>JAGPOW010000229.1:10392756-10406477 GCA_030014935.1 Caiman crocodilus | reverse complement strand
ATATGCGGGCAGCAGGATAGGCCTTATGAGGAGCGTCTGAGGGACCTGAACCTGTTCAGCCTCAGTAAACGGAGGCTGAGGGGGGACCTGGTGGCTGCCGATAAACTGCTGAGGGGCGATCAGCAGGAAATAGGGCAGGCTCTTTTTCCTGGGCACCACCAGGGATAACTAGGACCAACGGTCACAACTTACTGGAGAGCAGGTTTAGGTTGGACATTAGGAAACACTACTTCACAATTAGGGTGGCTTGGATGTGGAACCAGCTTCCTAGGGAAGTTGTCCTTGCTCCTACGTTGGACCTCACAGGGTGCAGTTCCCCCACACAGCACATAGACTGCCCCCCCACTGGGCTACAGTCCCAGCTCCCCCTGGAGTCCACAGCACCCCTGCCCAGGGTCCCAGCTCCCCCCTGGAGGGCTACAGCTCACCTGCCCAGGGCCCATAACTTACCTTTCACAGCAGCAGTGGGAGTGGAGGTCTCTGAGCCTGCTGCTGTAGCTCCCAGCTCTTGGGGACTGCACGCCGGGTCCAGCCAGGTTCTGCCACCCTTGGGACTCCTCTGCTGCCTGGCTGGGCCAGGTCCATGGCAGCAGGACCTGATGCGGTGCACTGTGCCTGTGGGGACACTTCAGTGCAAAGCCAGACTAGCTGCACCGGTTGGACCAGGTCCCTCTGAGCCTGCTCCAGCCACTTGCCCCCCACGCAACTCTGGGGACATCCTCCTGTGCCACTCCCAAACCCCACCTGCATCCCCTTGCCACCCCTCATATCCCTCCCCACCCCCATTCTCCTACTTACCATGGACAACACCAGGGGCAGCAGGAGCACTGGGGGTTGAAACCAGAGCATCTCTTCTGGAGGACTGACTCCTGCTGGCTCCAGACATGGTCTGGGACTGTGCCTTGCTCTTCTATTCTGTGGAGCTGTTTTTTCAGACCCTGGATATCCAAGGGTCTAATTTTCTCCCCATGCTGCGAACTTGTAGTATAAAGAACATTTTGTTTTTCATTCCCACTTGTGCCTCTTGCCCTGTCTCAAAGGGGTTTCAGACAGGGCAAGAGGCATGTGTGTACTCATCTGGACATGTCCTTAAAGTCTACTGGTATGAGATGTGCAATGAAAAAAATGGTGTCTATAAATTTGATATATATATATAAGCTCAGGTATTTTAAGTGTCCTGAATATGTTGCATGTATCATCTATATACAACAATAAGATAATTAGGTGTGAGCTAGAGGGGCACCACCCCCAGAGTTGACTTAGGGGGAGCACCAGAAAGGCAGTTTGTTTAGGTTCATGTAAGCTTTAAAGCTATCTTTAAATGATGTATGCATTTAAGTCATATAAAATTGTTTTTAAATGAAGAAACATCTCATACTACAGAAGAGCACATACCCCTAATATAAAACAGCATAATAGAATAATATTCATACAATCAGGTAATTTTTGCAGAACTAATGTAAATCTGCTTCTCTGAGTATCCACATAAATTAAGATGCATGGTAGGGCTTAATATTCATAATAAAAAAGCAATGACAAAGCATGCAACAAAAGATCATAATATGGTTCTGAGCTGTACTTTCTGATTGGTAGAACCATGCATTTAGTAGGAATAAAGAGTAGGACATCATTAGCTGAAACATGCTTATATTTTAAGTGCCATTTCCCCATAATAGTAACTTACTAAGCATGCTGTATAAAACTAAGGAGAAGAGGGCAGATCTTTTCCAAATGAATAAGCATATTTTTCTTATGTTGCATGTGGGCCACTTTTAACTTGTAAAATGAAAAGAAAGCTCACTAGTCCCTCTTCTGTTCCTCCTCCTCCCAATACACCCCGTTTAGGATTGCTAATCTGTTCTGGTTTGGATCCTCTGTTGTATTAGTGAAAACTGTACTGTAGTTCTTGTGTTTATGTCAAACTATCCAATAGAGTTTAACTCTCCCAATTAATTATTTTTATTTCTACATTAGAATATTCAGAAGAACAGATGAAGGTGAACAAATCCAGTAGTTGGTCCAGCACATTAAAAAGGTATTATTTTAAATAAAATATTCTCTGTGACTGCAGAATAGTGGAGTTTTGTTTTAAAACCTTCAGATGTGACAGAGGAAAAAAAGAGTCATCAAAGCATGATAATTTAAATTGCTTTAATTAAAGTCTAGCGATGCTGGTGCCCATCTAGCCCACCTCTAATTGTATTACTGTTGCAGATAGATAGCAGGTACTTCACATTATGGACATGTTTAAAATATGTATAAATTGTAAAAGCTGGTGAACAAAAATTTGTGCTGAAACCTGTTGGACCTGCATGTAAGCAGTAAGAGTAGTTGAAGAAGGCAAGGTGAAGATATCTAACAAATATTTTAAAAAATAATTTAAAAAATCCTTCTGTGATGGATTCATGTTCTGGTTGGTCTCATAGTAAAGGCTGTGCTTTCAGCTCTGTAAAGAAAGAGCATTTGGAACTGTATCCCTTTATTCCACAGCTCCCTCTCTAGCTGGCTAAGAGATTCCTTAAGGATTTAAAGAATGATATCCCTGGAGAGATTCCCAGCCTGCTTATTCCACAAAACAGGTCAACAGTGACTCAAAGACCATAAAATGTTATTGATTAAAGCATGACAATGCAAAGTATGCTGGATTTCAAGCGACTGTTCAAAAAGTTTGCTTTGTGTCATATGGAAATGTACTGGAATGGGCCCTTAGTAAAGGGTTTTGTTTGTTTTATATGCAGCATAAATTCAAAATTAAACTAGGTAAATAACAACTGCAAGCTAACATAAATGGCTATTCCTAATAGAAATTTGTTATCATATATGAAATACTACTTTTATTGTCAGATTTTAAACATTTTTAGTTTTACAACTAAATATAATGGAACAAATGTAATTGGCTACTTTTTGCTTGCTACAAGGGGGCCTTGTTAAGTGCAAACACCTTATGGACTAAGTTCTACTAAACCTAGACATTCAGCTGAAAATTTACCTGCAATATGCCCCATTCCTGGATTCCTGGTGCAGGCAGAGTATTATTTGAATAATGAATCTGGGATCAAAGCCAAGTAACCACTGGCTGAAAATTACCTTGTACATTATTATTCAACAAGGACTGTCTTGAATTGGGGAGGTGTGGAATAATACAAATGTATTTTTGCCATGGGCAACACTTTTTCACTTACCATCTCATTAACAGTCTGAACTAAGGACTTTCAATGCTGTTATGCAGACCTCACCTACTACTTGTACCAATGGAACAATTCTCTCCTTTGGCAGCAGCTTTATAGAAAGTTGTCCACTAATGCTCTAGCTTTGCAAGAAAACATGACATACCTTTCCATTACATGATCACTGCTCTTCATCCCATCTGATAAATATTCCATACATATTTATTTTAACTGCTAACTGATGTTGCTTTAGTAAAATAACTTGAAGAAATGTCAATTCTTGTTCTATTAGCATACATTGAAACTTAGGAGGTTGTGCTGTGTAGTGACCTATTTTAATGAATATTCCTGCCAGTGTAACAGGAATTAGAAATTAGATACGTTCTTGGAGATGTATGTGCTCTCCAGGTGATTAAAAGCACTTGGCTTCCAATGTCAAAACTTGCAAAATCATATGTCTGTAATAATGTTTTAGCAATGTAAGACCTATCATGTGCTGCTGCTTATGCATTCATGCATATATGAAACAAAAAATACATTCAGCCTCATCATGCTCCTGTTGAAGTCAATGGCAAAATTCCTCTTGATTTCCTTAGTGAAATGGGGTTAATTCAGAATCACAGGGCTTGATAATGGAATTAGAAATATGTTTAAAAACTGTTCCCGGATGTATGCTGTGGTTAGACGCTAATAAATACACATTTTAGGTGTATCTGCCTTAAGCAAACTATTACAACTGCTAGCACAGTAGCAAATATCTACTGCTGTTTCAGGATCTCAAACTGCTTTATCCCAGCTGATTTACCACAATAATCAGTCTATTTAAGCCCATAAAATAAGACTGTAGCATCAGGAAATATAATTCAGGAAAGTTGGTTTCTACTCTGCTCTCCTGTCTATTAAATCACAGACTGGTATAGGTTAAGAGAAAATGATACAGAAAAGTTCATTATTTTTACATATGATTTGAGAAGGCACTCAAAAATGAAAACCTGCTTATGATCCATTTTCCATTTTCTGATCTGGATGTAATTTCTCTGGTCTCTCCTGTCATCACCCTTTGTCCTCAGCGACCTAGCCTCAGCTACTTCTTCCAAAAACATCTCACTTCCTTCCCTGCTGCCACCCATAACTACTCCCTCTGGCCAACAAATTTCTTCATTTCAAACCCTTCCTCAAGGTGCATGCAAAATTACTATATGAAATCTGCCAAACAGTTGATGCCTGAGTAGCAACTGGGGAAGGATTATTCATTACTAACAAAAGTAGCAAAAAAGTTTTTAATTGCTTTGAAACTGTTGCATTCTGCACATTTAATAGCTGACGTAACTGCATAATTTATGCTTCTCTTCTTCCTCCTTTTTCCTTGTGAATGTTCCCTTAGGTGTTGTGCTGTCTTAAATCACATCAAAGTCCTGTAAAGACTTCTACACATGCTTAACTTTATGCACTGAGTTGCCCTATTGAGGTTGATAGAATTATTCAAAACGCATAAATTAAGCACTTGCTATAATCCTTAATAGGATTAGGACCCTAGACGGAAATTAAACTATCTGTGGGCGGTGACCATCTCTACCCATGGGCTTAGGCAGCATCTAAAGCAGGGGTGCTTAAATTTTTGGTGTAGGAAGCCACATGCATGGTGTGGACCCATCTATGGGCTGGATCAGACACCACATGCAATGACTCCCCTGTGCTGCCATTGCTTGGCCTACTGCTGGATGGGGCTCTGCACTCTACTCTTGGCCCCTTGCTACAGGAACAGGGCCCATGCTGCCAGATGGGGCCATGGAGCCTCTTCCCTGGGGCAAGCATTGCCATATCACGGCCCCTCTAAACAATATCAGCCTAGCTTTTTTATGCTAAATACCTGTCCAAATAGGAAAGTCTTACAGTGCTTCTGAAAGATGTCCAAGCTCAGGCTCTAGTGGGAGTCAAGTATGGCTAACTATAAATTCACACCAACTGGGATTGTATCTCCTTGTTAAGGTTACAAAGTATTTACCTCCAATCAAATAAGCTACTCTGGCTTCTTATTTGTCCTGTGGACTTTTGCAGGTGTGAAAGGATATCTATAGAAAGATGCTCCTGAGTCTCAAATCTCCATCCTGCATCATAAAAAACCCAGGCATTTAATATACTTCTCTTCACTAGTACCAATCTAAACTTTATCAGATAAATAAAGGCACTGGAGCAGATCTTATTCTATGTATATATTTAAATAGACTTAGGCTCTGAAGTTTGATTCTGCCTAGGTTCCCCTCTCTTTCCCCACAAGTCCTTAACCCCCTGGGTCATATCCTGTCCACTTGTTAAATACAGGATCTGGCCCAGTGGCTTCAAGTTAGTTTTTCCTTTAACCATCATGGGATGAAGTATTATTTTACTCACTTGTTTACAAAGAAACAGGACAGTAGGCAGATAGATGTCCATTAAGGACAGTTCAGTAGTATGCAGTCAGGGGAAATCAAACCATTTTCTTCAGTGTGAGCATATTTAAAAATCAATTTTATAGTACATTAAAAAAATGTGCCATTTTTATTCATGGCAATGGAAAATCTCCTATAAGCATAAGGAAAGCAAATGAGGTTAGTAATGAAACAGGACTGAAAGTCCACTGAGCATTTGAAGTTCTAAGTGATTTTTATGAGAACTGAAAGTGGTCAACACCTTTAGTGGAGCTGGACTTTGGAGCTTTTTAAAAACCTTGGATTTAATCACATCTGATTCATAAGAGGAGGCGTCAGTCTGAGCCAAGAGAATACCACTGTCATGTGAAAAGGAAACTGGGCTGTTATCTTGGAAGTGTTCCACCCAGTAGATTCTGTAGAGCAGGAGGTAAGGCAGGGGAATGTGTAAGACTGGCGGAAGGACGTATGCCATCTTTCTTCACCTCACTAGAAAGCTGAGTGGAAAATTAGCTATAAAATATCTTCCTATTTCCCTTGGACTTTAGGCTTTATGAAGTCTTACACTTTTCTGATGGACATTGGAACAGATATTTTTCCTTTATTTAATAAAGCCTACATGAATGATAGACTAGCTATGGCACTAACACCTGCAGGTACTAGTGCCATAGCCGACCTTTGGCAAAAGGTTTTTTGGCTTCAGTCAACTGAAACTAGTTTATAATGTGATGTTCCCCAGCTAACATACAATTGAAGTAGGGATATATTTAGTCTTTGAAAATAAAACAAAAATGAATGGATAGTATCTTCATGGAAAGGGGGTAGTGGCAGAGAAAGGAGTAAATGACAGCTAAGGAAAACAAGTAGGTCACTGAAATGTCCAATGGATTAAAATAATTTCTAATAATTACCTCCCATTGCCTGATTTGAGCCATTTGCTCACCACAGACTATAATATATCCTATAGTTAAGCCTCTAAAGGCCCTTTTAGGGACGTCAGGATTCTTAAATGCACTGTGCAGTCTCTTTCAGAAAAAATATAAAATCAGTTTGGAAAAATGTACAGAGCAGCTTGTTCCACTGGGTGTCCATAAACTTGATGATTTAGTATCAATGTTTGTAGGGAATATATCAAATCCTCTGTAAATATTTGATTTTTCAGAGAAGGAATCCCCAGACTTACAACTGCATAATAATGTAATGACTATTTTGACTTTACTGAGTCTCATGACAATGGGCATGTTGAATAGGAGGTTGGTTAGCTTAATGAAAGCTTGTGCTTTGCTCTACATTAAACTGGAATATATTAAACTGGAGTACTGCATCCAGTTTTGGGCTCCACAATTCAAAAAGGATGTGGAGAAGCTTGAGAGGGTCCAGAGAAGAGCCACGCACATGATCAGAGGTCAGGGAAGCAGACCCTACAATGACAGGTTGAGAGCCCTGGGGCTTTTTAGCCAGGAAAAGTGCAGGCTCGGGGTGATCTGATGGCCACCTGTAAGTTTATCGGGGTGGCCACCAGTATCTGGGGGTACGTTTGTTCACCAGAGTGACCCTAGGGATGACGACTAGGTCAAACAGTCAAACTACTACAAGACCATTTCAGGCTGGACATAAGGAAGAATTTCTTTACTGTCCAAGCCCCCAAGGTCTGGAACAGCCTGCCATTGGAGGTAGTTCAAACACCTACATTGAACACCTTCAAGAGCAAACTGGATGCTTATCTTGCTGGGATCCTCTGACCTCATCTGACTTCCTGCCCTTTGGGCAGGGGGCTGGACTCGATGATCTTCCGAGGTCCCTTCCAGCCCTAATATCTATGAAATCTATGAAACATAAAAAGAATCCAGAAATGTTCATGGTTTGATGAAAATAAGGAAACGCTATAGCTTTGATGCATTACTTATATACTATAGATCTTCTTTATTAAAAAACACAGCTGAAAACTCAGTTCTGGTCAGCCATTATGATTGTCAAGTTGTGGAGAGATTGTTTTTATTACTATTGCCTTAAGAATCCTAGACATTGTCTGGGACCCCATTGTGTTAAACAGAACAAAAAAAAATAGACTCTGTATCTACAATCTAAGGGTATGGACAAACTTCCTTTTTAGTTGCTTTAAAAACAGAACAGTAGTGGCTGGTCAGAGCTGGTGCATCTACTTGTGCAATTGTGATACAATACACTCTGGACCTGTTTGAGACAAAGGAAACTGCTCCCAGGTACAGCGTATACATGTGCACCTGGGACAGCAGCAATTTGAGCCATGTTGGAGAAAGTCCCTGGCTGGCTGGACTGACCAGACACAATTTACACCCATGATCTGTGTCCACATATACATTTTAGTGTATTAAATTATTCTGCTGTAAAATAGTATTGTCCTTGATGGTACTATCTTACAGTGGATTTAATTAATTTACTGCACCCTAATACCAGTGCATGTGTAGATGGTGACGCTTTACTGAGGAGCTAATTAGTTTACTATGGAGTAAAGCACACATATAGATGAGATGCATCCACTGTGTATCAACTGTTGTAATCTAACTGCATGAGCTTGCAGCACTGCAAGTTAGCTAACTTGCCCTAACTTTGAGCCTGAATGAAACAGGATTAAAGTTTTGATATGTTTTGCTATGCTTGTCTTGGTACAGGCTCATGCAGAAAGATACACAAGTACAAGGAAACAATTAAACAGTGTTGATCATAAGGTAGGCAGTGGTCTCTAAAAAGCTGCTAGTGATGTAAAGGGAAAACAGAAAAGGAAAGCACTGAAGGGTCTTCCTTTATTTTTCTGTGTATATAGGGGCTGGCCAGACTTTCAGCCTTTAAACTGAAGTCACACAGAATGACACTGCTGAGCTTTCCCTTATGGGACCTGTTCTGTATAGCTGGAGAGGGTGTGGAAGGGAGTAAGTAGAGTAGTAATGGTACCTCCTTTTCCTTAAATGCTGGATAGTGGAAATAGAGAAGGATACTTTTGCAGAGGATGAGGAGGAAGGTGTGTTTTAACAGCTTTTAACTTGCTAAATCTTTGAAACATCCCTAGAAAATTCATGAAGATGAATTTGCTCACATATGAAATACAGAGAGCCTATTCTGGAATTGTGTTTTGAAATCAATTGATTTTTTTTCCTCTTGACATGCAAATCCTAGTACCAACTCAGCTATGGAGTTGTGAGCACTACCTCTCTACTGTGTAACTTTTGTTTTGCTCCTCACTGTTTTGCCGTTAATTTTCAAATAACCATTTAACACAAAGGAATTTAAACTGCTTAAGATGCAAAGCATAGATGTCAAATTTACCTGGGGCTCTAGGTCAGATGCCAAATGGATCCACAGACAGGATCTGGCCTACGCCATAGGCCAGTGGTGGTGGTCCCCTCAACAGTGGTAGCAGTTACCATGGTGGTTGACACCATAGTGGCAGAGGGGGAAATGGCCACAGAAATGCCCAACAGGTGGTGTGGACCAGGTGGTCACAGGACAAGCAAGAGATGTGTCAGCAGAGTCCTCACTTGCCTGATGCTAAGATCTATGTTCACCAGGGTCATAGCACTCTATATTTTGCAACAGGCCATGTCTACCGCTGACTACACCCCAAACTTCCAGTAGTCCACTGGACTAGCTTGGTAGCTTAGATGACCTGGTTATGTGGGCCAAATCTGGCCTGTGAGCCATATGTTTGACACCTTGATGTAAAGAGATTTTCAGGAAACCAATTAGGAAGAGAGAATAGTGTTGTCTTGATGCAGAGTGACTGTGAAATGAGTCATTGCAGGTATTGCCAGAGTTGCATATAAAAATTCTCCTTTGCTTAAAAAGGGAGCTACACATAGACTTATACATCTAGCACTGTCAGTTTAGTAAACCAGCTCTTTTTCCAATAGAGAAAGTGGTAAGAGAGAAATCCTTGAACTGCCCAACTAATGAGGTGCCAAATGAGAGTGGTAGAACAAAGTCAACAATGTACAAAGCCATGACTGTGCTTTATTTAGCAAGTAAGTTAAACAAATTTCATCATCCTACCATACCCAAGTCCTCTTCATACTCATTTCAGTACAATTTTAGTCATATATTTAATTTAGCAGTTTGAAATGAAATATCATAACCATTTGGTCAGGTACAAGAAGCCAACAAGATATCAAGCAATGGTTAAAAGAGGGAAAGGAAAGCGAAAAAGCAAATGTATATGTTATTCCAGTGTGTTTAAATATCTTTCCAGAATGCATTTTTTATGGTTGTTTTAAGATGTAAATGAGTTTCACAAAAACCTTTAAGGAATATTCAAAGTTCTGTTTTTCATTGGTCTAAATATCTGTATGGTCAGACAGAGATGCCCTGGCCCAGATCTTAAAGATTTTTTCGTTCTTAGCTCCGCTGTACCCAATAGGAGCCAAGAGGGAAATTTGTATGAGAATCTGTCCCCAAGTTACTTTACTGTGAATGCAGTTGCACTGCAAGCCTGTTACTGAATTATTAGTATTTATGCATCCTCACTAGCGGCATCAGGGGCGACATGTAGGGGGTGCATGTGGGTGTATATGCACCCCCTGAGAAAATGTGCTGCTGATGCTGTCGGCAGCACCTGAGGGCAGTCGTCATTTGCCACCCCACTGACAAAACCGCTGGTGGCATCTGTGGGCGGTCCATGATTGCCCCTGGCTGCAGCTGCTGCTGCTATTGCTGGCAGCACCTGCGGGTGGTCACCGAGCCCTGGTCAGTGTTCCCCACCCCTCCCACCACCACTGACAGGGCTGGCAGTGTCTGTGGGAGCTCCCTCACTTACTGCCGCCAGGTTCCCACCACCACCAGTGCAGCCATGCCCCCCAGCTTCCGGGGGCCATGCATTGTTCATGAGCAGCATAGATATAAATTTTAAAGACAGAAGGACATTGAGTCAGATCTTCTATATATCCCAGGCTATTACATTTCATGCATTACTCCTGTATTGATTCTAATAGCCTTCATTAGTCTAAAGCATAACTTCTCCTCTGAACCAATGTGGGGTTTACCCATGGTGGTCCTCTTTCCTTGTTGTGGCTTTTTGTTCTCCTAATAAAAATTTAGACTTCCCAATTTTCATTAGTATTTTCCTGTCTAAAGTTTTCTTCCCAATACATTTTCCTTCTAGTTTTCCTCAGCTTAAAAAAATAGCAGTTTTCAAGCACCAAGTATACATACTACTAGTTGGGACTCTCCTCTGTTTGCCCATGCTGAGTAAAATCAGGTCATGATAACTGGTTCTTAGGCAAACATGATCTTCCAGTCCAGCTTTACAATGAGGTCTAAAATAGACTTACCTTGTGATAAGTATAATAGCTCTTTGTTAATAGATTATAACGTATCATTTTAGAAAAAATTTAAGTACTCTATTACTAGCTGATTGAGAGCCTCATCATATACCTCCCAAATTGGTGGTCCCAAAAGACAAGTGTTTTCTTCATATATTCAAGTATGTAATAACTGATGCTGTTCTCTGGCTTGATGTAGTAGTCTTTAGCAACAACCTCTCTGCCCCTGCTCACACCCCATGACCCCCTCCTGGGCTTTGTTAGGAGATTGATCCACATGTACTTAAAATTATGAGATTTTGAATTATTGATAACTCATAGAATTATAGGAAACAGACTGCAACAGGGATCTTGTAATAGTAAGAGCTTTGCTTAATGCTTATAGTAAGAGTTTTGTATGCTGACTTTATAGTAAGCTAGTAAAACAACACATAGCTTTTTTGCTCTGTGAGCATGACCGAGCCATGAACTTACATAGTAGAATGCTGTAATACAGTAGAATGTAGTAAACACCAGGTGTGTTAGATCACGACTCATCCCCAAATTTTTAGCTTGAGATAACCAAATCCCCAGTTCAAAATAATGTTATTTACTCCAGACAATATAAGCATTCTTATACATTCTTAAGTTACGATGAATTCCTCCACTGTAGCAAGAAATCTAACTTGTGCAGAGCCCGGTGCAGGCTATTGCATCCCCAAAATCAAAACACTCCAGGGCCAGGGGAACTATGCAGAGTAGCAGCTGCTGCCTAGAGCCAGCATAAAGTAATCATCCTCTCTGCTCTGTCTTATTGCCTGCCTCTGCGAGTATCCTTAAATACAGGTTTGCAAGAGTAAAAACAACCATAAGTACGTCCTTTGTTCAAGCGTGGAGAATCTTCCGAACCCAGTAGTTCATTCTAAAACAGATCTCTAACCCTATTACTGGGAAAGGAGAGCAAGGATAGAAAAACTGGCAAGACCACCTTATAGCTAGAACTTTTGTGGTTTGAGGGGTGAAATGTGATTACCTTCAGTAAAAAGCAGTTTTAGCCAGGGACAGCCAAAGCAGCAGAGCTGCCAGGATAAGCACCCAGCCTAGTAAGAAAGAGCAAACTGCATGCTGCTGGCGAGAGGAGAGAGTGTTGGCTGTCCCTGGGTTATGGACTCAATTCGTGTAGACTGTTAGCAACAGACCACAGAATGGCTGATTATGAGACTGGCAGTACTTGGGCCCTGTGAACAGGCAGTCAGATCAGCTGACCAGCATGGGAGGCACAGACCTGTATATAGACTCTCCTCCAGAGCAGAAGGACTCTTTGGGTCTGGCTGCAGAGAAGGACAGAGCTCTCTATAGTGAGAGGAGAGGAACTATAAGTCTATCAGGAAGAGCTTTTGCCTGCAAAGAGATCAAGCAAGTGCTCTTGAAAGACTAAGGATTTAATTAAGGACAGTTCTTGTGTGCCATAGGGGGTTGAGCTTTCTGCCAAGAACTGTTTAACCCAGTCCATGAGTTCTGTTTTCTGTTTAGTTTATAACAACTGGTGGACTAGGAGTGGCTATGAGTGGAGACCAGCAGACTGCAGAGCAGAGTGTCCAACAACCCCTAGTTTTCTCTTTTTCTTTTTTATTCTTCTCTTTTTGTGAAGGACAGGAGCCTGAGTAGGGAGGGGCCACAGCCAGGGAATGAAGGTTGACTAGGGAGCAGTACCACCAAGCTGCTCTTTTTAGTTTAAGAATATTGATAACTTCCCGCAGAGACTTTGAGCAGTTGTACACATAGCTTTTCATCCTATGACGTGGTAGAGATCTGGCAGGTCAGAGCAGACTTGATTAATTAAGTCCATTTGGCATGTGCTGCTCTATATCATGTGCAGTTGTATAAACAGCAAAATGTGCATCAGCACGCAGAACATAGTGGCAGTGCATTTTTGAACTAAAACAACTTTTAGATATTTTAGTTCAAAAAGTTTTAATTCAAAAGCATGCCACCACCATTTTATCTGCACTGACATGTATTTCACTGCTTATACAACTGCATGCACTGCAATGCTGGGCACTTTAAAAAGTACTCAGTGCTGTGGCATAAGAATGTGTACAAATGCCCTTTATTTCATTAAGGCATGGCAAAGTGAACCATGGGCAGGCGGGTTGAGGGTGGGATATTGATGGAGAACAGGGAAATGCAAGATGTCCCTGCAGGCCAGGCCCTTGACCACCCTTCAGGTATGTTCTGTTATGGGAACTTTGAAAGTTACCTCGTTCAACCCCCTGCAAAAATGTAGGATTTGCTGTTACTCAGTCATCCCAGTCTTTGCTAAAGAAGATTCCACAACTTCTCAAGACAGCTTGTTCCGTTGTCCTACTGTTCCAGTTAGGAAGTTTTTTCCTGAGACTTGACCTGAATCTGTGTAGTTGTAGTTTAAGTCCCTTGTCTTGTGCCCTTTCCTTTCTAACAAGGGGGAACAGTGACTTATTTTGGGCTTTTAAGTGTGTATTAAAAACAAATGTAATTAAAAAAAATTAAAAACTTAATTGCTATAACAGAACAGGAAAGGGAAGATTTGAGTATTGCTAATGTTGTTGATTGAAAAATTTGGGGAAATGAAACCGAGACAGTTAAACACACTGCCCTTGATAGAGGATCTTGGCCCTGAGTGTTCTCCTATTATAATTTTCTTCCTTAAATTCCTGGTCACTGGTTCTGCTCCAGATATGTATAGTTTAGTATCTGTTGCATGTTCTGGTGGATGATAAGCAATTACCTTCAAACTTATCAGCAGGAAATAGGGCAGGCTCTTTTTTCTCGGGCACCACCAGGGGTAACTAGGACCAATGGTCACAAGTTACTGGAGAGCAGGTTTAGGTTGGACA
>JAGPOW010000229.1:10361838-10391027 GCA_030014935.1 Caiman crocodilus | reverse complement strand
TACTTTGGATTTATTTATTGTGTAAACACCTAACAATCAAATGTAAACAGCTGTCATGTCAACATAGAAATTAATCTAGTCACTTTTCACCAGTAAATAATGAGGAAACACATGGTACCAGAAGACTTATGGTTTTCAGATTCTTTGAATAGTCTTCAAATTGTTCTGCCTTCAATGCAATGACAATCCAGTTCTGCTCTCCAGGGACCCATAGCAAGATTTTCCAATCCTAGTCTGGTTCTCTTTGAATGGTGGTATGTTTTGTCATATTTAACTCATTCAGCTATTGCCATATTCAGATTTTACAGTGAACCCAAAATGTTGCTTTACTTTTATTATTTATAAAAATGTCAAATGTCTCTTGCTGCAAGTCTGTTTCCTTCTTTTTTTTTTGAACAGTCTAATACTTGCTTCCAATAAAAAAAATCAGCCTTTGCAAAGCAAAGGCAAATAATATTTTCCATTGTCCCTACTTGAAATGAGTGTGCATGTTAAAGGATGTGTTTATATTAATATTAAATGCAAGTGTCTTATATTGAGAAGTCTCATGCCTTTCAATGCCTACTATAGGCATGAGACAGCATATAAATCAAATAATATGGCTATGAGGCTCTTGGTATGAGGATTAAGGAGCTTGGATCGCCAGTGGTATTCTCATCTATTCTTCCCATGGAAGGCAAGGGTCCAGGCAGAAACTGTCATATCCTGGAAGTGAATGCGTGGCTGAGATGGTGTTGTTGATGTGAAGGTTTGGCTGCTTTGACAGTGCGCAGATACTGTTGGGAGGAGGACTGCTATCAAGAGATGGGATCCATCTGACAAGAATGGAGAAAAGCATCTTTGGGTGTTGTCTACCCAACCTAGTAAAGAGGGCTTGAAACTAGATACCACAGTGGATGGTGATCAAAACGTTCGAACACCAGAGAATAACCCAGAGGGGAAAGACTAAAGTAACTCCACTCTGGGAAAGGCCCAGAGAACTACATGGCTGCAACAAGTGGTGCAAAAGGGATGTGAAGAAGTCAAAATGCAAAATACATTTGATGCACAAATGTGAGAAGTACAGGGAATGAAAAAGATGATTTGGAAGCTGCAGCCTGTGAAGAGAACTATGATCTGATTGGCATCAATGAGATCTGGTGGGACAGCTCTTGTTGGGACAGCATGGGGGGTTACACCCTGTTTCAGAAGGACAAGGATGGGAGAAAAGGTGGTGGTGTTACCTGGTATGTCAGAAATATGTACACTTGTTCCATGGTTCAGGAAGAAGAAGAAAGCAAAGCAGAATGCATTTGGATGAAGATGAAAGGTGAAAGATGTGACACTGATATAATGGTGGTGATTTATTATAGGCCACCTAATCAGAAAGAGGAGGTAGATGAGGCACTCTTCAACCAGGTAAAAAAATCTGTCCAAAAGATATAGGATGGTACTGATGGGAGACTTCAGTTTTCTGGACATCTGCTGGAAGAACAATGCAACCAAACAAAATGTCCAGCTGGTTCCTAGCTTGAGCGGAGGACAACTTTCTGTTCCAGAAAGTGAAGGATACACTAGGGAATCATCCATCTTGGGTCTTGTCCTGACCAACAGGGAAGGAACTGGTGGAGGATGTGAAGTGATGGGTAACTTGGGAGAAAATCATCACAAAATGATGTAATTCAAGGCCCTGAAACAGGGAAAGCATGAAGTCAGCAAAATTAGGATGCTAGATTTCAAAAAGGCAGATTTTATCCAACTCAAGGAGCTAATAAGCATGGTGTCATCAGGGAATAAATCGAAGGATAAAGGTACCTAGGAGGGCTGGGAACTTTTAACAGGTACAGTATTGGAAGCCCAACAAGACAATGTCCCAAAATGATAGAAGCACATGAAGAATGGGAAGAGACCAATGTGGCTGCACCAGGAGCTTCTAAATTGCCTCAAATGCAAAATGAAATAATACAGGCAATGGAAGAATGGGCAGGTCACAAAGGAAGTATACCAGGAAATAACAAGAATCTGCAGGGACTAAATCAGGAAAGTAAAGATAGAGAATGAGCTGCACCTGGCCAAAGAGGTTAGAAACAAGAAGAAGAGGTTCTATAAGTATATTGGCCAGATAATAACGGCCAAGGAAGCTGTGGGTCTTCTGTTAACAAGGCGGGGGGAAATCCTAACTGGAGATGCAAAGAAGATGTAGCTGCTCAACAGCTATTTTGTCTCAGTCTTCACAAGAAAAAAATTAAGCTTCAGCCAGACACCTAATAAGGATTATCTGGATATGGAAGAGGGCAAACTGAGGGAGGAGATAACAAAATAAGCTGTCATAGAGCTCTATGGGTCTGAATGAATTCAAGTCAGCAGGGCTGGATGAGCTTTATCCCGTGGTCCTGAAGGAACCGGCAGAGGAGATCTCAGAGCTCTTGGCAATGATCTTTATGTAGTTGTGGAATATGGACCAGGTACTAGAGGGCTGGAAATGGGTCAATGTAGGGCCCACCTTAAAGGCAAAAAGGAGAGGACCTAGGGAACTACAGATGGATTATTCTCACTTCAATACCTGAAAAGTTACTGGAGCATATCCTAAGGAATGCCATTTGCAGGCATCTGGAGAAGGAAGAGCTGATCACAAGCAGCCAGCATGGATTCATGAAAAACAAATTTTGTTAAACAAACCTGATCTCCTTTTTTGACACAGTAACTATTTGGGTGGATGAAGGTAATACTGTAGATGCACCGTATCTGGGGTTCAGCAAGGATTTTGTTAAGGTCCCACACAACCTTTTCATAAACAAATTGGAGAAATGTGGGCTGGATAAAACTACAACAAGATGGATAGATAACTATCTATAGCTGCAAGGAAAGGGTAATAATTAACAGGTCTATGTCAGAATGGCAGGTTTAAAGTGGAGTCCCACAGGGGTCTGTCCTCAGCTCTGTGCTGTTCAACTTGTTTATTAACAATTTTGTATACTGACATGGAAAGTTTCTTGAGAAAGTATGTGGGTAACATGAAACTAAGAAGGACAGCAAACACACGGGAGGTTGAGAACGCAATTCAGAAAGATCTTGACAGGTTGGAAGTCAGGCTAGAGCTAACAGGATGAAGTTCAATGGGGACAAATGCAAAGTACTACACCTTGGAAGGAATAATAAAAAACACACAGATATAAAATGGGTGACAACTGGCTGGATGGCAGCACTATAGAAAAGGACTTTGGTATCTTGGTAGACCATAGACTTGATACGAGTCTGCAGTGTGATGCAGTCACTCAAAAGGCAAATGTGGTTTTGGGATGCATCAATAGAAGCATTAGGTGCAAGATACAGGAGGTGATAGTGACTCTGTATTTGGCACTGGTTATTCCTCATCTGGAGTACTATATGTAATTCTGGGCTTCACATTTTAAAAAGGACATGGATAAGTTAGAGAGAATCCAGAGGTACACAATAAAGATGATCAACAGCAAGTCATACTGTTGGCTACAAAGGACCAACTCACGGGATCATAATAAATTCTAGTTTATTGGATGGGATGTGAAGTTACCAATAAAATCATAAATGCAAACTTTGACTTATGGGTGTTACTGGTCACCTTAGTGTGCGTGCGCGCGCACACACACACACATCGTTCAAACTTATGTAGTATAGTAGCTACTGTAGTGATTGTGAGAGCACTGGTATCTACCTATCTGAGGCACTGCAGCCTGCAGTTGAAGGAAGCTGACCATCAAGACGATGTCTTCTCCAGAAGGGGGGTCACCTGCTTGTCCTTCTGTCTTGGTAGGTCAGGTTGCTGGATGAGAAGGTGCCACTGAGGGACACGCTTCACTGCTATTTATCCCTTTCAGGCAGACTTGTGTGATCCCTCAGCATCACCTTGGCTGCCCAGTCTGGAGGTCACTGTCCCACGTGGGTTTTGAGTAGTACCTGACAGCTGTTAGTCACAGGGGTCTCTGCCTGCTGGTACCTGAAGTTCCAGGAGTCCACCCTTGTCTTATTGACTTACTAGCTATATTGTCATGGATTACAGGAATAGTCCATAGGGTGAGTGCTCAGTTCCAGGAATCAGTTCCTTGGCTTGATTAGTTTAAAAAGGCTTGTTAAGTTCCTTTGCCTACGCTATTGTCATTTAATTACATAGTGGTCACCATACACCCAAATTCACTCATGGGTTTAAAAATATAACATATAAAATACAAAATGCCATGGTAAAGATGAGACAGATGAAATATAAAAATGCACTGTAAGAAATATATAAAAATGCAATGAGGTAGTAAGGATCAAAGGCTACTGGGGATAATGAGTTAGCACCAAGATATATTTACAGTCTTTGCAGTGGATATTTTAGTTCTTTTGTTTTCTTTAGTGACAATGAGCTTAATTGATATGTAGATGCAATTTCTAGGTTTCTCCTGCAGAAAACCACATCAGCTTTCTGGCTTGCTCTGAGCCTTGCCACACCCATGCAACAAGTGTGCTAGGTCTCTGCCAATACCTAGAAAGAAAAGAAATGCACAAAATGGGGGTTGGGGAGGTGTAGGCAAAAAGGGGCTTCTGTTATATCCATGTCTAGAAGGGTAATGTACCAAGGGGGTTTCTTTTACAATACAAGGAGAGGCTGAAGGAGCTAGGCATGTTCAACTTGCAGAAAAGTTGCTTTGGAAAGGACATGATAGCCATCTTCAGATACTTGAAGGGCTTCTATAAAAAAGAGGGAATGCACCTTTTATCTCCTGCTGCCAAGAGGAGGACGTAGACCAGTAGCTTGAAGTTGCAGCAAAGTAAGTTTAGATTGGATATATGGAACAACAACTTCACTTTGAGAACAGTGAGGCAGTGGAATAGGAAGAAACTGTCCATAACTGGAACTGTTCAAAAAGAGGTTGAACAGCCATTGGTTAGGGATGATATAGCTGTACCTATGCCTATGTCTTAGCATGGTTATTTCCCATGCTCTTGGGCTTTGCTGGTTGTCTTACCCATCCCACTCCCATTTTCTTCTATGTGGGTCAGGGTGTTTTTAAGCCTTTCCAGAGCCAAGGCTGAAGACTTTGACTGGGGTGTGGCAACGCTTCTGCAATTCTTGGCCAGAGGGTCTTGCCCCTCTGCTCACAGTCAGACCGATCACACTATTTGGGGTCAGGAAAGAATTTTACCCCATGGTCAGATTTGGTATAGACTGTGGGTGTTTTTGCCTTCTGTTCTAATGGGGAGGAATGGCCCTCTATCTGGGACCTTTTAAGCATATATTGATGACATTTCATACAGGCAAGACATTGGCTGACCTGGTTCCCTTGTTTTACCTGTGGCAAGTTAGGGTGTTATGTGTGTGTTGTCAGGGGTGATGGCAGTCTTTCATAGAGTTTAGATTATCATTTGTATGGGCTGGTTTGGATAGGGGTGATCTGGAACTGCTTTCTGTAGCAGATCAGGTGAAAACTGTCACTTCTGTCTGCAACCTTGATGGCAGTAGCATAACTGAGAAGGGGCTATCAGGGTGCCATACCCAATAACTGCCTCTGGGGATGAGGGTACAAAAATAGCTGTACCCACAGTCTGCCCAACTGTGCCACTACCATCAGCACCCTGGCCACCAGTGCTGCTGTGTGCTACAGTTGCCCTGAGCATAGAGCTGCCCTTCTAGATGGTGCCATATACATTAGACTCTTCTTCTTTGACTCTATGCCTAGTGTGCTGATGGTAGTGGCACAGTTGGGTAGACTGTGGGTACAGCTATTTTTGTACCCTCATCCCCAGAGGCAGTTATTGGGTATGGTACCCTGATAGCCCCTCCTCAGTTACGCTACTGCCATCAAGGTTGCAGACAGAAGTGACAATTTTCACCTGACCTGGCCACAGAGAGCAGTTTATAACTGTGACCAAACACAAGTTCATAGCTGCAGACAGCCTCAGAAATGGTCAATGGGGTGAAAATCTGACCCTTCATAGCATGAGGTATCAAATGAAGATGTTTCAAAATGTGGCATTTTCTATAACTTGTACCTGCAGAGCTCCCAGCCTATTGCTGTTTTCAAAATGGGAGGGGGGAAAAAGGAGCAGAGGGAGTTCAGCCTGGGGTTTTTTTAGTTCACCCGGAGGGTAGGGCAGGTATATTAGAAACCCTCCCCCACCCTCCCTGAGATCCAATTTACCCACCCCACCCATCAGCACCAGCTGGGGAGCCCTGCACATGAGCTCTTTCTGCTGCCTTTCCCCCTCCCATTCTGAAAACAGGAAGCCTGGCCATTGCTATGGAACCTGGTGTAGGCTCCCAGCCCCAGCTACATTCCCCTCCTCCCTGGAACCAACAGTGGACTTCCGCTTGGTCTGGGGTAACGTAACTAAGAGTACTTTGCACAAAACCTTCTGTGTTACAGCTGGGAGCTGAACTTCTGTCTGCACCGCAAAAAGTTCTGCACCTCGTTATTTTACATAAGTGAATGCTTACAGGCATTGTCTTCTCTGTTTACAAACTGCAAATTCTGTGATAAAAATTCCAAATTCTCTGATTAACATCCCCCAATCCATTTTTTTCTGCAATTAAAATTAAATGCCACCCCCTACGCGCGTGTGTATAGTATGTGTGTATATGTATCAATTTAACATAATATTTTGTTGATATAGCTACAGTTTTAAAGCAATTTGGAAGCCTATCAATGCCTAAATCATTTTACTATAATAAATTCTAAATATCTATATATTTTGACATTTGATTTTGGCTTTTATAAATCATGGAAATCAGAGCTTTCCCTGCCCCCTTCACTCTCTAGGAATCTGGTCCAGCTGCAGTTGTTCTCCCTGCTGCTTTATGGTGCTGAGCAACTCCGTCCATGTTATTTCCCCTTCACTCCCAACCCACAGCCCCCAAGCCATGCCAGTGCCCCTCACTCCTGACCCACAGTCCTGCATTCCTTCAGGCCATGTCAGTGCTCCTCTCTCCCAACCCATAGCCCTGTAGCTCTGCTGATGTCTCCACTCCCAACCCACGGCCCCCCATCCCTGTCAGTGTCCCTCACTTATGAACTACAGCCTCTTCTCCCCCACAGCTCTGCCACAGCAGGCCCCTAGCTGTCCCTGTATTACCCAAGCCAGAGCATGCCAGCTGCAGTGGCTCAGACTTATGTAGGTGGTGGCAGGGTGAGTCTGGCCCCAGTGTGGGCTGGGGGAAGGAGGAGGGGAGGTCTGTGGCACCCGCCACCCTGGGCTGAGGCTCCCACACTGTGCCAAGTGGCTTGGCCATGGCACCCCCCCACACCCTCCCCAGTAGCATCTCCTGGCCACTTCACCCCTGCAAGCACCCCCACCCTCCAGGCAGTATCTCCTGGCCACCCCACTTTTCCTGGCCATGGTGCTGTCTGCCCAGCCATGCAACTCCCTGTCACCCCTGAAGGCTCCCCCCTACCTCCTTCCCCCAGTGGAGGGGCAGGCATCTCCCCCAACTTTCCCCTGTCCTGCCACAGCCCCAGTGTCTGGATACCTTTCCCCAGCATTGGCAAACACCTGTCTCCCTTCACATTCATCCTCTCCACACATCTCTACCACACACCTTCACCTCCCCCAGGCAGTCCTCAAGCCCTAGAGCTCCTACTCTCACCCCACATAGACTTACCTGCATCCAGCTGCTGGGGTTGCTTTTACAATTCTGCCTGTGTGCACATGCACATGTGCCTCTGCCTTCAGTTGCCCTCCCCCTGATCCCAAGCAACCCCTATACCCCAGGCTATAAGGCTGACAGCTATCAAGGGGAAAATGGCTGTTTTCAATGGTTTTTCTCCTTTAACAAGGAAAATATATGTTTTTCTCCTTTAAAGGAGAAAATCCATGGTTTTCTTCTTCAAGTGAGAAAAGTTGTGTTTTTCCATAGGAAACAGAAAATCCAGATCCATGTTTATTACTGATGCCCACCTCTTTCCTTTTTTATTGCAATGTACACTCACAGGCAGCATATCCTTTTGAACAGACAGCCTAAGAGGGCAGGGCTGTCTTGCTATAACTTTGTGGAGCACTGGATATTTACAGCAGCACATTGACTTTTGATACTACCTGAACACTTTGAGCACTGCTGTGATAGAAATAAATACAACTAATCATCATCCTTCTACTCTGGAGTTTAATACCTTATCTCAGAGGTTCTCATCCCTTTTTGTAGTAGGACCCATTTGTAAATATGGACCATTCCTGGCCCAGTGCCCCTCACTCGTGACCTACTGGTTTGTGGCTGGTCTGTGGCTCCAATTTGGACTGGTCCTGGGTCCAGTTTGCAGGGTTGGTCTGGCATGAGTGCCAGACCAACCCTGGACTGGCCCTGTGTTCATTGTGTATGTCAGGTCCGTCCAGCCCCCGCACTGGCCTGTGTGCAGCTCATACACTTTATGCTGGGCTGGACTGAGATCCACAGCAGCACTGTGGGTTAGAGAGGGCTCTGTGGGCCAGATCTAGCCTGCAGGACATATGTTTGACACAAGCTGGTAGCACCAGGGCCAGGAGGAGTGGGGTGGCCAGGAGATACTGCCTGGAAGGGGAGGAGGGTGCTTGCAGGGGTGAGGTGACCAGGAGATGCTACTGGAGGGTAGGGGGGCTAAGCTATAAATATTTCTTGATCTTTCATGTTAATCTTTTAATCTTCTCCAGTGAGTTCTCTTCCCTATAGAAGTATCCTTAGTTTTCATTTTGTCAAATTATTCATATGACAATACCAAGATGAAACAGCTCCCACAGGTTGATTATTAACATCTAGTTAATGTATGCATATCATTATATACTATGCGTGCAAGAGAGAGATTGTTGTAACAGCAGTATGAATGAAGGTAGAGACTAAGCACTTTCTTCTGCTTTCTGTGACCAGTTTCAGTAGAATAACTTGGCTTCCAGTGGGATCTTTATACAGATTAGACAAGGGATATCATGTCAGTATCTAAACTGTACTAAATAAACTTTATTTCTTGGCAAATGAAAAAGAAAAACACCAACTCATTAACATATAGGTTCTCAGACTCTTTCAGTTGCATGCTATTCTGACCTCAGATAGCTGATATTTTATGTATATATAGAATAATAATCCTTTAACATATAAGTTGATCCTCATTAGAATTACTACATTATATGATTCTTGACACTTTTAAATAGGGCTATGAACAAGACTACAGGCAACCCCCACTTAGCGTTCTTAATTGGTTCCGGAAAAACTGAGTGCTAGGCGAAACAGTGTTAAGTGAAACCCATTTTCCCATACGGTTTAATGTAAATAAATATAATTGATTTTGTACCACCTGCCAGCCCTGGCCCTGTGCTCCTGCTGGCCCTGGCCCTGATGCTCCTAGCAAGGCACTGTGCAGGCTCTGCCAGGGGGGCATCGGCTCCTTTCAGCCTCATTGTTCCACCACTGCAATGACCCCTGCTGGCCTGCACCTGCTGGCCACCAACGCACATGTGCACAGCCCCAGCCACCCCACCTGTGTGACCTGTGTTGGGGACCAACCCACCCAGGGATTAATGGCAAGAAGGCACCAGGGCTATGGCCGGAATGGGAGAAAGCTCAGGATCGTGTCTGTGTCCTGTGGGTGAGTGCGTATCTGGAATGGAATGGGTCACAGGCTGCAGGCCAGGGATGGGGGGCTCTGCAGACTTGGCCCCACTGTAGCTTGGGGCAGGGGACACTATGCATGGGTACTTGAGTGCTGGCTTGCACTGATCCAGGCCTGTACTGCTGGACTGATCCAGGCCTTGGGCCCCACCCTTTTGCCTCCCTGTTGGCCCGGGCCCTGTGCTCATGCTCCCTACCTGACCCTTCTCGCCACCACCACTGCTCCTCCCTGCCTGCTGGCTGCTCCAGCACCACATGCTGAAGCAGACCCCAGGCTCCTGCCACCCTGCCCTGGGCCCTGCCAGCTCGGGTTCCATGCTTACACTGCCTGGTCCCCCGCCCATCCCTTCTCACCACCACTCCTTCCTACCTGCTCCAGCACCATGTGCCAGAACAGACCCCGGGCTCCCGCCAACCTGCCCTGGGCCTTGCCGGCTGCCACTCACTGATTCAACTTGACAATGACACTACCTTTGCTGCTGCCACTGCTCTTCCTCACCCACCACATTGGGCGTTATAACAAAATGCTTTGTGTGCTAAGTGAAACTTGGTATGTATTTTAAATGAGTGCTATAGTGAAACCTCGTTAAGCAAAAACGCATTAAGTGGGGGTTGCCTATATCTAAAGAGCAGACCTCAGCATTTAGGTTTTGAGAATGAACCAGCGTAGAGTTAGTGTTGAATGTTCCAGTTATGAAAAGTAAAAGGTGTTGACTGGGATAGGTACAGGGACAGTGCCCTAGGCTGTGAATTTGTATAAAAGTTAGTCACAGTCTTGCCCACTAGAAGTCGCAATGACTTCAAAATCTTCAAAAATTCAGCTACTTCTTTTTGCACCTATTTCTGTTCACTTTTCACTTCATCAGTTTCAGTCTGAAAACCTTTTTCCAGGGCTATGTGGGAATTTTCCGGTCAAAAATGGAAGTAACATGTCAGAACAGCAGCAATAAATACGCTGTCCGACACTCAAACATGGCATGCACTTAAGGAAAGACTATCCTAGATTCCATCCTACGATGCCAGCAGGAACACTGGGTAGTGTTGTGGGTACTGAACCCTGACACTGTTATTTGATCCCAGGCCAGTTCTGCTGATTACTGAATGTCAAGGAAAACAAGGAAAAAATGAGATAATACAAGATTCTGCAGGGGAGTGCTTGCTGCTGAGGGAGTTCAAAGGAAAATATTTTGGATGTGTATCAAGAAAAATATAAGACTATTTAGAGGACATAAAGCAAGACAGTATGCCAGAGAAAGGGTCAAAAGGAAGTTTAAGGAAACAACAACTTGTCTCTGATTTTCTGAGAGCCTTGAATTATCATGTTAATGTAATGAATTACCAGCTTCCATGATTACATCCTGTCAGGCTCTATGTTTACACATAGTATAACTACTAAATGTCCTGGTTCAAATGCACAAAGTCTTATATTAATTCTGGGAGTGATCCTGAAAGGGTTGTTTCTAGGGAAAGTCTTCTAGAGATGCTCAGAGAGAAACATTATAGGAACTAAACAACATGCAAATGTATCAGAATGTAATTAATGTAGAATGAGTAAAATATGCATTGTTAGTATCTTACATACAAATATAGGAAAATAATTATATAATGTTAGGCCCTTTGGCTAGGGACAGACATTTAAAAAGCTTGAGCCTGAATTGATTCAATCTTTGCAGGTTAGTCTAATCTGGCTAGGCTAAATCAGTTTTGTAACTGGACAGACATCCCAGAAATGCAGGCACATGCCTACAGTGGCTCAGGCTAGAAGCCGGGGGGGCACTAAAGTAGCCCTCCATAGCACTGAGCTGAATAGGGGCAAGGCCAGGCCCTGGCAGGACACTGATTAGCCCAGCAGGGAATTGATAACAGTGTTCATCACCCCTAACTCAGTGTTTATCACCCTGTTAAGAAAACAACAGAGGGACATTACCAGCTACCTGTTGATCCTGCCTGTTGAGTCTACGTGTTGATTAAGCACAGATCATAGCCAGCATGTGGTCTCCTAGCTAATACACAGACACCTCTCCACAAGGCAGAGAAAGGGGGGATTTTCTGTTTAGCAGGGAGTAGTGGTGGGTGGGGAGCAGCCTGCAGTGTTGGTAGAGCTGCAGCCAGGGAGCAGAGGGGAGGGGCCAGCCCTACTGTGGAGCAGAGAGCCCTGCCCTGTCCAGAGAGCATGCCGGGATGTTGAGGGTGTCTGATTTATCTTAAACCAGCAAGGGGCCTAGGACAGACATTGCATAAACTTGTTTGAGCCAAATCAATTAAGTCTGATACTACATTCAATGAGGTTTATCTCAAACCTGTTTTAGCCATTTTCATACTGTTTTATGTGTACTTAATATCTGTTCTATTACAGGGTTAAACCAGTTTCTGATCACCAAATCTGATTTATGTGTAATGTCTGTCCCTAGCCTTAGGCAGCAGGTATTTTACATAGGGAATGTCCACAGTGTAGGTTGTGATGCCATTTACAGGTAGCTGAGTTAAGTGGCATGCCAGAAGCAGTTTAACTTCACTGTCATGGCATAATGCTCCTGAGAAGCAGGGTAAATAAGCTTGCTGCTTTCTGTACCCCAGCTAGGTCTGCACTGCAGTGTAGACGCCTTCTTAGTAGCCTCTTGTTACAGAGTTTTAGCACTACAGGATGAGCCAGCTGCCAATACATTGTTAGGGTGATATTACTTACACTTGGGCACTTACTCACACAATATAACCTTTAGTAAAATGCTGTAAACATCCACAACCTCAACTTGTAAGTTGTTGGCATGCCAGGGGTAGATGGCAGAGGAGCCATGAAGGGCCAAGCAAAATGCCTTCCCATGCCATGTTCTGGCACCTCTGCTGGGGGTTGCCTACTCCTGCACTAGGGTGTGGATGTTCGTTCTAAGGTTTTATGCAGATTTTGAACAAAGGCCAGTGTGGGTTTCTTATAATCTAGCACCAATAGCAGTAGCAGCAAAGATACAGTAGCACAGGTTTTAACAAAACTGCTAATCCTTTAATCCAGGATATCCAGCGGGAAAGCACAGCTTGTTTTCAAGCCTATACCATCATAATTTACTATTATTGTTTCTGTTCAATATTAAGCTAATCAGGGGGAATAACTACCTGTACAGTAGCCAGAGACTCCTTCAGTGCCTGGAGGGAGAGTGGGGGAAGGGAATTATTTAGACCTCTAGAGAATAGAATTGGGAGAGGAGGATGAAGACTTACCTATCCCTGCCCTCTACACAAGCAGCAGCTACTATCCCTGTGGCTGCTGCTGTAACATTGTGACCTGGGGCTGCTGCTACTGGGGGGATAGGCTTCTTGCATATAAATTACATCAGGTAGGCTTCCTGGGAATTACCCTGAGGGTCATTGTCACATCCCCTCTCCACCAGATAAGCTACTGGGAGCAGAACTGTGCCTGCTTTGACCATGGCTTTTGGTTGTGTGGGAAAGGAGTGGAATGATGGAGATCATCATCTTGCTCATTTTACTGCCTCCCAGTTACAGTACTGGGTGAATGGTTGCAGCCCTGTCATGCAGCCCTGCCCCTCTCCAACAATCAGCAGTGGGGGGTGAGGTCTCATAACAGACAGCCCTCTCAGACAATCTGTGGTGAGGGGCAGGGGCAGCAGTCATCTTGCTCACCTCTGTGCCATGGCTTCCCTCTGCTTTCCCCTAGGCAGGCTCTCACTGGGAAGACAGCATTTTATTTTTAGCAAGATATTTTTTCCTGTGACATTCACATGATCATGATTTGGGTAGGTTGCTAGTTATGAGAACAATAAAACTGAAAACAGCTTTGTGCTATCTACAATTAGAAACTAAGAGTAAACTTAATTATGAGTCCTACATGATAAACCCTGGAAGTAACCGCCAGGGCCCCTTTGCCAAGCAGAGGCATGTGGGAGAGACCCAGCCATGCTAAGTCCTTGAAAATGGAAGCTGACCCTGTGAACTGCCTGCAAAATTGGCTGACTGCCTCCTCAAGTTGGTTAAACTCCTACTCATAACTGTATGTGTTTGATATAAAAATGCATCAAAATTAAACTTACTGTATATTTTAGCTAAGGATATGTCAGTAAGGTGGTGTTGAACTTGAGCAGTCCTCAGTTGTTCATACACAGGGTATATACAGATGTTCCAGGTGGATAGGGGGAGGTTAAATCATGTTAAAATGGGCACCAAATCTAACTTAGTTTGCCCAGGTGTGAACCTTACAGTTGGCTAAACAGGGAAGAAGGTAGAGTGGGAAATCAACAAAAAGTTTTGACTTGATCCAGACCACTTCAAACCACTTATTTTCAACAAATAAAACTAAAAAGAATGTTTTAGATCAAATAATACTCCAGTCAACACAAAATGGAACATTTTAGATTTCATATCTAGGTGGTGGTAGAGCTGGTTTCTGTGTCCTATTTATTCAGTTTGCCCATGGTAAGGACAGTTCTCCAGGATGTAGAAGACAGGTTGAAATCCTTCGTTTGCCTACTGCAATTTGAACCCATCAGACAACTGTGTATGCTGGAGTGAATTACTCTTAATCTCTCCTATTGAAGCTGTCCCCATCTAAGAGAGAGAATGACTCTATAGAATGGAAAGCAGGATAACTTTTATTTCCCCCTTCCTGTTTCAATGTATTTTTAAGTTTGATATATTAATGGAACTGTATTAACAAGGTAGATTGTTGCTATCAATCAGAGTGTTACTTTGAGTGCTCATAAGAATAGTGGTGAGGGCATTACTTTGGGAGGCTGGTGCATATTATTATGCAACCAGTAATATCCACTCCACCAACTCCTCCTCCACTTTGCGACCCTAGTCTGGGAAAATATTTTTTTCAACTGATAATATGTGGCACAGTAGACTGAAAAGTCCCAATATTTTTAGGAAAATAAAGAACTTATTTATTGGTGAATGAACTACTAGGCTAGGGACAGAAATTACACATAAATTGGTATAAGTAATAAGAAACCAGTTCAAATCTATAACATCACAGAAGTGCAGTGCATATAAACCACTTTCAAAATGGCTAAAACTTGTTTAAGATAAACTTGGATGGATGTAGTATCAGACTTAACTGATTTAAGTTTTCATAGTTGGTAGGGTCAGAAGGGACCTGAGCAGATCATCACATCTGACCCCACATAGGTGATTATCCAGCCTCCTTTTAAAGAACCCCAGGGTAGGAGCGAGCACCACTTCCCTTGGAAGTTGGTTCCAGATCCTAGCCACCCTGATTGTGAAGTAGCCTGATATCTACTGTGAAGTCCTGATATCTAGCCTGTATCTATTCTTGATCAACTTATGGCTGTTATTCCTCATTACTCCTGGTACTGTTCGGGTGAACAGGGACTCTCCCATAGCCTGCTGGTCCCCCTTGGCCAGTTTGTAGATGGCCACCAGATCTCCTCTCAGCCTTCTCTTCTGGAGGCTGAACAGGTTCAGGTCCCATAGCCTCTTCTCATAGGCCCTGCTTTGCTGCCCCCAGTCATACAAGTGGCCATCCTCTGGACCCTCTCAATGCTGGTCACATCCCTCCTGAAGGGCGGCAACCAGAACTCGACACAATACTCCAACTGCAGCCTGACCAATGTCACATAGAAGAGGAGGATCACCTCCTTGGACCTGCTCATGATGCATTTGTGGATGCATGACAAGGTGTGGTTAACCTTCCCGGCCATGTCCTCACATTGGCTGCTTGTGTTCATTTTGGAATCAATAGTGACTCGAAGATCCTTTTCTGCCTCTGTGCTGATGAGAAGGGAGTTCCCCAGCCTGTAGGTATGCTGCTGGTTCTTCTTCCCAAGGTGCAGTACCTTGCACTTGTCAGTATTGAATCCCATCCTGTTCTCATCTGCCTACCCCTGTAACCTGTCTAGATCTAGTTGCAGCCTGTCCCTCGCCTCCAGCACGCCCACTTCTCCCTACATCTTAGTGTCATCTACGAATTTGAACAAGGTGCTTTTTACCCCTCATCTAAGTCGCTGATGAAGATGTTGAACAGTGCAAGCCCGAGGACCAAGCCCTGGGGGACCCCACTGCCCACATCCTTCCAGGCTGAAAAGAACCCGTCCACCGCCACTCTCTGGGTGCATCCCTCCAGCCAATTTGTGACCCATATGACCATGTAGGCATCAATGCCACAGTCGCCTCATTTCTTAATGAGGGTGACAGACAGTGTCGAAGACCTTCCTAAAGTCCAGAAAGACTACATCCACCATGACACCTGTGTCCAAGGATTTTGTGACCTGGTCATAGAAGGCCACCAGGTTGGTCTGACAGGACCTGCCTTGAATGAATCCATGTTGGTTGCCCCTAAGCATGATTTCTCCTGCTGTGCTCCTGGATAATTTTCTCCAAGAGCTTCTCCAGGACCATGGTAAGACTAAAGGACCTGTAGTTTCCTGGGTCCTCTTTCCTCCCTCTTTTGAAAATGGGGACCACACTGGCCCTCTTCCAGTCCTTCAGCTCACTCACCTCACGAGCGCTTGTAAAGCTGAGCCAGGGGTCCCGCAATGACCTCTGCTAATTCGCTCAGCACTCTGGGGTGGAGATTGTCAGGACCTGCTGATTTGAACATGTCTAGTCCTACCAGAAGTTCCCTGACTAGGTCCTCACTGACTCTGGGCCTGGCAGTGCCACCTCTGGGTCCATCAGGGATCCCAGTAGAGGGGATGCCCTGGTCCCTGCTCAAAAAGATGGAGGCAAAGAAATTGTTAAAGAGGTTAGCTTTGTTGTCTGGTGTGACCATGAGATTTCCTAGCGTATCCTGCAGAGGCCTTATGCTACCCAGTACCTTCTTTTTTACCCGCTATGTTTTTTAAAAAGGATTTCTTGTTATTCTTGATCCAGGTTGCTAGTTCTAGTTCCATCTCCACCTCAGCCTTCCTAACAACCCCCTTCCAGTCTTGAGCAATCAAGGTATAATCCTCCTTGGTGATGGTCCCTCCCTTCCATTGAGTATACACCTTCTTTTTGGTTGTGAAACATTCCTGGATGCTTTTATTGAGCCATGGGGGCTTTTGAGCACTCTTGCCCCCTTTGATCCTCATTGGGAATGTCACCCTTTGGGCTTGGAGGATCATTTCCTTAAGGAATGACCCTTTTTCTGGAATCCCAACTCCCATCCCTTCCAGGACCTCAGAGTCTCCTTACTTCATTGAAATCCACCCTCCTGAAGTCTAAGGCTGCTACCTTGCTGCAGGCCTTTGACACTCTACACTGGATGGTGAATTCCAGTAGGCAATGATTGCTATTGCCCAGGTGGTCGAGAACCTGCAGTCCACTCACCAGTTGTCACCCGTGGTCAGGAACAGGTCCAACAAGGCATTTCCCCTGGTGGGACTGTGCACCTTCTGGGTTAGGTAGAGGTCCTGTAACTTGGCTAGAAACCTACATGAGCCATCAGACCTGGCTGACTGCTCTTCTCAGCAGATGTCTGGGTATTTAGGTCACCCATGATGACCACGTCCCTTGACTTAACTGCCTCCATAAGCTGACCTGAGATTTCCCCATCCAGCTCTTCCCCCTGGGTGGGTGGCCTGTAGAAACCCCCTACCATTAAGTCCCTTTTCCCCGGACCCCCCTGTATACAGACCCAGAGTTAAATCTGTTTATTGAATTTCAGTCCCAGATCCTTTCCGGATTCAAGTTAACTCGCATTCCTCCAGCTTCCCAGGGTGAGTGGGTTAGCCTTGGCCCAAGCTGTCTACTCCAGCCAAGCAAGGAGGTGTGCTGTAGCACCCCTGGGCTTCTGGCCTTGGCCACTGCAGGCATGTGACTGCATTTCCAGAATCGAAAGTCTGTTCACTTGCTTATTGGTTCAATCTACACAGCTTTGAGTAATTGGCAGAGATTGAATCAATTCAGCCTCAGGCTTTTTGTCCATCTATACTTAGCCCTAGTGAAACATCACCCAGATCTACACATATACTCACTGTGCTATATAATAACCCAAGATTCATAATAACTCGATCATAAAGATATTTATAACTTTAAAGCCATCCTAGAAGAAAGAGTAAGACTTAATGAATTTTTTCTTGTGAGCCCAACTTTGTGAAGCGGGAAAGGTGCTTGCAACCCCCTACCCTCCGCCATCCCTAGTTGCCTTAGATTGGGTGGTCTTAGATCAATCTAATCTTCCCTTAACCTCTTAAAATGTCTGTACACACCCATGAAGATTCTAGGACACTCTTTTATCAGCAATTATAACCATTTAAATGGCATAATGAGTAAAAAGTAAAGAGGATCCTTTTGGATTTTGAAAATGTGAAATAATACAAAATAATTCCTTTAAAGATGAAACCACTCCAGGCTTGAGTCTCATTCACACCCAGGCCACTTTACACCATTACTGTAATGTAAAGGGGCAGTAAAATGTGTCTGGATATAATTTTGTTTGAAAATAGAGTTAAGGCAATGAAAAAAATACTACTCTTTTCCTTCCCAAAGAAAAATCATTGTAAAGGAATATAAGTAAATATAGCTACATATATTTAACATGTTTTTGTTAGAAGATACCATCTTAGCTAATGTACATAGATGATATGTTGGATAACATATGAGTAATGACATGTTATACCTCACCTTTGTCAAGCCCATGAAACATTTTTCAATATGATCAGAGGCACCTGCTGTTTGTTTTTTCCATTAGTAACTCTATCAGTATGACTAGCAGCAGCAAGCTGGTTCCTCAGTTACAGCCTCTGTTGACACTAGTTCTTTGGAGGGGCTCTTTTTTCACCAGTTCCCAGGAGCTCCTCAGCATAGAGCCAGTCCAAGTGATCCTGTAACATTTATAATTATAGCAACTTACGTGTGGCAGGCCAAAACTTCTCTTTTTGTACCTGTGACAACAGTGGCATTGCATGTGTATAACTGGGAGGAGATATGGTCTTTTGTCACTGAGACAATAAAAAAATTAAGCTGGAAATCAAATATTTCCAAATCCTTTCAATGTTGCATATTTATGTATTTGTCTTTCTCCCATGTGTCTCCTTGTCATCTTGAATGTAGTTTTAGCCTGCAGTATTCACATTCATATTTTATTTCTTTCATAGAACTTATAAGGATACTTATAAGGAAAAACTCTGTTCAAATAACAGCTACACCTGAAGCAATGAACCCACAGCCTTGCTGCATATAAACAAATAAATAGGAAGGAAAACTCAGGGTGAGTTTGTAGCACATAACTCACTGTAAAATTAAAAATGTGATATATTCATAAATGCTGCTTAGGACAAACAAATGAGAAGAAATCCCTGCTTTAGCTGGAGGTTGGAATTTTACCACTTTCGGTGCACAGATATTTATCCTGGTGGAAATGAGGACATTTCACCTGAGAACAAGCCTGAAAATACATTCAGAAAGATGTTAGCTGCAGTAGGAAATGACACATCTACACAGAACTATCACCAGCAGCTGATTGTTATCATTCTACAGTTTATTTCTAAATTCTGACTGGCATATAGTAAAGGCAAAAAGAAAAGAGTTACATTCACTGTGACATGAAGTTGGGTCTAGACCAACATCCCTTTCTTGGTTGTTTTTGCACCTAATCATCCACATTATGACTTCAGCTTGATATTCTGAAAAGACATCCAACAGGACCCTATCTAGCAAAAAAATCCCTGTGGGATACTAATTAAAAATACTATATTTAGAATATAAATTCAAAGGGGTAAGAAAAGCTACAATTCCATGTAGCTGTTGTCTAGGACTATATGCTTCTCTCTGATCACAAAGCACAGCAGAAACTTTAAGTTATGTCTGTATGCCCTCCTGCTAAGCCCAGGACCACTGCTGAAGACATTAGTCTTGCCCACTTACTCCTTCTCTGAATGTGCCTAAGCCTGGCACCATTTTCTACTGTTCAGCACAGAGCTAAAGCCCATAAAATAATATGATGTCAGTGTAGGCAACTCATAGAGGTGGTACAGGGGCGCATGTGCCCCCCACTAAGATTGGCTGCTGCTGCCACCTTCTGTAGGCGGTCACTGCTCGCCACCCTGCCACCAACGCTGCTGCCCACAAATTGTGCCCCCTCAGTCTCAAGAGGCACCAGTCATTCATGGCTGTCAGAAATGAGCTTGCCTGCATCTTTTGGACTTCTGAAAAGCACAGAAGACTCTAAGGGGGGATTTCCTAAACTATGTCTATGTTAATTAGTAGCTGTAAAGAAGCACAATTGAATTTGACAAGGAGAATGGCCATTATGAGAAGACTCTTCTGGTGTGGTCCTGTATGTTGTTTTACAGTCTACTGGTGGTGATAGTAAAGTGAGGCATCTGTAAACACGTTTATTCTGGGGGCTTATGGCCAGCAGTTGATGAAGACATCCTCTTCTTTAATACTGTAAAATCAAAGTATTATTTAATTACCCCAAAGTATGTGGTGATCATAGACAGACTAAAACAACGAATGTCCCTTACCTAAACCTTGGTCTTTCCTTGCAAGCTTGAATAAGTTCTGTTTCCTCCACCTCAGCTAGGGACAGAAGTTGCACATAAAATGGTTTAAGTGACCAGAAATTGGTTTAAACTTGTAACAGAACAGAAACTCAGTGCACAGAAACCAGTTTCAAAATGTCTGAAACTGGTTTAAGATAAACCTGGTTGAATGTAGTATGAGACATAACAGATTTGGGTCAAACTGGTTTGTGAAACTTCTGTCCCAGACTCCTTCCTGGTATAAATTAAGTCACAGGCCCCCAGCATGCTTTCCAGCCCTGGGCTGGGCTGAGCTGTCTGCTTCAAGAGAGAAGACCTGGGGGGAGGAAAGGGGGAGGCAGGGACTGTCTCCCGCCTCCCCCCCAGCCAACCCCGGCTGGGGTCTAGGCCCAGGGAAGAGGGTTAAACACCCCTTCCCCTACTCAAATGTACTGCTGGCTGCAACTGTGGACTACAAATGCCCAGAGGTACCTGGAAGCAGGAAGAGGAAGTGATGATTAACCCTGCAGAGTCCTGCTGCAGTAATTCTGGTCTGAAAATCCCAGAGGCCTCAGGGTCAGCAGGAAGAGAAACTAAACACACAGCCAGAAAGCCATGCTCTAGCATCTTCCAATTTCTAGCCTGAGGCATTGCAGGCATGTGGCTGCATTTCTTGAATCAAAGGTAAATGTCTGTTCACTTTTGTTTCAGTTTAATCTGTGCAGCTTAGACTAACCTGCAAAGACTGAATCATTTAGCCTTTGATTTTTTGACTGCCTGTAATTAGCCCTCAGGTTAGCAAAAAGCCTTATTTGCTTCTCTTGGTGTGCCTCTATTACTGTCTCCCTTCTAGGCAGTGACTTACAACTCACATCCCTTTTGCTTGTTCAAGGTTTTTTTTATAACTGTTACAGCTTTAACTTTGTCTGGTAGCTGGAAAATAGAATAATAGCATCATAGAAAAGTATAGCTCGGCGGAACCTCAGGGCTAAGGACAGACATTACGCATAAATCAGTTTAAGTGACCAGAAACTGGTTTAAACCTGTAACAGGACAGAAATTCAGTGCACAGAAACCAATTTGAAAATGGCTTAAACCAGTTTGAGATAAACCTGGTTTTATGTAGTATCAGACTTAACTGATTTGGCTCAAATTGGTTTATGCAATGTCTATCCCAGACTCCTTGCTGGTTTAAAATAAACCAGACACCCCCAGCATTTCAACATTCTTTCTGGGTTGGGCAGGGCTCCACAGCAGGGTTGGCCCCTCCCCTCTGGTCCCTGCCTAGAGCTCCAGCAGAGACTTGCAAGCACAGCACAGTCTGCCTGGCTTTCCTTGCCCTTGCAGTTCATTGCTCAAGAAGGAAATCCCACCTCACCTCCCTCCCTCCCTTCCTCCCACAGCAGGGTCCCCAGCCCTATGGACCCTATGCATGTGGTATGCTAGGTAATGCAGATATGTATGTGTGTCTCCAATTTCACTGGAACAGGTAGACAGAACAGTGACTGCTTAGGGCTGTTTGGAGCTAGTCAAGAGGTCAGCTGGTAAGTTATTTAAGAAGAGTTTGAAGTAATAAAGAGAGGCTGTTTTGCTGATTGGGTGACAAACACTGTTATCAGTCCCCTGTTGTCTTGCTCACCTGTCAGTTTGCTACAGAGAGTATAAAGTAGCAGGAAGGGAGATTGAAAAGCTCTGTATCATTGACAGATGCATGCACTGCACACCCCCACTTGCCTCAGAATACTAGCAGGGGACTGTGAACTGTGTGCAACACTCCCACACCTTGAGCAGCCAGTAGGGAAAACCTGGGATGGTGCAGGCAGACCTCCCTAATCAGAATGATCTGCTAGGGCCTGGCCATACCCCCCTCAGCTCAGTACTGTGCAAGGGAAGGGAGAGCTGCTTTAGTGCCCCCTGGCTTCTAGGCTGAACCACTGTAGGCATGTGCCTGAATTTCCTTATTTCAGAGATCATGTCTATCCAGTTACAAACTAGTTTACTCTAGCTAGGTTAAACTAACTTGCAAAAATTGAATCAATTCAGGCTCAGGCTTTTTAAATTTCAGTCCCTAGCCCAGAAGCTCATATATTCTAAACCCCTTCTCAAAGCAGGAGCATCCCTTTCCAAAAGATCCCATACAGGTGCTTGCCTAAACTTGTTCTAAAACTTCACAAACAACCCTTTTGTACAGTGAAAAGGCACCTTGTCCAAAGACACCAAGAATACTATAACCTACCACAGGTAAAGTAGAGAATGACAGCACTGTCAATGGCTTCCTGCTACAAGGGTTGGTAAATACACTCTAGAGATCCAAGGAAGAGGAAGGCAGAATCCCTAAACAGGTTATGCCAGTCTGACTGGGGGCTAAAATACCTTCCTGACCCCAAATGTAGTGATTGGTTTGACCTGAGTGGTAGGGCAACACCCTCTAAACAGGACTCTTTGGGTGCATTCAGATGTACATGGACGTTTGGTTCCCTGGGAACAAATAACAGTGACTCACCTTGTGCTGCCACTACTTGTCCCCTTGGAATGCCTATGCCATGCACACTTTGGAACACAGCAGGTTGCCCTGGGTGGAGTAGAGGAGGGTGGGAACAGCCACAGTGATCTGCCATGAAGAGCCTGATCGGCAGCTGCAGTATGTCTCTGGGTGGCTCAGGTCCACTTTTCAGCAGCACGTGCTGACCAAGCCTAAGTTGCACTGTTTTTTTTTTATTTTTCATTTTTTTGACCCCCTGAATATCCCCCCCATAAATTTAGAGTCTGCGCTGCACATTTTTTCATTCCCAGGGTGCCTCTTTGTAGCCTCTCAAACTGCTTTGAGATGCCACAACAGGCACATGCTCACCTATCCTGATGGGGCCTTTGGGTTTAATTCCAGTGAGGGAAGGGGGAGAAGGGCTCTGGTTGACGTGAAGAACAAACTGGATGCTTATCTTGCTGGGATCTCTGGTTGATGTGAGGGGAATAAAAACTTGTTCTTGTGAGGAGTTTGCTCTTGAAGGTGTTCAATGTAGGCGCTTGAACCACCTCCGGCGGCAGGCTGTTCCAGGATGTGAGTCCTGCCTAGGGCTCTGATGCACTGGGGGAATCTCAGGGCACGGAACCCTGCCACCACTGCCAGGAGGTCATGAATATGGAGTACAGTGTCCCCCAGCATGTCCTGGAGGGTGCAGCACACCTGCAGGTTGGCCTCCCCGGTGGTGGCCTTGCCCACGTCAAGCAGGTGGCCAACATGCTGTGGGCTTGAGCAAGGCAAGGCTGAGCCGGGTGTCTGGCCACATAATGGTATTCTGCCACTCCACTGGAGCTGCTACAGGAGGTCCCAGAAGGTGGTCTGGGTCATGCAGAAAGCCTTCAGCCATTACTCATTATCCCAGGTGTGCTGAATGCTATGTTGGTACTAGTCCTGGCTGGCCCAGCAGGCCCAGAGGTGGCAGGCCTGGAGGCCCAGGATGGTGGGGGCAGTCCCGGCAATGGCATCCAGGAGCCCATCACTGGTGTCCCTGGTGGAGTCAGGCCAGGTGGATGGGGTTGAGGCAGCAGGTGCATGGTGGCAGTCCTGGGAATGAGTTTGGTGGCCTGGCAGATGGTGTGTGTGAGTGGGGGAGCCAGGAGGGGTGGACAGCTGTGGGCAAGGTGGCAGTCAATGTGGTGGTCCAGCAGGGCCAGTGCAGTGGCCAGTAGGAGTCCAGGGCACTGGTCATCGCTACCAGGGGCAGGGGCTGGAGCAGCTATGGCACAGGGAGGCAGAGATGGCTAGGAGAGTGCTGCCATATGCTGTCCCTGCAGTAGGCATGCTACTCTTGGCCAGGGAAGTGGCTGGCCAGAGATCAATGAGTAGGGCTGCCTTTTAAAGGGGGATGCTGTCAGCTTCATCTAGCTGCACCCTGGTGGCAGCAGGGGCCCAAATTGGCTCCTGCTTCCCTACACATGTGGATGCTTGCCCAGCACTCTTTAATCACGAGTAATGTACCTGCAAGTAAACTGGTGCTGCGGCAAATACTTGTGTAGATGTGCCAATTGGGTAGTACTTGATGAAGGGATGCTTTTGGTGAGCCCTTTTGCATGGTGCTTTACCTGCCCAATACTTTGCCTGCCATGATAGAGGATATGGCTTCTTTCTTAACATGGGCTTCAAATATGTCCTTCATCTTTTCTGGATAATTTTAGAAATAAGGGATTGTTGAGCTGTGAGGAATTTTAGACTGGGGTGTGAATTCATTCCATTTAAAACTTAGTGGCCACATTTACACATGTGTTTCACTGCGGAGTAGACTAATTAGCTGCAGAGTAAAGTATAACTATCTATACATGCAATGCTTTATGCCACAGTAAATTAATTAACATTGCCATAAGATAGTACTATTGCAGGCAGTACTATTTTATGGTTGAGTAATTAACTGTGATTAAATGCAGATGCTGACTGCAGGCATAAATTGCACCTAGTCAGCCCAGCCAGTAGGAGTGGGGGGCAGATTGTTGCTTGTCACTTGGTCACATGGCTCCACACTTTCAGTAGCCTCGTGCCCAAGCCAGTCCCTCTACTGCCTAACACTGCCACCTGGATTGCAAGGCAGAACAGGGCAGTAGTGGCCCTGGCATTAATTGCTCTGCCCCAGCTCATATTGCTGCTGTCCCAGACACACATGTAGACACTGTGCTTGGGAGTAGTTTACTCTAGTTCAAACTGCTCCAGAATTTATTGCTAAATTGCACATATAGATGCACCCATTATTTCTAAGGCATTTGCTTGTTAAGGGAGTTAGATGCCTGTACATTTGGTGGGTGTGCAGGCTAGAAATCTGTATGTTCAGGTGTAAATAACATTTGAGTAGAAGAGTCATAGCTTGGTTCTTAATTGCTAGATTTTCAATAGTCATATTTTGTTTAAATGCAGTTTATTGTAACTGTTTAAACTGCACCTTGATTATTATACTGATTTTTTTTTTTGATATACAAGAACACTTCAAGCTGTTAAGTGATTTGGGGCGGAGGATGTTTAAGTGTTTTCATGAAATATCCAAAGTGTATGATGGGTGGTTTTTGCCATTCAGTACCTCGATAAGTGTTTTGTTGCTGTTGTTTTTTTTTAAGGGTGAAAATCTAGTCAACACAATTTTCAGGTTAGAAATCCAGACTGGTCTTCCCTATGAAGGTTTCATTTTGACTGTTTTCTTTACTCTGCCTAAAATAACCCTTTAGAAGACTTAATCTCTTCCTTAAAATAGTTTAATACCTCATCAGTTGTTTTAGTTGCCTGTGGTTGTTGACTAGAAAGCCATTGTCCTAGAAAGTCTTCCATAGACCACCCCCCACTGCCACATGTCCCCCGCCTCCTCCTGCTTGCTGGTTCAGGTCTGCATGGAAGGGGTTTCATTCCTCCAACCACAGTCCCCAGTGCAGGAAATAGCCACGCAGGCTGTGAGCTGCAGGCAGCTGTTAGGACACCGGGGTAGGGGAGAAACAGAGCTCCCAGCTGCATGGGCCCAGTCTGCCCCCTCCAAGACTCAAGACAGCAAGTTGGGGGAGGGGTGCACAGCAGGAGGGTTTTGTTCTTCCTCCCACCCCAGCTTCCTGACAGCTTCAGGTCATATGTGGCTTTTCATTTTACCAGGAGCTGGGTGCTGGTAGATGGGCCCCAGGCCCCCCAAGACCTGATCCAGAAAGCTGGGAGGAGCCCATGTGCCAGGGGTCTCTGTTCTGTCTCCTCTCTGTGACAGCCCAGTGGTGGGCCTGGGCTGGTGCTCACCGGGAGTAAATGAGCATCAGCTCAAGCTAGCAGGCCGCCCAGAGAGGGGGCCCTGGGATGCTGGATGAATTCAACTTATCTTGACTCATGATGGGATCTGGCACAGAGGTTTGATAAAATGCCGGACACTGAAGTGCTTTAATCTGTTACCACATCCATTGAGGGTTAACTTAGAGTGGGGTCTGCCATTTTTAAAGCGCTCTGTGTGCCATGAACATCTGTTTGGTTACAGCTGTAGAGTGCTTTCCATGCACTTAAAGTGTGATACATGTAACATCTATACCTTGCCTTTGTCTGTAACAGTAAGTTTCTGAAGCTTAAACTTTTTTTCTTAATTTGGTCTTTTACTTTGGTTATACAAGATGTTAGGATGTTTGGTTCAGGGCATTTGCCAAAGTGTCTCATGCTTTTGGTCCATTTACATTTCTAAAAAACACTTGTCACTTTTTCCCCCCTGTTAATCTTTCCTTGTTTGTTCTTGACAGCCCCTGGAGCTGGTGTAAACTTGCCAGTTAGGATCTTGCTGAGTTGAAAGAGAGATTTACCGCTACCTCTTTCAGCAGCCACTTCAGCTTCTTTGGCAATATCACCTATATACTTCCTCTTGGCTTTTCTCACATAGCTTCTTACTGATCTGCCATTTGCTTTATATGAATCTTTTCTGCCTCTTTTTCCTGAAAAATAACATCTCCAGAGGAGTTTTTGCAGAGCTGATGTTTGATTTGGCTTGTTTCCTGTCTTTCCTACAGTTCCATGTATCCTCACTTAGCTGGACTATAGGCTTACTTGTCTAGAAGCCAGCTTCAGTTGTTGTGGTGTCTCTGATATTATCATGTAGAAATATCCATGGCATAATGATGATGGCTTCTTGTGGTGGGTTTAATTTTTGTAAATCTGTTCTTTAGTTCAGTTCAATTTGAAATTGCTGCTGTAATGTTTTGTTTATTAGGCTTTTTTGTGGTTCTCAGGTTTTAGTTTTTCTTGAGTTTGCTCTTCAGTCTCACCATCCATAAATTATAGTATGTAATTTATAACATCAGTTCATCTGTGGGCTCTTACATCCTGAAAGAGCTGATCTAACTTCCCTTCCAACACAAGTCAATGTGATGGTCCTTCCAAATCAGTGTGGTTCCTCATGACTTTCTCTGTGGTCATTTTTGTTCAGGAAATGTTTCACTATTTATGAACTCTAATGCCAAGCACAATTCTACCATTCAACATGCTAGTTGTGAAAATGAAGGTTATGCTTCCCACAGCTTTCTTGATTGCATCACAATCCTCTGTTCAAATGCAGGCTATAAAATACTTAGTATTTTTATAATTGTAAAATGATTTATGTAGGTATATTTGAATAGCTCCTTCATGCAAGATGTTAACCAAAATCTTTCTGTTTTGTTTCCAAATGGGTCCATAAGACTGTTGGAAATCCTAATATGATTGGCAAGCCAGTCTATTTGTAGTGCAAAAAAAGGCACCAAGTCTTAAATTACTTTCAAACAGAGGTAAGGTTATTGAGTCTATATATTTCTTTCTCATAAAATCCTAAGCTTATCTAATACCCATACACACAGACTCATTCACACATCACCAGATTATGCTTGATGGCCAGTCAAACAGGAGTTCAGCTGCTTGATGTTAGGAGAGGGGTTGCCAGCATGTCTCTCCAAGGTGCAGTCTGGTTCTGCTTCTTGCCTTGATGTAAAAGGGCACTGCCATGAAGTCCTTACTGCAGGTTTTATCAACTTTTCCACAATAATGGCAAACTACCAAAACTGCAACTCCTTCAGCTGCTGGGCAGGTTCCATCATTCTCCAGTCACCACACGTCTTACAGCAGATACAAAAGCCTTTCAAAATGTCCTTATGTAAGCAGTGTAGAAATGCAGATGTTACCATCCTGTTATCAGTTGGAAGAAGTTCACAGAATCTTATGTCCTTGCAGCCTGTCTTGACCAGTTCAATCCCTTTTCTGTTTTTCACAGTCCTGCTCCATTGTCCTATAATACCCTTCCATTGCCCTATAGTACCCTTGGGATTCACATTTACATTCATACAGCCATTCAAACAACTTTTAATAACATTACTAACTCAACCTATTTGCAAAGCATTGTTAGTATACTCCTAACCCAAAGTGAATACGAAAAGCAAAACACATATCTCTCTCTCTACAAACTGACTGGTCATATAATGTTAATTGACTGGTCAATTGATCCTCTATTATTTGTCTGCAGTCAAAAATTGTCAGCTATTCCATGAAGCCAAGAATGCCCTTGTATAGATAATGGCATTCAATGTATAATTGTATCAGTCAATATTAGTATAATATTGTCATCATTAGAATGGGCATGAGCTGTCAATCTCCCAAACTCTTCTAGCTTCCTTTCCCTTCCCTACTAAACTATGTGGGGCTGCAGGAGCATGAGTGGATCTAGGATTTTGCAAAGGAAGGTGCAGATAGTGTGGTACATCATCACATAGAACACAACACATACATTTTTCTCTGGTTAAAGAGAAATTAGACGCTTTAATAATGTGCCAGGGACCTAGCAGGATATTATTCACTTGAAGAGCAAAGCAAAAAAAACAAATATTGTTTCAAAGGAGTACACACTCATTTGCTAGATTATATGTGAAGTTTAAGTAATAAAAAATTTGAGAAATAGTTAAAACCAGTTGTTTTGTTATTCCTTAGTTAATATTCATGTGAGTTAACATTACCATGCCTGAGTTAAGATTTTTTAGGTAGAGATAAAAACAGTCTGCAGGCCTATGAAACAGCAAAATTGATATTAGCAGAAATGGCTAACAGACAGTGACATTACAGAAGAAAAGATAGCCCAATTAATGGAACATCAAGACCATTAAAAAAGAGCAAGGGTTGTTAACACCTGTGGATTTGGAGTGAAGAAAAATTAGCAGGAATCAAGAAGGTTATAATGAGCCATGAACTCAATTGATTCCCTCAGTGCTGCCTGAATAGAAATCCCACTGCCCCTTCTGGGTAGTTGGTTTTAAAGTTGGGGTGGAGCAGGAATCATGTGGGGCGTAACTGCACTCTTGGTCTCCCTAGATCTGCCCTTGTGAAGAAGCTACTATGTGCTGAGGGAGGAACAAAAACTAGCAGCGTAGAAAAGCTCCTATTACTGGCCATCTGCTGTGACTGCAGGTATCTCCAAATGCAAATAGCAAAATGCTTAAACAGTTGGTTTGCTGCTTACTTAGCACAAGTGAATTTTTAAAAATGATGTTTGTCTTTAATAATTGCTATGTCTAGAACTGTTCAGTCTGGAATATCTTTCACATTTATGTCATATTGAATGTAAGAGTTTGAATGTTTGTAATAGTTGCCCATTAGCCAGTTTAGGAAGAAGACAAGATTAATCTTATCTAGGCCATTGTTTTGGCCTACGTGCAGCAGGTCCTGACTTTGCTCAAAGTCTTAACTCTTG
>JAGPOW010000229.1:10327618-10342562 GCA_030014935.1 Caiman crocodilus | reverse complement strand
ATTGTAGCAATACTGAGTAAGAGGAGAGTATCTTATGTTACATTCACCTCACAGTGATGTATCCATTCAAAACGAACGTGGAAGCAAGAAAGCAGCGTTAGATAACAACTGTTTACAGGGTATGCTCAAGGGCTTTCTCATGACTGCCCAGTTTTCATTTCCCAGTTCATAGTGCATTTATGTGAAGGTGGAAAAAGTAGAAAACTGCAATAAACTGTTTACATCAAGAAAGTAAAAAGTTCCACTCTGGGCACGTCTACACGAGATGCTACATTGCCATAGTGACAGGCTAAGTTAATGTTGCTTGTCGCTATGGCAACATGGCATCAGCTGGTACAAACTATGACACCAGTGCTACTGCGCAGTAGGGTCAGAAATGAGCTTTGCACTGCCTGGACTGAGCAGTAATGGCAGTTACTGCACAGTCGGGCACGTGTGTAGACGCGCCCACTGACTTGCAATTCTACTGAACAAAGGAGGTACAGTTTTTTCTTTTACGTAACTGTTTTGCAGAGTGATCTTGCACCATATAGTTAGAACAACTACCAAAGTTAAATATTAGTTTCATGCAGGACGTACAGGACAAACTCAATTGCCCCAAAATCACATGGTGCATTGACTAAGTTCACATGATTAAGGATTTATCAGTGAAAGACATTGGCTTTCAGTTGGACTACAGGAATTTCAGATAATTGTACTCCAGCTTATCAAGACCATTTTGTTCTAAAAGAAATATGAATGCACCAAGAAGTGACAAACTGGATTTTGGACAAAGCAAAAAAAAAAAAAAAAAAAAATTAATGCGTGGTACATACTACACTTCAGAATGGCAGGATGACACTTTATCTGATCATTTTTTATCATAGCTATAGATTTTTTTCATGCCAGTAGTGATTTAGTTCAGTCCTATCTAGGTGTGGCCTTAAGTTGTGTTTTGTGGCTGCAGACAAAGCAATGAAAGGTGTTTCCTTTTGCTAGGCTTCCAGTGTGCTTCTGGGAAATCAGACCATAATGTTTGACGTAAGAAATTATTTCTATGTGGCTAAAAACCTTGTTTACATATTCTTAATGAAGGAATCCCTAATAAACTGTTCAATTTGCATACAGATGGGGCAGAGGGTATTTTTACCTTTTAGAAAGCTTTGGCAGTAGATAATAAATCAGTGGTTTATAACTTAACTGAAAATGTCATTTGGAGTTGAAGGGTCTGCAAAATACAGATTTGTTTTAGAATGAGTCTAATTGAGAATTTATTGGCCTTCTTAGCTTATAGTGTCCTCATTTGTGTTGATTTCAAGATTGTTGCTTAAACAGAATTGGTAGATTGCCCTAGTGCAAGTTGCGTGCAAGTCCTAGGAGAAAGCTCCAAAAAAATTTTACAAAAGTATTTTCTGTACACTGATTTTGGGTGTAAATGCTGGATTATATGCCTTTTATATCCACAAAACATTGCAGGCAGTTGAGATTTTCCCCAGTTTTCATGAATATGAGGCTGTGATGACTTGACAGGGGAGCTCATCTGCAGGTCAGCATTAACATTAGTTTATTCAGTACTTTACAGTTCTGCTGAGAAGCCTGATAAAGTTACAGTGCTGATATGGGTCTGGTAGGAACTAGCAACTTGCTGGATACAAACTGTCAGGATTTGGAGTGTAGCCACGTTTCAATGTTTTCAGGGCATCCAGGATTATTTTCTATTTTGGTTCAAGGTTTAATACATCGTTATATCGTGTCTGACATATGTTAAAGAGCACATCAGCAGCAACATTAGACTGGGTATTCTACAGGTACTTGAAATGCTGTTACCATTGCAAATAGAGCAGACAGGGACAGTAATCAGTACCTGAGAATCACTGACTATCCATCAGCTGTCCTTCATTTGACAGAGTTGAGTGTAAATTTCCTAACAAACTTCCTGGTTATCTTGCTGATTGACAAAGGAATTAGAATGGTGAAGAAGATTTTGACTTATTCTTTTCCTATGTAACAACTTTTTCGTGACCTTGTCATTTGCATCAGACTAGTCTTGGTACACACTGCCCTGGATGTTACTCCACATTGTATCAACAGGTGTCATAGTGCTTAGGGTCAGAAGGGACTTAAAAAGATCATCAGCTCCAACCCCCTGCCCCAGGCAGGAACGGGTGCTGAGGTCGTATCACTCTAGCCAAATATCTGTCCAGCATCCTCTTGAAGACCCCCAAGGTAGGAAAGAGCACCACCTTACTTGGGAGCCCATTCCAGGGCCTGGCAGCCCTAACTGTAAAGTAATGTCTCCTGCTGTCCAACCTGAACCTTCTTTCTAACAATTTGTGGCCATTATTCCTAGTAACCCCAGGTGGTGCCCAGGGGAATAGAGCCTCCGCCAATTTCTGCTGGTCCCCCCGGTGAGTTTGTAAATGGCCACAAGAACCTCTCTCAGCCTTCTCTTGTGGAGGCTGAATAGGTTCAGGCCCTTTCGCCTATCTTCATAGGGCCTGTCCCACTGACCCTTGACATGCAAGTGGCCCTCCTCTGGACCCTCTCAGTGCTAGCCACATCCCTCTTGAAGTATGGCTCCCAGAACTGGATGCAGTACTCCAACTGTGGCCTGACCAATGCCACATAGAGGGGGAGGATCACCTCCTTGGACCTGCTTGTGATGCATCTGTAGATGCACGACAAGGTGTGGTTAGCCTTACTGACCACTTCCTTGCATTGGGGACTCATGTTCATCCTGGAGTCAACCATGACTCCAAGATCCCTTTCTGCCAATGCGTTGACAAGAAGGGTGTTCCCCAGCCCATAGGTGTGTTGCTGGTTCCTTCTCCTTAGATGCAGCACCTTGCACTTCTCTGCACTGAATTCCATCCTATTCTCATCTGCCTACCTCTGTAATTTGTCTAGATCTAGCTGGATTCTGTCCCTTCTCTCCAGCGTGCCCACCTTGCCCTACAACTTGGGGTCATCAGCAGATTTGGACAGCGTGCATTTCACACCCACATCCACATGGCTGATAAAGATGCTGAACAGTACAGGCCCCAGCACTGAGCCCTGGGGGAACTCCACTGCTCAACATCCCTCCAGGTCAAAAGTGACCTGTCAGCCACCACTCTGTTTGCAACCATCTAGCAGATATGCCACCCATCTGACTGTATAGGCATCAATGCCACAGTCACTGAGTTTTTTAAAGAGAATGTGGTGGGAAATCATGTCAAAGGCCTTCTTAAAGTCTGGGAAGACAACATCTACCCCGACACCCTCGTCCAGGGACTTTGTGACCTGATCATAAAAGGAAACCAGGTTAGTCAGGCAGGACCTGCCCTCAATGAACCCATGTTGGTTGCCTCTGAGTATTACCTCCCCTGCTGGGCCCTTGCAGATATGCTCCTTGATAATTTTCTCAACGGTCTTCCCAAGGACTGAGGTAAGACTGACTGGCCTATAATTGCGGAGGTCCTCTTTTCTCCCCTTCTTGTAAATGGTGAGCACATTGGCCCTTTTCCAATCCTCTAATACCTGGCCAGTACCCCACGAGTGCTCATAGAGTCATGCCAGGGGCCCTGCTTTGACCCCCACCAATTCCCTCAGCACTCTTGGGTGAAGAGCATCTAGACCTACTGATTTAAACACATCCAAGTACCTCCTGAAGGACTACTACTGAATGGACTGACAAAGCAGAGGTTGGCTTTTTTCATAACTTCATGCAATTATATTGACATTTCAGATGATGCATATATAGTTTTATGGAAACTCATGTGAAATAATGCAGCATTTTTGCAGAATGGGTTTAGAATGCATCATCTAATTTTTGTCAGTAATCAACTCCTTATATTGGGTGATCCTGATATCATCAAAGTCTGTCTGCTACACAATGATATTGTCGAGAAGGTACCACTGATAGAATTATGGATATGTCCATGATGCTGTCTTCTTGTCTGCTTGCCACCAAAACCATATTTTCAATGACCAGCTCAGGCCTGATGCACACGAGTAAAACATGGCTACTGGCATTGACATTTCTGGTGCTGTTCCTGTCCTGTACTCAGTAAGAAAAACATCTTCCCTGACTGAAGTCTCTCAGGATAATGAACTTGTCTGGTGGGTGCTCTGGTCTATCTTCTGGTAAAATTTCATCTTCTCTTCCACCCTAATCAGTGTTGGTTGTATACATGCTAATTAATGGTGCCTCTGGATAAGAGGAATATGCCTGTGCATCAGTCTATCACTGATATGTTCTTGGCAGCAGTGCAACTTCCAGTCAACTTCCAGTTCTTCAACTGATCATCTTCATCAAAAGCCAGCCTTAATCTCAGTGATCTGCCTCCTCTCCATCATCCTGGTCTCACTCAAAAAAACAATATCAATATTATAATGGTCAAGGTATCTGATGGTTAGTGCTGTCCTCTGAACAGGCTGGCTTGCTTTGGGTCTATTCTGTAAGTTGTAGCTATTCAACATGGATTCACTGAGAAACATCAGGGCTGCTTCTTTGTTCAGTGTGACAAGGTGACCCCCAGATACAGCTATCTGGTCTAGTCCATATGAAGAACAGGCTCTTTTTAGATTTCCCTTCAAGGTTGAATGCTTTCTAGGTATAATAACAAGTAAACAAATGGACAAACTATGTAAGTTTTGCTTTTTCTCATATGAAAAAAACAAAACTGTATTCCTTAAAATGAAACCATATTAATACTCTGTTGCCACTGGAGGGCACTCTGACTCTTTGATTTATCTTATCTTTGTTGGATTTTGCTTGCAAGGATTCAAAATTCAGTGGTATTTTTGCTGCTGCTGCTGCTTTTAGACTTCAAGTGAAAAATCAGAAGATCATAACCAAGTAAACATTGCAGTGTTTGCATATCAACCGTTACGTGACAACCTCAGTAAAACCATGTGGCCTACTCTCTTGCAACAAGTAAAGGCAATTCCACTGTTTCAAAATGTGTTTGTGATATCTTAAAATGGAAAGATCCATCACTTTTCTTTCACAGAGCAGCTTAGGAACACAGGAATAATTTAATTCTTTGTGTGCTTTTCTGAAAATAAATTTCACTAGGGATGATCCCCCCTTCCTCTTTTCTCTCTCTCCCTCTGCCAATGGATTAAATACTCTTGTCATTCTTCTCATGTCAATATTATTACTTCAGTCTGATTGATAAGCTACTTTGAGAAGTATAGGCTATAGAGGTTTGGTTCCTTATGTAGCACTTGACAGCGTGGTGTACAAGCCTCTGACCAAGAGATCTTCCTGGGAATGCACACATACAAGAGGGAGATCATTTTGATTAAGAGCCTAGGTATAACAAAGCAGGAGGTACCCTGTGAGTCCCAGGAGCCATGAACTGTGGCTGAAATGGAACAGGCTTTAAAAAACTTTACCTACAAACATTGAAACAGGTCCTTCCCCAACATTTGGATAATCTAGGTGTTTCATCCTTCTCTATTAGCCTGTAACTTTATTTACTGTCAACACCCCAACTTCATTTAGGTGAATCTATACTCTCAGCTGGGTATGATTACCATATCTCGATTAAGCATAAAAACCAGCCAGACTGGGGAACCCAGTCCTTGAACCATGGAAACATTGCAGGTCCTCTGTGGAGGCTAAAAGATATGGTCCAAAACACATCCACTATGGAGTGGGGAATGTACCCCTCCGGGGCTTCTAGTGCAAAACAGATTGGACAGCATCTTTTCTGAGGGGTCTAGCATTGTAAGATAATGGGCTTCAACATACTGGTCTACTAGCATTAGAACCTATATGGCAACATTACAACCCTGAATAGGTGAACGTAACAAAAAACTTTGGTTTAGCAGTCACCCCCCATCCCCACTCATGAGATTTTTGAAAATGGGGGGAGCGGGGCATGCAGATGGTGAGATGCATCATCACTTATAAAACAACACATATTTTTCTCCAGTTAAAAATCAACCAGGCACTTTACTAATATGCTAGGTGCCCAGGGCTGCATTTGAAGCAAAACAAGAAGTATTACTTCCTTGGAATGTGTTGAAAACAATCTGCAGCACTGTGAAATAGGAGCTTAGTTACCAGGAGCAGTTAGCAGACAACAGAAGTATAGAACAAAGAGTAGCTTGATTGGTACAACATCAAGATAGTCAAAAAAGACTTAAAGGGTCATCACCACCTATGGAATAAAGAGGGTTCAGATAGATTATAATGAACCATGAAGTCAATTGACTCCCATGGCACTAGAAGTTCTGCTGTCATTGTGAGGCAGTCGGTTTTAAAATTTGAGTGGACCAGGAATCAAAGGGTGGCACAAGTTCCCTTGTTCCCCTCCAGATCCATCCCTGTTCCCATCCTAAGCAGGAAACTGCAGGCAACCATCTTATGCAGCAAGAACAAGCAAAGCAACACTTATAGCAAATCCTCAGTCATCCCATACCAGGCCTACTTTCCTTTACAGAGGCTCTAACAACACTCTCTCAAACAGTTCCCAGCTCCCATCCTTAATGAACTGCAAATTGAAAACCTGCCCCCCTTTCCAGCTTGTCACATACTGAATTGGGCACTTTTTTTTTTAACCTGTCCTACAAGCCTAATACCTATGGACACTGGAGTAGAAGCTACTTATAGCAGCTCAATAACATTTCCCAGGCCCATGGGAGATGGCAACATACACAATCATAGCCATTTTCTTTTAGAACATATGAGTATATGTGTGCGCATATATTCGTGAATGTATATCCCTATATCTCAGACCAACAGTTTTGCACATTAATGTTCTTCTCAGAAAGACTTTTTTCCCACAGCCAAATTACAAGCTCCTTCTCTCAAGTTCTCTGAAACGGCTGAGGACTGCTATTCTGTGGTAGGAAGAAATTAAACGAGCTCCTGTTAGTTTAAAGAATTGGACAAAAGTAAATTATTGGTTAAATGTTTAGTAGCTGGGGTTCATGCAATGCTGGTAGAATTGTGAGATGAGGAGTCAGGTCATCCAATGGAACAGGCTAGCAATTGTTCCCCGTTCATAGTTAAATATGCTAAAATGTACATAACTCTTTCAAAATCACTCAGGAGAAAGCAAAATGCAGCATTTGGAATTTTGCCCCAACACGCTGCTATCATAGGGTACCCTTACATTTCAAGGAGAGTGTATGTGAGATGGTGATTTTGGGGGGGAATCAGTATGAGGGTTGGTGCTTCTTTTACCCACCCTTTGTTCTTTATACTCCTGCCAGTTCTGTGCTCCTCCTTTTTTTTCTTCTCCCTTCATCAACAACCTTGTTTTTTTATGCGACTGCTTGCTTTCTTGTACATGTGATTCAGAAAGCTGCTAGTGGAAACCTTAAAGGAAAATGCAAGTTGCTTGCTTTCTATTTAGGGGCTAACATCTTTCATTCTTATTGCCAGCTGGTGGTAATTGGATATGAAGGGCCAGGTTTGAGTTTAAAAATAGACCAGGAGCCAGAGCCAAGACTTCAGGCACCTAAAAGTCAAGTGCCTGGTCCCCAAAGTAGAATCCAGAACCTTGCGTGAGGTGCCCAGGATCCTTGAATAGTGCACAGGGAGAATCAGGCACCTTGGAATGGGATCCAAGGGAATCGGCAAGCTGAGCATGGAGCTGCCAGAAGTTGGCATGCTTAACATGCAGGTAAATTAAAAATATCAAGGACAGTGGTGAGTTTTAAATCCTACCTCTGATGCCGTACTCGGGGATGAAGGAAAAGGCCTCCATCCACATAGGAGTACATCCCAGAACCATTCCCTGAGGGTGAGCACCTATGCCTTTTATTCAAAAAATTGATAAGTATTCCCCTTATTTTTAGAACACAGCTGGAGAAGCAGGTGAGGGTGCTTTCCTTCCCTAGTGTGACAGCCTACTAGTTAAAGTACTCACCCCAGATGTGCAGGACCCAGATTCAATTCTTTTATCCACCTGGGGAATATGTTCCTGCTTGGATTCTAGTCCTTGTCCTCAGGACTGTTTGTGTCTTTTACCCAAAGGCTATTTCATATACAATACAGGAGACTATTGTCGTTGCCAGTGCCAAATGCTGGCTTGTCTTGAGCCAAGTTACTACTTCCAGGTGCCCTTCATGGATTCTCCAGGCCACTGTGGTTTTGCTTCTTAAAATTCTGGTGATGCACCAAGATAGCAGAAAGTAATATGATGTGGTAAATTGCTTCTTGGAGGGATTTCATGAAATACAGAACACTTCACAATATAAAATGTAATAAAAACATATGTCAGACAAATGAGAGCACAGGAAATCTGAGGTAATTTCCCTTTGGGATGCTGAAAACATTATGGGCTGTGTGGCTGGAGTGTTCCCTAGGAGGATATAGGGGCATCTGTGGAACCACTTTTGATGCTCCCTTGTTGGAGTTGTAGTAAATTGTTTTTTTCATCTTCAGCACTCTTCCTTATAGTATTGGGTGAAATAAATGTGTGTAAAGTGGGATACTCCTGAGGGAGAAAAGTCATGTACTGTATTTGGAAGATTGGCTTTCTGAAAGCTATCAGTTGATATACATTTGACTCATGTTTGAGGGTCTTAGTTACTCTAACTAGGTCATTTGCACATCAATCTTCTGAAAGTATGACAAACTGTATAGCTTCTCTTTTCCATCACACACTACACAATTTATATCCTATATATACCTGCCAAACATCTGGACCTGTTAGTATTCTTCATTTTAAAAACGTTCTAGTGCTTGACATGCACGCAATTGGCGTGACAGGAAGGAATCCAATGAGGTTCATTAGCATTCCTAGTCTTGGATAGGGACAATTGGTATGGAAAGGGTCTTTATTACTGCTAGATGAGGTTCTTAAATATATAGATTACAATGTTAATCTCTTAAAATTTTAAAAGGATGTAATAAAAGGTGTGACTATTTCTGAGATGCTGGAATGCACATTTACAGCGCGGTAAAATATGTCAAATTCTCTGTGACTTCTGTGCACCAGGTTGCTTCTCAGCTAATCAGGTAGTGATAGAATGCATGGATGTAATCTGGGATGCAGTTCACAGAGCAATTGAAAGAGCGAAACAAGTCTATTCATTCAAAATGTGTGCTCTAAGATTCCATATTTAGAACAGGATATACAAAATCATCTTTTTAAACTCCTTAAAACTTCCTGCTTTTATTCAAGGTTGCCAACCATCCATAAATTTATGGGAAGTTCATAAAAAAGGGGTTAAAAGTGGCTTGTCTGTAAAGTCCGTAACAATATTTTAATATCTTGAAATTTTATGAAAAGTTGGCAACCCTCTTCCCGCTGCTGCTACTCACTGTTACCTCAGAAAAATGGGAATGCTTAGGTCAGAGGTGAACAAAATTCATCCAGCAGGCTGAATCCGGCCCTCTGAGGGATTTGATCTGGCCCTTGGTGGGTTCCTTGACCCTGCCTAGCTCAGGCACGGGGGCATACCTCAGGTCTTTAAGTGTGCAGCTGGTCCCACTGCCTCTGGGTATGCAGCAGGGCTGGGTCAGTGTGGCAGCAGGACTCAGCTCCCCAGCAGCCTCATTGATGGTGGTGGCTCCTTCTGGCTACAATTGCCAGTGCTGTTGCTGGCAATAGACCTGGCTATGCTGCCTAAGTACCCCAGCCCATCTATATTGTCCTCACTACCAAGGATGCTGAACAGAGTGGATGGGTGGGGTTTCCATGGCGTGAAACCTGGGAGTAGGATGAGCATCTGGGGCGGTGGCCAGGGCAGAGCAGAGCTGGGGCCCAGGGCAGAACCATGATGGATTGCAGAGCAGAGACAGTGCAGGGCCGGAGCCCAGGGCAGAACCATTATGTGGGGAGCAGATCATGGCCTTAGCCCTGCACTATCACCCTATTATCTCATTTTGGCTCTGCCCATCTGCCCACTCCTGAATGCTGCTCCTTGCCCACCTGTGGTTCCATCCCATCCCCACCTGCCTTCTGAGGTCCCAGATCAGTCTCTGTGGAGACCCTGCCCACCTGTCCACCTGCCCTGTTGAGTGCTTCTTGATGTGGGTGCTGGGAGGACAGGCCCAGGCCAGATAGGATAAAAACCAAAACTCCACACTGCACTAGGTCAGCACCACACCCCTGCTGCACCAGGCTGGGTCAGAATTCTTGCCCCCCTCCCCGACTCCTTACCCTAGCCCACAACCACTCACCAAAACTCCCTAAGTGGCCCTCCAGCCAAATTAATTGCCTACCCCTGGCTTAGGCAGTGTGTTTGTGGGAGAGGAGGATTCCTCAATTCTTGATATCAGGTAGGAGGGGGAAGGCAAAGTGGGGTCTGAATAGTAGGGTGCATGTCTGAGCACCAGGGGTGGGGCTTGAAGTATCCCCAGCAGGTTCTTGAGTTGCTGCTGGAGCTTAAGCACTGCAGAAAGGTTAGGGCATTTCTGGGCTCTGCATGGGTGTCCCAGACCTCTGACCATAAGGGCTAGAGACATTCTGAAAGTGGAAAGCTCCAATGACCCCTGTGGGGGTGCCCCAGCATCAGGGTCAGGTACCTCAAGCCTGCCCCCACCCCTGAGCTCTGCACTGGGTCCCCTTGAAGCAGGCAGCTGCTGCTTGCTGGAGGGATGTGGCACTTTTCCCTGTTCAGCATACATCATGGTGGCTCCAGAGCAGCCTGGGGTGCAGAGGCTGAGTTGAAGGCATTGAACTCTGGGGCAGCAGAAAGCCAGCCTGAAGGACCCCTAGATTCCTTTTGCACCAACCTAATCAGGAACTCCTCTACTGTACCTCCCCTTCTGGGAATATGGGGCCAAACCCCACCATGGATTGTGTGTGTGTGTGGCTGTGCCTGCACACTAAACACATCAGTAAAATTTTTTGATTTTTTTTTTTTTTTACAGACAAATTACAAATTTTTAGTAAAAAAAAGTTCTTGGCTTGCAATCCTGCTTTCATTGTAGAAAGAGAACAGTGTAGTCTTCTTGTTTATTTCGTTTTTGGAAGTCTACAAAACAGTTTAGTCAGTTACACTGAAAGTCTGGTGAGTTTGGAAGTCCTCATTAACTATATATTATTCTTAGGAAAAGAAACAATGTCAGGAACTATTACAGGAATACATAGATACTTTTTGCAGGATTTTAAAATTTCAGCAAAATTGTACTACCCTGAATAATTCAGGTTCAGGCTTTGCCAAGATGCAGCTGGGCAAATCCATTACTTCCTATATGGAAAGCAACTGTTTAAGTAAATTATAATTATACATTATAACTTTGTTTCTGTCCAAAACTTAAGGCAGGATTAAGCCAAGTTTTGCTTGATGCAGTTAGGCTTCTTTGCTGTTCAGTTAAAACTAGAAAAACTGAAGAGCTTCATTATTTTCTTTTACTTTCTTTCTGTTTTTCTCCATATTTTATAATTTTTTTGTTTTTCTGGAGCAGGAGTTGGCACTTGTGATCTTGTTCGCACAGACAGAACAGTGACTGCTTAGGGCTGTTTGAAGCTAATCAACAGGTCAGCTGCTAAGCTGTTTAAGAAGTTTGAAGTAATGGAGAGAGGCTATTGTTTTGCTAGGACTGTTATTACTATCAGCCTCCAGCTGGCTTGTTTGCCTGTCAGCTTGCTACAAACAGTATGATGAAGCAAGGAGGGAGATTGAAAAGCTCTGTATCATCAACAGATGTATGCATGCACTGCACCCCGCTAAGTGCTAACTAGGGACTGAGGGTTGGCAAAACTCCCACCCCTTAAGCAGCCAGTAGAGAAAAGCCTAGAACCATTCAGGCAGACCTCCCTAATTAGAAAGACCTGCCAGGGCCTGGCCATACCCCCCCTCAGCTCAGCTCCCTACAGAAGGAAAGGGAGAGCTGCTCTAGTGCCCTCCAGCTTCTACCCTGAGCCGCTGTGGGCATGTGCCTGAATTTCATCACTCCAGAGAGCATGTCTGTATGGCTACAAACCAATTCAGCCCAGCCAGGTTAGACTGAACTGCAAAGATTGAATCAATTCAGGGTCAGGCTTTTTGAATATCTATCCTTAGCCTTATAGATCATGTAAAAGAAAGGAAAATTCAAAGCAGATTGGAAACCAAATCAGCAGTTTTTCTTCATAGGTACAAATAATCATGTGTAATGGGATGCCTACCCCATTATTGAGAAGGGGAACACACTCTGGGGCTAGTTGGTCAGACAGCCCCCAGGTGCAGACTTAAGGGTGGCACATACTTGAGGAAACGCAACTATGGAGCCAGCAGTGATAGCAAAGGGCTTTCATAGAAATCCTGCAGCAAGAGGGCTCCCTGAAGCTTCTCCAGAAAGTCCAATCAGAAAACACCTGTGGCAGCTCAGGTAGTCAGGTGACCAGCAGGAGGCGTTATTGGGGAGCTGTATTGACCCTAGGCCCTGAGTCAAAGTGGGGTAGTTTGACCCTACAAGCTGCAGGTGAAAGTGCTCCTGGTTAGAAAGCTGCAAAGGAGCTACCAGCAAGACCCTGAGAGCTTATAGGAGCATATGAACCAGAGCTGGGGATTATGCTGGTACCCAGGGAGGGCTGCCCTAGGTGTTTGCATACCCATTCTGATGGGGTAGAAGGTTTTCCTTTCATTTTTTTTATAAAGGTGGTATCTTATTATTTTCCTTTGGTTGATGTTTGTTGGCCTAGGAGAGAAGGTTTGTGTTAAGTGGTTGTTTGCTGTATCTTAAGTTGTATCAATGGTTTGGGGGGACCATAGGGGGTGGTGTTTGGAGGTCCCATTAGTGGTCTAGTGGCATGTAATCATCTTATAAATTCATCTTAAACCCTATTGGGGCAGGCACAAGGCGTACTGAGGGAGCAGTAAGCCTGGAGCAGGGCAGGGGGTAGGGCTGGAGAGCCTGGATCCCACAGCAAGGTAGGGACAAGGCAGGGAACCAGAAGCCAGGTCTGGTGCAGTGGGCCTAGACCACAGGAACTAGCCAATAGAAAGAAGGAGCTGAAGCTGGAAAGGCCAAGTCCCAACAAGCATATACAGGTACCACTCCTACCCAACTCTGAGGCATGTAATTAGACTGTGAACCAGTGAGTGAGACCAGGCTTAGAAAGCCTTAGGGAAGCCTCCCTTCCTTCAGGACTAGAACATTAAGGCATGGTGGTTGAGCAAAGGGGAGAGTTCCCCAAAAGGGAAGGCCAAATTAGAGCTGAGAAACCATCATGGGGTGTAATGGCTTCCCCCTGAGACAAGCACTTGTTAACACCATGGCAGATGCAAGGCTCTGTGTAATGACCCACCATGCATACTGGAGATAATTTTTCCCCAAGTGACTTCATGAGCTACTTGGGAGGAATACCCTGAAAGAAAGATGCTTTCTGCAGGAGCTACCAGAGCTGATGCCCATATTCTGGAGGCATATGGGGGTCAAAAGGGGAAATGGCTAGGGCTCTTGCACCTTGGCAATTCTGTATTGTTGCTATAGACCACTACAGTAGACACGCAATTTAGGGAAACCGTATGGGCTGTATTTTGTGTTGGGGGCCATGGTGACCCATGGGAGATCATGAGTGGGGGGGTATATGTGATGTCTCCTATCTGTCCCTAGGACCATCTCTAGCATGAATTACCCTGCTATGGGGGAATATGCCTATATTGTAATGCTTGCAAATGGTAAGTGTGTCATGAAACCTTTACTAACCACAAATATCAGGACCCTAGTACTGTACCTACTGTGAAAGATGCCAGCACTGGGCCTTTTAACATGCTGCTTACATAGTGGTTCAGTATTGACTGCGCTGAAGGAATAATGTCTACCAAATCATCAATTTATTAAGTACCTACCTGCTCCTTGGTAATCTTATGTTCAAGTACCGTGTCATCGTAACTCTTCTTATCTTGGGAGGCCTCGTAAGCCCTTGGTTTGCTTTTATAGCTCCTTTTTTAATAAATGAAATGCTTAATGTATTAAGTGATGTGCTTTCATTTTTTATGCCAAAGAAAATTTGAAGCCAGGGTTTATGAAACATAGAACGTAGCATATTATGCACTTGAATGTGCTAGGACAAATAGTCTTATTTACTAACACAGAATAGCTCTTTAGAAAATGGTAGCTATTTAAAAATGTGTATGATTGGAGATCAGAAGTGAAGTATATCCAGGAAGTGGAAAAAGAGAAAAGAAGGACTTATGCTGTGAGCTGTCATGTATAGAGTTTCTGAGTGAGCCACATCACAGAAATGGAAAGAATTACTGAAAATGATTTGTTTTCAATGTTACAGGGGTGTAGGTTTTAGCCGTGTTGGTCTAAGGACATAGGAAGACAAGGTTCTTTGGAGAAATCTGGTATCTTTTATTAGACCACCTAAATAGTTAGAAATTTTTTTTTCTGAGCAAGCTTTCAGATTTAAAAACTCTTCATCAGGCTGAGGAAGCATCTGCAGGTGGTGTGTGCTCTTCCTAAATGGAACGAATAGTAAAGAAGCCAGAGGCTGGTACACACACAAGAAAGCCAGTCAGTGAAAATGTAAATTGAAGAGTCAGTGGGTGAGAGACAGGCTGTGGAGGTGAGGGTGGGAAATGAATGTAGCTGGTAAATAGTGGAGAGGTACTTGGTGAGTGGGATATCATGCAGGTTATAGTGTGTCATAAATCCAATGTCTACATTTAGTCCATCAGTTTTTTGTATCCAGGAGATTGATGAAGTGAAGTTCATAGACTTGTCTGTGAAAAGTGTGTTGGAAATACCCTTTGAGTATTAGACCCGAGAGATGGGGGAGAGAGAAATACGCCCTCACTAGTAACTGGATATTTTTGTCTTTAATAGCTTTCCAGTGTGCATTCATTCTGGTGTGCAGTTGTTGTTTGGTCTCTTACATATTTTTCATTAGGGCATTTGGTGGGTTAGTTCAAATATATTACATTTCTGGAGCTGCATCTGTAAGATCCAGGAATGCTAATGGTTTTCTTATAGGGTATAGTAATAGTGGGGGCGGTAGAGGTGTGTTTGCATGTTTTATGTTTGTTGTCGTGGTCTGGATCCATTTGATGTGTTTTGAGCCATAGGAAGTTTGCTTCTGGT
>JAGPOW010000229.1:10315535-10327518 GCA_030014935.1 Caiman crocodilus | reverse complement strand
ATGAGGTTAGTGAGGTTTGGTTGTTTAAAGGCTAGGGTGGGTGGTTCTGGGAAGATCTTTTTAAGAAATGGGTCTCCTAGTATGAATTACAATTGTTTGAGGATTTTCCATATTGGTTTGAGGAAGGGGTAGTATGTCATAACCAGCAGTGTACGAATCATGGAGGTTTTCCTTCTATACCGGAGCAATAATTCACATGATATCACGTGGCTCTTTCAAACATGCGATCTCTCTCTCTGGAGGAATGTCCTTGTTGTGTGAAAGCCTTTTTAAGATTTGTGAGGTGGCAATCCAAGGTGTTCGCCTCAATGCGGATGCAGTAGTATCTGAGACCTTAGCTGTATATCACAGCTTTCTTGGTATGTTTAGGATGATTGCTGGTTCTGTGCAGATATGTATGTTGGTCTGTGGGTGTCTTGTATAATGTGGTTTGTATTTTGCCATTATGGATACTGATAATTGTGTCTAAAAGGAGATGTTGGTGCTATAATGTTCAAGAGATAGTCAGATGGAAGGGTGATGATTGTTGATTTGCTAATAACCTGCAATCTTGGATTGAGTTCTTTCAGCCTAAATGATGAAGTCATCAGTATATTTTAAGGATAGCAAGGGTTTGGTGCAGTCCTGGAGGAATTCTTCTTCCATGTGGCTCATAAGCCTATGAACTTCACTTCATCAACCTCCATGGATACAAATTCATGGACTAAACATAGACATTGGATTTGTGACACACTATAACCTGCCTGACATCTGACTTGCCAGGTACTGCTCCATTATTTACCTGCTACATTCATTCCCACCTCGCCCCCCAAGGATGTCTCTCACCCACTGACTCTTCAATTTACATTTTCAGTGACTGGCTTTCCTGAATGCAGCCCAGCCTCTGGCTGCTTTACTATTCATACCATCCAGGAACAGCACACACCAACTGCAGATGTGTCCTCAGCCTGATGAAGGGTTTTTAAACCTGAAAGCTTGCTAAGAAAATTTTTCCCAACTATTTAGTTGGTCTAAAAAAGATATCAGATTTACCCAAAGAACCTTGTGTGCTTTGTTCGTAATGTGAAATTTATGCATTACGTTCTGACAGAAATTTGGGTGCATTAGCTCTGGGAAGCTGTGAAAAGCTGCGCTCAAAATCAGGTGATTAGATAACTATTTTGATCCAAATTTTTACATCAGCATATATACAGTAGATGTGAGCACAGCTGATTGTCTCTGTTTCTTGTTTGAAATCTCACAGATACCTGCACACAGGGGAAGAGAGAACGCTAGCAACCACTTCTTTGCAGCCTTCAGTCATTCCACTCCACAGTAGTCCAGGCCCATAGAAAAGCTGAAGGGAAGGGTTGGGTCTGGATTTGTTTGCCCCTTGGAGTAGAGATGTTATAGGCTTTGCGAAAGCTCGTGTCTTTTTTCAAACAAGTTTCTGGTTTCGCAAATACCTATTGAGTTTTGTAAACCATGTTTTCCTTAATTTTAAACTACTGTTTTTCATGGGAAATCTAATTAAAAGCATATTTCTAAATAAATGAAAGCCTGTACTATGCAGACAAAGGTTTTCTGAAATTAATGTTTGCCCTACTTTAGCATTGTTTGTGGAATACATTTAAAAATGGAAATGGAATTGCCTTGTTGTTCCTTAAAAAGAAAAAAGCAGAACCTGAAAAGTTTTAGATTTGGTTTCAGAGCAAGTGTGTAAGTGGGCCTTAAATTTGAGAAAACCAACTTTTTTTTTTTTTTTTTTTCTTCCTTAGTTATGTGGAAGAGTTTTAGGGCAGGGATTGCCAACCGGGAGTACACATACCCCTGGGAGTTCTTGGGAAAGGTTTAGGAGGTACATGTGGGTGGGCAGGGATGGAGTGCTGCCACTCACTACACCATGCTGCCACCTCCCAGGAAATTGGGGGGGCGGAAGCAAGGGCAGCTGCTCCCCTCTGCAGGCCATGCGGGTGCTGCCTGGCTGACCAGACACAGGGAAGAGAGCTTACACATACATCATCCACCGTGCTGTGCTGCTGCCATGTGCAAGCCACCCCTGCTCTGTGTCCATCCACCACCACCCCCTTGCTCTGCATCTGGCTACCACAACTCACCCCCCGCCTGCTCCGTGTCTGGCCACCGCCAGCCCCCGTCCCCCCCCCCAACTCTTTCAGAAGTGTACCCAGAAGGGATACACTCCTTAAAAAAGGATGAAAAGCCCTGTTTTAGAGCATTAGAAAGTATCTATTTATACTGTGCTCATTACTATGGTATTAGTTCCTGGGAGAAATGAAAATAGACGCTAGAAGGAGAGTTTCTGCCTTTGGTAAACCCATTAGATGTGCCTTGTACTTTTCTATGGATAGATATAGAAGTCATATAGAGACCTGGATGCTGAAGTTCTGTGGTGAATTTGCTGAGTTCTTTGTATGGATCAGTTTTGCTCAATGCTGAACCATGTTGTATACAAACACTCCAACCTGCAACTCTGCAAACCACAGTGATTACATTGTGGGTCAAATGACTGCAGAAAATTTATCCTAGGATAAGTGCATTTGGTTAAATTGCTATCTGTTGCTCTATTTGTGAATGAATCATGATTATATCATTTCAGTAGGGAGACATTTTCACAACTTCAGCATAGTCTTACCCACTTCATTTGTTGCACAGAATGCTTCCCAGAAAGTCTGATTTGTACGACGTGCCAGTGGAATTGTCTTAGATTTACAATAGTTTAGTTGGTCAGAATAATAGTTAGTTAGTATAATAGTTTACAACAGTTTAGTTGGTCTGGGAATAGTTGGTCCCAGAATCTGTTAATAGCATGCAGGAGCATCAATTCAACATTTTTTACTTAAGCAACCTCGCTCTAGGATGCATAGAATTTCCTGGGTATTTAATGACTAGTTGGAATGATATGAGCTCTTGGGCTGGAACTGAATTGCATGTGGCCTAACTTTCTTATGTGCCTCCCAGAATTTGAGCCTTGTTTTTATTCCTTGCTTTATGTTTTATACTGTTGTTGCTTTATGCATCATATTGCATATTCATCAGTAGTGGCCACTTCCTAACATTAAACACCAGTCACAGTAGGTAACTTATTTCCAGGGTTTGGTTGCATTTATGAATCTGAATCAAAAACAGGTTAGAAAAAATAAAGTCTGTCTCATATAGTGTCTTAATCTAGGTACAGGAAGTTGTCACTTCTGCCAACAAGGACAAATTAGGTGTAATTAAGTGATTTCAAACTGGGATTTTTTTAATGTATGTATGAGACTCACCTGCCTGGCAGAGTGCTCAGGGTTGTGCTATATAATAAGCCTAGAGTCTGAACTGGTCAGGCAGTCTTTACCTAGCACCCATGAAGTGAGGAGCTTTTGCCAGCAGGGCTCCTGAAGGGACTTGGATTTATGTAAGCTACTCTGCAGGCGTGGGAACAGAGGTAGGTCACCTGGGTGGAGAAAGATGGCACTTCACAAGCAAGTGGCTTTTGTTTTATCTTAAACCCCACGAGGGTTTGAGGTGCCTGCCAGAGGGCTGAGATGCGCTTTTTTAATTTAAGTGGCATTGGAGGTTTAGCCTTGAGCCCTGCTGTGCCTCAAGGGAGCCTAGGGAAAGGCTGAGACCTGGACCAAAGGGACCACTTGCCCAGGGAAGGGCTGAACTGGACCAGATGGTCCAGAAGAGGCTAAACTGGACTAAAGAGTCCAGGATCCCAGAAGAGGCATGCTGCATGTGGGACTAGAGGGTCTGGAAGCCCAATGGGAGACTATGTAAGGGGTCAAGGGAGCTGAGGACCCAAGGGACTGACTGTATAAATATGCAACATCAAAGAGAGAGAGAACACTTAAAGGCTCAGTGGAGACCTGATGATCTCACGAGGTCCCTTCCTGCCCTAAACTTCTGTGAATACCTGCAATGTTGGAGGTGCAGTATAGGGTAGGAACAGAGTTACACATTGAACCCTTAAGGCTATGGGTGCCCTGGAGAGGCACAGGTAGACAAGTAGCTACAGGCACCCTGCAGAGGCACAGATCAGCCAAAAGAGCCCGCTGAGCTTAAGCTTAATCAATGCTATTGGGTGTCCAGGAGGGACCTGGTGGTGCCACAAATGGACTAAGACTCATTCTACAGCCCATGGGCAACTTCCCTTATTCAACCTCTAGTAAGAACATGATGTGGTGGGCAAGCAATCAAGGGAGGGCCCCAATAGAGACTGAGCTGGCCACAGGGCAGTATCCTATAAGATGCATAGTGTTTGTCAGTTCAGTAATTGTGCAAATGCAGAAGAAACTTGCCCTTGCTGCATAATTATGCAAGATGCTACTATTCCTGTGCTCCAGAGGAACATGCTCCTATACCAGCAAGTGCTTCTCAGGGATGCTCAGCACCTAGTAATGGTGATCTCTAAAAGAGCATTATCTGAGAAATGATGTTAGCAGTTCTCTGGAGCATTTGCCATTCTATTACAATTAATTAACACTTCTTTTAACATTAAAGGTTCTTTATATCTATGTATAGACATATCTACAACTTGTCTTAATACACAAGGCCATTTAGTGACTTTAGATCTAAAACTTTATTTTTTAAACTAAACTATATGAAGTTTAACAGTAAGTCTATAATAAAATAAGTTGCTTTTCCAGCTGTTGAGTAGCTCTGAGGGTTAACTATTAAAAATGACTTTTCCAGTAGCTAATAGCACTGAATAGTTTATTTTCCAGCCTTTGACTTATTCTCTAAGCATTAATCATTTTTAATAAAAATAAGTTCCTTTTTTTTAATTGTTGGACCTATGGGTTTTATATTTTATTCATACAAGTAAACGGAAAACTCCATTAGCTTCAGCCAACTCTAGTTCTTATTTTTCTTTAAAGGTAGTGTTGACATTTAAAAAACACTATTTAACAAATTAGGCTTTTTATTAAATGGCTTAACAAAATATTCAGTTTTTATATTTTTTTAAAATTGCTGTCAAAAGAGAAGCATTACAGAAAAAGCTGACTAGCCTAGAAGAGACCACCAACCAATTATGTTAGTCCTAAATGTCATGCTAACACTAACTAAACATTCTCTCTATCAATGTGAACTGTTTACAGAGTTTCTGAATGTTGCTTTGTACTCTACATCTTGTAGATATGGGGGCCTGATTCATTGCCACCTTGAAGTCAATGCAGTTTGACACAGGGCTAGCCCTTTAAGGGATTTGGACTCAGACTCACCTGTAGCTTGTCATTCCTTCCTTCCTTCCTGAGTGTTTTACTTGGACCTGCACTTGGGTGAGGTAACCAGGCATCAATTATCAAGCAAAAAAAGAAAACCTTGAGCTGAGCAAAAAGTGGAAACTGAGGCAGGACGGATTGGGCAAGATCCATTGCACAGCTGAAAATGAGGTCTTTGAATTATGCCACAAAATATAGGTTTATTATTGTATGAACTCCATCTGCAATGTGTGTGCTTGCCTGGAGATGAAGGTTGCATAATTTAACAAATAAAAACAAATGAAAACAGCAGTAATCAAATTCTTAGAGATCGTTTTTCTTCTGTTTCTGACTTCATTTTGTGAGGCTTCACTCTCTCACTCTTTGTTCCTGTTTAACCCATGAGACTTTGTTGCTCTCTCTCTGCTCCTGCAAACAGAGAATAAATTAATGAGACTCTTTCATTTCATAGTGCTCTTACTCAAGTCAATAGCAAAACCCTTATTGAGATCAACAAGGCATGATGAGGCTGCTTGTTTTCAGGGATGCCTTTTCTCTTTTTCTTCCATGCTTTCCCTGTAGGTTCTACTGGGCTGTTTCTACACATTTTACTTCCCTAGGTCTTCTTTCTTGCCAACCCTGCTGTAGTTAATTTACAAAGAAGCACTCGGTCTGAAACCTTGGTAATTCTCTCAAAGTGCCCTCTTTTCAACTGCTGTTTTCTTTGGCAGCCCCTGTGCTCTTCATGAGAAATGCCCATTTTTAACATAAACATTACTGCAGCACTTCCACACTATGGACCCTTATGTTATTTGTCTGTCTTCTGGACCACCTTGTGGGAAAGCTTAAGGTCTCATCCTTGCACCGGTTACAGACTTTGCACACTATGCCCTCCCCCCACTCCTCCCTGCCAGTAACCAGAGCTGAACCCTATCATTACAAACTCTTTCATAAATACCTGCTCACTTCTTCCTCCCTTCCATCTGGACAAATTCTCTTGTCATCTAACAAGTTTCATAATCTTGCCAAGTGCCAGATCTTCCCACTGTTCTTACTCATGCAAGTCCTTGTTATCCCTTCAGATCTTGACAACCTGGATATTTGGTAGATTTGCAAGGCCAGGTGTAGACATTATACTTTTACCAATGTAAGTGATTGGAAAGTGGTCTATATCCAGAACAGAACAGAAGTTCAGTATAAGAAACCGGTCTATAACTGTAATGGAACAGAAGGTTTAAAAATGGCAGAACCTGGTCTAAGATTTGGGCAAAGGGCCAATGTCTATACTGTTTGCTACCTATTTAAACTATGCTGCTTAAAGAAAAGTACATAACTTAGATTGATTCCACCCTGGGATTTTTGAATGTCTGCACCTAGCTCTAGTTTAATAGCTCTAATTCAGTCTATAGAGTACATATCTGGTATGATGCTCTGGGTCCTATAATGGAGAAAGCTAACCAAAAGGTGAACCCGTGGGTATGTTATTCTGGAGTATGCACTGTTGGGTGCTAAAAAAAAAAAAAAAAAAAAAAAAAATGAAAAAGATGGATGCTTGGAAAACAAAATGGAATACAAAGTCATTGCAACAGTGAGGTGGAGAGAGTAAAAACACAGGGAAATGGAAGCACTAAAAAATTAAAACTACTATCATGTACCACAGTAGCATTTTAAAATCAAACTTTTGGTTTGATTTTGCTTCCCCCCTCCCCCGACATCAAAACATATAAATTTTCTAGGGGGTGGCAAGCCTTGTTTAAAAAACTGAAATGTGTGTATGTCCACGTGTGTGTGCTTGTGCACACACATTCTGGCTACTTTGTATTCTTTTCTCTTATTCTCCTTCATGCTGCTGCTTAGTTGAAAATGATCTTTTTGCATTTTTTGTTAATTCAAAAATAATGACTGGCTAAAAAGTGTATTGTCTTGGCATGGTTCATTTAATTGCCTGCTGGTTTCTGAGCCTATAGGGTGTTCTCAAGTTGGGTTTCTAATTTGATTTGGGCCTAGAAACTTCATTTTCTTCAAAAATGATGGTGAGGAGTCTCCTGTGAACACTTTGGGCACTTATACAGGTGATGAAAATGGGACGTTTTTGCAGCTTTATTGCATCACACTGTACATGTGCAGGTGTTTTTACAAATTTAAATGAGTTTGCTACATTAGAAACTAAACCACATCCACATGTAGTTTAATTTGCTCTTAGGCAGGCTGAAGGCAGATGCAGTTAGCGGCCTGACCCTACCCTGCCCCTCCTCCCACAAAGTCTGCCTGCATTTCCCATGGCTGGGGGTGAGTGGTATGGTGGTAGTGCCCCCTGGGGTCACCCAGGTGGGCAGCCAGTGGGCAGATGCTGCCCCAGCTCATACTCAGGGAATAGATGGATCAGGTAGGGGCAGCCAGTGGCTAATGGGTCCCAGCTTACCTGCCTGGGTGGCCACAGGGGTGCTGCTGCCATGGAGGGAATGTCCTGGGCCCACTGCAGCTCAGACCCTGGCTCTGGTGGGGAGTGGGAAGGATCAGGCCCCTCTCCTCTTTTGTTTTCCCTCAGTGGAGCTTGCCCATCTGAGCTGCCGCTGGGCTGTGCAACCCTTAAGCTAGAAAGCGCCCTGGTCCTTCCCTCTGCAGCAGCAGTGCCCACTGGGGCTGCCCAGGCAGGATGCTAGTTGTGCGGGTGTTGCCCCAGCTCGCAGGCAGCACAAGCTAGATCCAGCTATTCCCTAAGCCCACGTTGGAAGGAGCACTCGGCGGGCTTGGGGAAGAGTTGGATCTGTTAGGTGCTGCCTGTGAGCTGGGGCATCACCTGTGCAGCTAGCACCCTGCCTGAGGGGCACTGAGGTTGTAGAGAGAAGGAGATAAGGACGGGGACCCCTACAGCTCAGGGACTGCATGGCCCGGTGGCAACTTGGGTGGGCAGGCTCTGCTTGGGGGAGAAAAAAAAGGGGTGAAGGGCCTGAGGGCCTGATCCTTTTTTTTTTTTCTGTGGAGTCTGCCCTCTTCCATGGTTGGGGGATGAGTTGCTGGTGGGTCCTGAGCTGTGGGGGAACTCTGGACCTTCTCTCCATGACAGCAGTCCACCACAGGCAGCACTTACCTGCTAGCAGCCTACCCAGGCAGCCCTGGGGGACACCACTGCCATGGAGGAAAGCACCAGGGGCCCCTGCAGGTCAGAGGCTGCTCGGCCTCCTGGCAGTTCACTCACCAGCTGTGGGACAAGTGGGTAGGCTCCACAGGGGAGGGGGGAAAAAAAAAGATTCGGCCCCTCACCATAATGGTGATGGAAGCAGTGGGTTTTTAACCATCATAATTAAAAACTCACCGTTTCAATTTAGGGGGCTTAACCCTCATTGTGTGTACAAGTGGCCTTTGGTTCTAGAAGCAAGGACTCTTAAGTGAAATAATAAATCTTGATCACGGTTGCAACAGAACTATCAGACTTGATGACACCAATTCTACAAATAAAACCTCAAACCTCTTTAAAAGACAGGGCAGTTGAAATTGAGAAAAGGCTCTCATCTTACTGCCCTGAAAACTTTCCCCTTGATTTCAGTAGTAGTAGGATGTGGCTCAAAGAGACCAGAAGGGAATAAAAAACCAAGACAGAAATCTGACATGGGAAAGATGGAGAGAGATGGTGCGAGGAAACCTGTCTTTGAGAGAAGCAAATAAGAATCAAAGTATTTAACTTTGGGAGGGCTGCTGAGACGAGGAAGGCTAAAAACATTAAAAAATAAAACAAATTACCTTTCTTATATAGAGTGTTAATTCTAAACTGCAATTTCTGTTAGTAATTTAAGCACTGAGATGTATTTTCTTTTGAACCCCCCCACCCCAATAGTGTTCTATGAAGGTTTTGCATGGCAAAATATTACAGACTTGTCCCTGATGTCACTCCACAGATGACAAGGAAATCAGCAAGGTTGAATCTGTTGCCCTGAACGTAAAAAAAACCAAAAAGAACACCTTCCCTGGGAAATTTATCTCCTTTTCTCTTTTCAACTCCCAATATTACCTCATGCAGTTTCTCTTTTTGGCAAGTCAGAAGTAACATTGCTATCTTAGAACTTCTAATGTTATAAGTATGCAGCTCTCTGTTTCTGCACCCCTGAACTTTAGTGAAGCAGTTTATCTTCATAATATGAAATCAGCTGTCAAATATTGTTTGGAAATGCCTAAAGAAACTACCTCTCCACCCTGTTGTGGCCTAATTCACCACCACAGCACACAATAATCAATTTATATATAATCTAATTATTTACTTTTAAAATATTTGGTGAAATATAGTCAAAGTTAGAGATGATGTGAAGAGGGAGGATGTTTATGACATAAACCCAATGATGTGAGAGACGAGTTTGGAACTGATTCTTACAGAGACCAGATTTGAGAGAGGGAAGAAAAAAGATTTAAAAGAATGAAAAGAAAACAATGTAATCATTGCTTGAAAACAAAGGATTAGTCTTTTCCTTCATGCTAGGGCTATTGTATTTTTTGAGGTGGCTGATAACATTCTAACCTTTAAAAATGCTTTTTCTTTGACTAGTCAAAATATTCCTTCCCAACTCTGTCTCAGAAAATTTCCTTCTATAGAGTTAAGGGTAAATTATTTTATTTTTAGTGTTCTAACCAGCAGGAGTTTCTTTAAGATAATTGGAAGATGGTGTCATATAACCCGGATGAAGAGCCAGGATGTCACTACACTTTTTTTAAACACCTGACACATGGAACTAAAAATCTGATCAGCATCTTTACTTTTTAGACCTTGGATATTCCCATATGGTTCAAAATCAGTTGTTTTTTGTGGATTTTTATCTTACAGTCTTCTCAGACAAAATATCATTGATTGTATGATGAGATATAAGCTATGCTGTTGGATAATCAGGCTATCTTTTCATAGTAATAAGTAGCTATTCAGCATGCACTACACAAATTCATGAACTCAAGGTACTTTACATTGTTTAATTCTCATAATGCCCCATGTGAGATTGAGGTTAAATGGTATTGTAACTTTGAAAATTTTAGGCTTTGGTCTGGGTCTGCAAGCTGACTGGGCATTCTGACACCATCTGTCCCATGATGCTATGCTATATTTACTCCAATAAAAAATGAGTTTTCCTCCCTCCCTGTTCAGCATGGTGTAGGGAAGAGCTCCTTGTCTTATAGCTGTCTACAAGAAAATCTCATTAAATACCTTGTCAATCATTAAAGTAGCATGTGCACAGGAGTAGAAACCAGCTCTGAAGTTGATTAAATGCAGCCAACACCAAGCATAACCATAAACCTATGACCCTGTGGGGAAATGCACTGATGAGAACCTACTGCAAGGATAGATTAGTGCAGCCCATGTACAACCCAGCTCAGTAAGATGTATGGTAGTCTCCATTGCATGCAGTCTCCTTCAGTACTGACCAGGGCCTCTTTTTCAAGTTATGATGAGTTACTACAATGAGCATATAATAGATTTCATTTAATACATTTCATACACATTAGGGCTGGAAGGGACCTCATAAGATTATCAGGTCCAGCCCCCTGCCCAAGGGACAGGAAGTCAGCTAGGGTCAAAGGATCCCAGCAAGATAAGTGTTGAAATGTATATTTTACTTCCTCTTTGCTCCCATAGCTAAACTCTGCCTTTCTTTCCCATTTTCAGTGATTCCTGTTCCTTCACCAGCCTTAAATGTCTGGCAAACATCACCAAACACAACCCCAAACAATTAATCAGAATCCCTCTGTTGAAACTGGGAATTCACTAGGCTGCCAACCAGCTGAGGGGTGCAATAGACAGCTAGTACAAGCTTTTCAAAATTCAGGAGCAAGCAACTAGATCAAACAGTATAAGTGCTCCCAGATAATCCATGTAACAGCAAAAAGAAGGTTTACTATTAGTTGAACTACAACTGTGCAACAGGGTAGATGACAAAAGGGGGAAATGTGAATAGTCTGAACTGTTAAAAACCAGAGAAACACTGATAGTTAAATATCCTGGAAAGTGGTATATCAATTGGTCCATGGCTGGAATGCAGTCACAGAGGCTCACAGTTAAGTAGAGACAGCTGTGTGGATTGTATGGTTTCAACAACTGGTTAGTCTAAAGAACTAATCATTAAGTGCCAGAAATGGACCATGGTTATGGAGGTGATGGCTATTAAAAACTGCCAGCAAGATAGTTTCTGAAGTTTTTTTGGGGGTGTGTTTGTAGTATTTAAGAGGTGTGAGTGCAACTGGAATTGGAACACAACTGTGTTATAATACCATTTTCCTCTTGGCACCTGGATGCACATCATCTAACTGGTGCAACCATTGGAACATTGACCCACATGTTATTCTAGACTAGACCATACTGTGTCAGGGATCACAGGGTTGCAAAACGCGTCAGTCGTATTCTCAAGGCATCAGATGGTACTGCAATATATAAAAGGTTGGGACAGTATAGGGAGTAAATGCTGAGAGAGATCTGGGCATCTTTCCATCTCAAATCTTTTTGGCTCAAAGCCTCTTGGTGGAAGATAAAATAGGTCAACATTTTATTTGTGGAGGTTAAATTGCATGATTTAGTTACCTCCCTGAATTCAAGACTGCTCTAGATATGAGCCCTTGGGGATAAAACAAAAGCAAAAGCTGTAAAATATGATGGAGAGAAAAATGAAACACATTATTTATCTTTAACAAATTCATAATATGTAAACAATGTGGGAGCTATTTTGAATGGTGCTGCAACTCTGATCATTATCCTTTGAGGACATAGTTTCATCCTAGCTTAAAACATTAACAGGTTTGAATAGAATTCTTGTAGTCCTTAGCACATA
>JAGPOW010000229.1:10281074-10291575 GCA_030014935.1 Caiman crocodilus | reverse complement strand
GCCAACCTGTTTCTGGGCTAACCACCTACCTTCTTGCCCAACATGTCTTGTTAATTATTTAATAGATGTTAATCAAGCAGGAGACTGCCCGTTTCTAGCCTCGATGCCAGGGGACACTATGTGTGGCTCCATTCCTCCCCTACACCATAGCCCAAGCCTCACAGATGGCATCTAGATGTTCTCATAATCATCGGCCCCATGCTGGGCCCCATAATCCTAGTGTTGAAACCCTCTGTGATCCCTCCATTCTGACGGCCTAATCTGCCTTCATCCTGGGCAGCATAGCTCCCTGAACTGCTTCCCCTTCAGGTGTGGTCCCCCCAGGACCTTTGGTTCACAAGCCCTGGCCCACCTCCAGGCCGGTCAGAACCCCAGGTGCACAGCTCTTTGTTGTTCCTCATGGTGGGCCCCTGCCCCTTTGACCCTCTCTGGCTCAAGCATTGACCAGTCAGGGGAAGTCGGACAGCTGTGAGTCTATGGTCTCATTCTTTCTCTGGGGGTCCACTCTCCAGACCCTACAAAGGGGACCTACCCAGCTGTGGGGGCTAGGGGTTAAGGTGCCCCAACCCACATTTCATCGGGGTGGTAACTGGCCTGGCATTTCCTAGGGGCTCCTATGCCACTGAGAGCCCCACCAGGTCATCCACTCCTGTCAAGGTGCAGTTTTAGGTCATGCCCAGGACCAGGAGCCTCCTGACCATCACCTACAGCTCCTCCCTTATCTCTAGATAATACTTCCAGCCAGACAATGTTGTTGCCTGGCCACCAGCAGAAAAATTGCCCTGTTTATATGAGCAGCCCCAGATTCAAAATGGCTGCCCACATCAGGTACCTGGCAGCTGCCAACTCCAGGCCCTTAAAGTGGCAGGCATCCACAGTGCCCTACCACATATCTACGTTTGATTGATTCTGCTCCTTCTTTGACCTAACAGTGTTTGATAACACAAGAAAGAAAGAAGATCTCAAAGTACTTAGCAATAAATCTGGTTATTTACTACAGCCCAAAGTAGAAATATTAGCAAAACATCTCATGCACAGTTTTTTTTTTTAAATATAGTTTCCAAAAATGTGATTATTTTCTTGGGTAAACCAGCAGGAAAGAAGCCACATTAATCACTTCAGCTGTCATTACAAGATACTTTCTGTTTGAAATTTCATCTTGTTTAATGAGTAATTTTCTGAGGTTGGATAAATTGGTTCAAACTGGGATAGTGAAAATAGTGATTAAAATGAATCTGGAATTGGCCATTAGTATCTTTCATAAATGTGGACTTTAATTTTATGGGAAGAGAATTTCAAAGGAAGGAGCTTGCTGTGGTATCAATTAAGAGAAGCCAAATGCATTCTAGACATAAAATGACAACTGTGCTGGAAAACAACCCAGAAAAATACCAGTTCTGCACTGCAATGTCTAAGCTATTAAAGAGAATGGTCACAGACATCTTGCTAATACAACAGCAATTGAATCATTGTTACATTGCATGTACTACACGTGGCATTTTTCACCTTAAGAAACTTATAGACACAAATACTGAGCCCGGAAACTTGTGGGAATGCTATCTTTTCCACAGTGGAACACAAGTAGTATCAACACTCACATTATGTTGAATAGACCTAGGTTTTAATAATAAAACTTTGCATTTACATGGTTCCTTCTGTGTTTGAATCTCAAAGCTCTTTACACACATTAATTAATTAAACTGCTCCACAACTCTGAGGAATGTATTTTTTATTATGCTTGTTTTACAAAAAAGATAGGATCAAAGAGGTTGCAGCTAAGTCAACATCAAGCAGGTGGTAGAGGTAGAAAGAAAATAGGGCAATTGGTTCCCAAGCCATCCAGACCTTTTTATTACCCACAAGGATATCTTGAATTGCAATGTGAGGACCAATAAAGACTAACATGATCTTTCTATGTTTATACAAAGAACTATCAAGTAGGATAGCAGGTCAGACCAGGTCAAGTCTGCTACTGTTATGACAGGAGAGAGTACTACTTTCAGCTGCCAATGCCAAAAACTGGGCAGCAGGAAATAACCTAGCAATATCTATGGTACCAACAGTTTTGGGCAGAGGAGCAACCTAGAGGGGAGTACCAGTCCTTACCCCTTGTGGAGCAAATGCCATAGCAGGGTGGATTCAGTTCTCCAGCCTTGGTTAGCATCTAGTCTAGAAGTGGAGCCCTAAAAGGCAAATGGATTGAAGATCTTTGTACCAGCAGCCCCTGCAGCCAAGCTGGCTCCAGATGTACTGGCATCTTGCCTTTCCTTTGGTATCAATCAGCTAGGCCAAGAGGGGGCTATTGATATATGGGCAACTTGAGTATCTCCATATCAACTTCAGTCAGAACTCAGTGGAGAGGATACTCCATCTTTGCTACTTGCATGGGCATCACATGGAAGGGGGAAGTCACAGGTTACAAGCTGAACTCAGTTTCATGGTTTCATAGTTGGTAGGGTCAGAAGAGAACTGAGGAGATCATCTAGTCCAACCCCCTGCCATGGTAGGAAAGAGTACTGGGGTCAAACGACCCTGGCCAGATTTTTGCCCAGGCTTTTTTTTAAAGACCCCCTGGGTAGGAGCCAGCACCACTTCTTTTGGAAGTTGGTTCCAGGTCCTAGATGCCCTGACAGTGAAATAGCGTCTCCTAATGTCTAGCCTGAAACTTCCCTCCACTAGCTTATATCCGTTGTTTCTTGTAGCTCCTAGAAGTGCTCAGGGGAAGAGGGACTCTCTTAATGCCTGCTGGTCCCCTTGACTAGTTTGTAGACTGCCACTAGATCCCCTCTCAGCCTTCCCTTTTGGAGGCTGAATAGGCTCAATTTGTGGATGCACGAAAAGGTGTGGTTGGCCTTCCTGACTACGTTCCCACACTGTTGGCCCATGTTCATTGTGGCATCAATGATGACTCCAAGATTCTTTTCTGTCTCGACACTGGCAAGAAGGGAGTTCCCCAACCTGTAGGTGTACAGCTGGTTCTTCCTCCCCAGGTGCATTACCCTGCACTTGTCAGTGTTGAATCCCATCCTGTTCTCATCTGTCCACCCTTGTAACTCGTCTAGATCTGCTTGCAGCCTGTTCCTTCCTACAAGTGTACCCACTTCACCCCTCATCTTAGTGTCATCTGTGAATTTGAACAGGGTGCTTTCTACCCATTCGCCCAAGTTGGCATAGAGTAGAACACCACGTGTCACCTTTGTCAGTAGGAGCAATCAGTTGTGTTCCACTGATCAGCTACTGCCTGCCTTAAGCTGGTCAGCTCTCAGCCGGTAAGGTGCAGGCTGCCCCATTTGGTATGTGGGGCTAGACCAGAAGTTGAAAAACAGACAGCAAATCAAGTACTAGGCAAGAAGAAAAGAAACTTTAAAATCTTTTGGCTGGGGAGCTAGAATGTCAGGACCATGTGTCCTGGCATGAATGACAATTTACAGACAATGAACAACGTCTGGAAGACTGTAGCTTTTGATCAATCAGTGCAAAAACTTAACATCAACATTGCAGCCTTGCAGGAGACAATATTGGCTGACTCAGGCTCCATTCATGAGGCCAACTACACTGTTTTCTGGGAAGGACAGAGTGCAGAAGATACACCTGTACATGGTCAGATTCACAGTCTGCAGTAGCTTGGTCAAAACCATCAAGACCCCCACTGGAACATCAGATCACATCATCTCATTCTGACTACAGTCAGCTGACAGTTTTATTAACATCATTAGCACTGATGCACCAAATTTACAAGCAAGTTCAGATGAAAAGATAACTTTTCCTCCTAGGGGACTTCAGTGCTTGAGTAGGCGCAAGTCATGACACTTGACCAACCTGCCTGGTCTATTGTGACATTGGGGAAATGATTGAAAAAGGCTAACATCTTCTTGAACTCTGTACATTAAACCACAGTCCTTATGTATAGCAGCAAGGCATGGTCAATATATGCATCTCAAGAAAAGCTGAACAACTTCCACCTACACTGTTTACAGCACATCCTTGACATTGCTGTAGTCAATGTGGCAAGACAGAATCACAAACACAGTGGTCATCGCAAAAGCCAACTTGCCAACTATCACCATGCTACTCAAACAGTGATGCCTATGCTGGCTTGGCCATCTCCTCAGGACGGAAGATGGGCACATCCTGAAGGACATCCTGTATGGGCAAACTGCAGGTGGGGAGAAAAGTGTAGGACACCAGAAACTGCACTTCAAAGATGTGTGCAAGCATGACATGAAGGCTTTTGTAATCAACTCAAACCTTTGGGAGGCCTTCACAAACAAGGTGACATTCCCTTCTCAATCATGGAGTCCAACATCATAATGAGAAATGGTTACTTGAATTACAACAGAAACATGACTGAAGGAAACAGCCTGTCAATGCAGTAGTCTCTAATGCTATGTACACCTGTGACCACTGTGACAGGACCTGCAAGTCTAATGTCAGTCTCTACAGCCACAAGGGAAAATGCACCACTAGTCAGTAGAATAACTGCAATATCCACTGTCACTCACTGATGAACAGATGCCTTCATCAAGTAAGAGAAGAAAGACTAAATTATCTCTGCATTTGGCACAGATAAGACTGTTACTAGAATGCATTCTCTAGATGTAGTGTCTACAATTCAGGAAAGGTGGTGATAAATTGCCAAGGGATCTTAGAAGAGCCATACGAATGATTAAATAATTAGTGTATATACTTTATAATGAAAGATTTTAGAGTTCAGTATATTTAGTTTATTAAAGAGAAGATTGAAGAGCAACTTGTACTTACGTGGGGAAGAAAATACAGTACTTGATAGGAATACTAATACCAAATACTTGATAGGAGAAGGGTGGCAATTAACCATTTAGAACAACTTACCCTAGAGTTGTAGCGGATAAATTCTATGACTGCAAATGTTTAAATCAAGATTGTCTGTTTTTCCTAAAAGATACTATTTACTTCAAGCGGGATTTAATTCAGGGAAGCCCTGTGTCTGTGTTAGAGGATGAAATTATGGTTCCTTCTGGCCTTATCTGTGACACTCTACATCCCAGTCCCCTTTCTGTTCATTTTTAGGACTCCCGCTCTGCCCCTGTTACCCATAAACAGGGAGTTCATAATAGCCTTTGTACATGCTTATCCAGAAAAAAATGTATTGCTAAGATAATAGTATTACACAGGATGACTCAGCTGGACAGCAATATGATATAAACTCAGTAAGAATATCCTATTCATCGGTACAGAATCTAAGAGCCTTGTTACATGGTAATTTTGGTCAGTGCTCATAACCCTTGGATTGTCTACACATTAGCTCCTTAAAGTGGTTTTAAGCACTCTTTATGTAGCTCAAAACTACACACTTCAGGGCACGACTCTCTTAGATTCACAACACCCAGCTTCTGTTCCAATAAGGTATGGCCACTCTCCACAGATGTGCTGGCAAAGTTGAAGTCCTCCCATATTCCAGGATCTCTCTCTCTAGAACAGGGAAAGAAGCCTGTCCTGGCTCACCACCCCTCTAGTGGCAACTCACAGCTACAGCTCCTAGTTTTACCCCTGCTCACTAGGACTTCAGTGGCAAATCACAGCTGTGCAGGTCAGGGACGGTCAGAAAAGGTTTCTAGATTGAAGGGTATGACTGCTCCAAACTCCTAGCTAGCAGTAACATGGTTAAGCATGGGTGCATTTGTTTGGTTTTGTTCTATTAGCAGAATTTGTAATATTGAGACAAATTCTTTTATTTTTTTTAAAGTCTGCTAGCCCCCTATAAGAAGTGGCTAGAATGTGTGGAAAATGGCTTTGTCTGGAGATGGGCTGATTAAATGTCATCACCCAGATATGTGCTGACACAATTTGTTCTCCCTGTCATCAGTGTCCTGGTTGGGAAATGAATGTCTGTTACAAAACAGAAGACTACTGTTGTACCATATGAACCTGTATAGACCTCAAATGATGTATTTTTAGTCCCAAGAGTACAGTAATGCTCAAGGAAGTTGCTGCTATTTTTTGTATTTCAATATTTTCCAATCCTAACTCCACATCTTCCCTGGTGTAACTGTAGGTCTGGGCAATAAAGGTCGGCAGTCCAGAGTTTAAGAAAAAGTCCACTACAGGATAAAGTCAGAGAACAGAGATTCTTATTTGGGAGGGTGGAGAAGGGAGAGAAAGAAGAGATGAGTGTGCCCATGTATCCATAATTCTTCAAGCATGAAGTTTACTCTACTTTAAAGCCTTAAGTGGGATTGAAATTGTGGCTGGAGCTTGTACTAGCATGCTGTAAAAGACAAAATTTCCATGAGAGAAACTCTACAGAATACTATGTTACTGAAATGTGTACAATTTGAACATAATGTATACATGTGGGGGTTGGTTGTAGCTGTATTGGTCTAAGGACATAGGCAGACAGGGTACTTCAGGTAAATGTGATATCTTTTATTAGACCAATTAATAAGATACTACATTTTCCCAAAGAAGCTTGTCTGCCTATGTATGTATGTGTGTACTTAAAGAAGTTTCATAGAAAGGAGAAAATGTGCCTTTTTGTTGTGTGGATATATTGGACCCCTGCTAAACCAGAAGGAACAACTGACAACTGATGCCCAGGAAAAAGCCAATTTGCTAAATGGGTACTTTGCATCAGTTTTTCACTAGTCCCAAGGGGTGCCTCTACCCATTACAGGATGGGAGTACCTGGGTGAGGGTGATTTCTTACCCTCCATCAATGCTGACCTTGTAAAGGAACACCTTGAGAGGCTGGACACCTTCAAGTCAGCTGGCCCTGACAGTTTACACCGCAGGGTATTCAAGGAGCTGGCAAGCATCAAAGCTCAGCCTCTGGCACAGTTCTTCAAGAACTCCAGGTGCTCTGGTGAAGTGCCCAAAGTTTGGAAGAAGGCCAATGTGGTGCCTATCTTCAAGAAAGGGAAGAAAGTGGATTTGGTAAACTACTGGCCCATCAGCCTGACTTCTATCCCGGGGAAGGTCTTAGAAAAGTTTATCAAAGAGACCGTTCTTAACAAAGTCTGATGGCAGCATCCTGAGGGATAGTCAGCATGGGTTTGTTGCGGGTAGGTCTTGATTGACCAATCTTATTTCCTTTTACAACCAGGTGACTTATCACGTGGACAAGGGAAGGCTTGGCAGTACTACGCTGGCTAGCACTACAGACGAAAAGGACTTGGGGGTCAAGATTGACCACAAGATGAACGTGAGCCTTTCATGTGGTGCGGCAGCTAGTAAAGAGCAAAATTCTGACTTGCGTCCATAGATTCTTCTCAAGCAAATCCCAGGATGTCATTCTCCCATTGTACTCGGCCTTGGTGAGGCTGCAGCTGGAGTACTGTGTCCAGTTTTGGGCTCCAAAATCAAATATGATGTGGAAAAATTTGAGAGAGTCCAGATGAGAGCCATGTGTATGATCAGAAGGCAGGAAAACAGACCTTATGATGAGAGGCTGAGAGCTTTGGGACTCTTCAACCTGGAAAAGTGCATGCTCAAGGTTGATCTGCCGACCACCTATAAGTTTATTAGGGGTGCACCCCAGGATCTGGGGGGCACATTTGTTCACCAGCACACCCCAGGGAATGACAAGGTCAAATGGTCATAAACTCCTCCATGACTGCTTCAGGCTAAACATAAGGAAGAACTTCTTTACTGTCCAAGCCCCCAAGGTTTGGAATATATTGCTGCCAGAGGTGGTTCAAGCACCCACTTTGAACACTTTCAAGAGAAATTTTGATGTTTATCTTGCTGGGATGCTATGACCCCTGCTGACTTCATGCCCCTGGGGCAGCAGGGTGCTGGACTCAATGATGTTCTAAGGTCACTTCCAGCCCTAATATCTATGAAATCTATTAAATCATCTGGCCTGTGAGGCTTCCCACAGACTTGTGGTGATGGGGTGGAGTGTTCTGTGACAAAACTGGACCACCAGAAGCAATATGGAGGCTGACAAGATCATCTCAAAACAGAAAAAAGGAGCACAACATTAGTTAGAAAAGAAATCTTTTGCAGTGATTGTGCTCATTAAAAAATACAGTGAACATATCTGATCACAAAGGCTTCTGTATATATCAGAAGCTCTGAGAGAATAGTAGAGTAAACAAGATTCTTATCATACTCTGAAACATTTTCTCAAGTATCGGGAGTTACCTTTCATTGTAAACATAAGAAAAGTTAATATAAAAGAGATGAGTAAAATTGCTGGAAACTTCAAAGAATACAAAAAAAAATACTAATGACAGGCATAAGCAGGAATAGTAATCACAAAATAGTCAAAGGAAGCCTGTTCTTAGTTTTTGTTTGAAAAAGAGATGGGGAAGTTTCAAATTTTAGTCAGCATCAAAAAGAAAAGAAGTGTGAATGCTGTGGAAAGAAGCTATAGCCACTGGATTTAATTTTAGTAACCAGGGTGAATAAGGCTCAAAACAATGAACCACTTGGTAGTTTTATTTTCATGTAAGTAAAAATCTTTTATTTCTTGACACTTCATTTTCAAAGGCCCCAGAGTCCCATGCTTAATTTCACAGATTCACTATATTTGAACATCTCATTTATTATTTCCATGGGGCTTTGTTAGAAGAGATAGAAAAAAGTTTAAAAGAAAAAATCTTTACAATTACTTTTGGTAAATTAATTACTTAGCACTGGATATATTCCCTCAACAAAGAATCACTAGGGTACTTTCTGTTGATCTCTATTTAAGCTAATAGGTAAACTGGCAATTACAAGGACTGCAAAAGTAGATGTGAATAAATAGACTATCTCTCTTTTAGAATTGCTGCTCTTAAGTGTTTGTATGGTTCAAATAAAATACTTGCATACCTTTTGCACCAAGTATTTTTTAAAAGTAAATGAATCTGAATTTAGAGTTTGTGTATCCGGGGCCTGAATTTGATCAGGTTGGTGTGAGTTTTAAGAGGTAGTTAGCTATGTTGGTCTGAAGTCATACAGATAGATTTGCACTTTATAGACCAACTAAATCAGAGATGCATAAGCTTTTGTAAGTGGTAGCTTATTTCATTAAATCCTAAAAAGGACTTTCAGGGAGCAGAGATTCTAAACAGAAAGCAGTGATTAGAGTACAAAAGGTAGGGAAGGCAAGAGGTGGTGGGGCAGGGAAAGGAGGCACTGCTGAAAGAGGCAAGTTGGGTAGGGGAGAGAAAAACAAAACAGTTAACTCACTGAGTGACAACAGGCCCAGATTCACACCCCACTTTGACCTGCTACGATACCAACCCCATGACAGGGACAATAGAATCTCTATTTTACATTGTGTACACCATATATGAAGAAGCTAGGTTTGCAGAAAAGGCACTTAAGAGGAGACATGAGAGCACTCTTCAAATACTTGAAGAGCTGTATGACAGGATCAGGGCCTAGGGGTGGCCATGATGCCACATGCTGGTCACTTGACTCCTGTCTCCACTCAGGCTCCCAAGGTACCATCCCTTTCTATCTCTCCTGCCATGCCTTGATATTACTTATACAGGGGGATGCTGCTTCAGGGTCCCAAGTGAACCCAGTCTGTTTTTACCTTGCTCCTGGGACACTGTGCTATGGCCTCCCTGGCTCTGTTAGTGCCTCAGGGCACCAGTTGCCTTCGTAGAATCATAGTGCTTAGGGTTGGAAGGGACCTAAACAGATCATCAGGTCCGACCCCCTACCCCAGGCAGGAATGGGTGCTAGGGTTGTATCATCCTGGCCAATTATCTGTCCAGCATCCTCTTGAAGACCCCCAAGGTAGGAGAGAGCACCACCTCACTTGGAAACCCATTCCAGAGCCTGGTAGCCCTAACTGTAAAGTAATGTCTCCTGATGTCCAGCCTGAACCTTCTCTCCAACAATTTGTGGCCACTACTTCTAGTAACCCCAGGTGGTGCCCGGGGGGGAACAGAGCATTCCCCAGTTCTCACTGGTCCCCCAGTGAGTTTGTAAATGGCCACCAGATCCCTTCTCAGCCTTCTCTTGTGGCGACTGAATAGGTTCAGGCCCTTTAGCCTCTCTTCATAGGGCCTGTCCCACTGCCCCTTGACCATGTGAGTGGCCCTCCTCTGGACCCTCTCAATGCTAGCCACATCTGTCTTGAAGTGCAGTGCCCAGAACTGGATGCAGTATTCTAACTAACACAAAATGTTAAAAACCGACTTGAATGGGAAATTGTGGAACAAAAATCACCCACAGATGGGATTGTGTTATACCCAAAAGATACCCAAGACAGGTTAACTTCTTTGTTTTTCTCTTCTCTGTTGCATCTCCCAGCAGGATTCCCATTTTTTCCCTCTCCCTTCCTTACCCTTTGTGTTTTAATTATTGCTTTCTATTTAGAAGCTCTGCTTCCTGCAATCCCTTCACAGCATCTGTAGATCACTGCTTAAGCATCTCTGATTCAGTTGTCTATGGGCACATCTACAAATACTAATTTAAGGTACTTTTAGCCCAATTCAAGGCACGTTAAGGGTGTACATCTACATACTCATGTCCTTAATGCACCTTAAAAATGGCAATTTTAGGCTATTTGTGTCTAAAT
>JAGPOW010000229.1:10260289-10271747 GCA_030014935.1 Caiman crocodilus | reverse complement strand
CCCTCCCAGCAAAAATAGGTGGAACTGGAAAAAACTCGGGGTAAAATGACCTCCTAATATACAAGGAAACACAGACAAACTGTACTAAACAAACTAACAAACATCCTTATGTAATAAATTAGGCTATTGTTTTTTGGTTATATTCAGGTAGTTTTCATTATTTAATTTTCCTTGGCAACCCTTACTGGTTCCTTCAGTAAAACCTACTGAGGAGGAGTCCCTATGTCCATGTGTACCTACAGAGAATGCTTGAAGGCTCCTGGCTGTCTTGCAACAATATTTCAGACTTGTTTTCAGTGAATTCCACACTATTGCATAAATCTCTGGGTCAGAAATAAAAGTATGAAGAATCCCAGGACACTACAAAGGTAAGTCAGTGGATATTTGCTGTCATTTCCTTTTGTAGCATCTTTGACCTAATATTTAGTAGAAAACCTCCCTTGCATATTTTCTCCCAGTTTCAAATTTAGGTCTGTTCACACTTTCCAAGAAATAAATGAGAGTATGTTGTATACATTTTGATATAACCCAGTCCCTTTTTCACTTCTCAGGACATGGTCATGGAACTAATACTTTTTAAAACATATATTTATTGCTGTACAGATGATTTTGAAAAGGACAGGATAGACTTAATATTTAGGGTACAGCAGCTGTTATCAGAGGTCAAGGTAAGATGAAGAGAGGTGATTTAGAAAGTAGTTATCAAATTTCTCCTTCACAAGTTCCAATCTGTAATACCTTTCATCTTGTGGATGTCAAGTCCTACTTTTATCTACTTGTTCTCCCCCTCATTTGAATTTTATTTCTATCTATTGACCTAATTAGCAAAGAGTCATTTAGTCCCTGTACTGGACTACATTGCTTTTGATCCACATTAAATATATAAAAGTAATATTTTGTTAAAGCTAAGCAACACTGAACATTGTGAAAATGAATTAAGTCATTCTCTGAAAGATTTAAAGACACTGTTCAGGAATAGTTTTACATAACAATTTAAACATACTTCTAAAATGGAGGAAAAGTAGCATTATGCTTGAATTGTATGCAAAGAATTTCTATTAAATAAAATGCTTATGTTTAAATATCATGTAAATATGGCTTAATGTAGGGTTTTAAAATTAAACTGGATAAAATAGTTAATTGGACTATGTGGCTGAAGAAAAATTTGGATTTTTCTATAGTGAGATTTTTTTTCCATTTCACAGCATTCTCTTTAGTAACGTTTATTCCTGTTTACAGCATCTGCTCTCTGGTGGGTCTGGTTTGCTCATCAAAAAACAAACAAAAAAAGAATTAAAGAAGACTTTCCATGGTCACACTTTCCCCTCCCTCAAATGCATGGTTATGCATTTTGCTGCATTGCACAATGTAGTAGTAGTGCTAATACATTATCATTTTTCACACCACTATTCATTATATATTACCTTTCATCACAACTATTTAAGTAATACAACACTTCACATCCTATATCAGTTAGATGTGTAAGCTATTTTCAGTTAAATTCAAACCTGCTCAAATTTCAAGGTAGTGCTCTGCCAGCTGAATTGATTTAGCAGAAGGCACTATTACTGAATCCAAATGGACCCATCTTTTTATTGAAAACTCTCCATGGAAAAAATGTGAAAATCTGAGTCTAGAGAAGTGATATCTTTTGTGGAGAGAGTGGACAAAAAACTGAATGTTGATATCATTGAAGTCTTATAGTTTCACTGATATTTTTTTCATTTTGTCCCAGCGTGGCTGTAGTTCTTAGCTGTTAATTATATCAATATGTATTCCCCCCCAAAACCATACCTATGCTATCTTCAATCAGTAGTTTTTCCAGTAGGTTAAAATCTCCTTCAATTGCTTTTGTAAATTCTATAGTGTTCTTTGTACAGAGCATATGAGTTGAGTACAAATTTAAACCTAATTATTTTAGTTGAATGAAGTGTCCTATTTATTGTTGTCTGAGTCCATTCAACGAAGGTGCAATGTGACTGGAAAATTCAACCTGGTTGGCCTAAACACCTAACCAGGCACCCTCAGGAAGCCAGGAAATCAGTTAACTAAGCATAAGAAAAGATTGATTTTTAAATGGATTCTTAAGCTTCTACCAGAGACTTTAGGATTGTTTGCACCATATCTCCTCAGTGAGATTTAAAAAATGGTTTTGAAAACCCATGTATAGGAGGAATTCACATATAACATTTCTGTCTCCCTCGCATTTTGCCTGCGTTCTTCAGTCAAATGGCAAAGACCTCTTTGTCTTCTCTCTGTAGCCTTGGTTTGCATCCTAAGCCAACTTCTGGGGTAAAATCAGTTGCACTGAGTAGAGCTGTATTTTCTTTATGTATGCTTATTGATATTATCAGTTCATTTCTCATGTCTGAGTGACCATCTTGCATCTATGTCACTGTTAATATTTTTACTTCTTCCTCCAGTATTTTCCTCCATTTCTTCCCTTATGGCATCTAGCAGTGTCCCTCTAAGTCTAAATCTGCCTGGAGAAGATATGCAGGGTTGTGTGTCCTAATTATTTCCTTAAATATCTTATTTTCTATTACATTGCCAAATGTTATTAACCTAAAACAGGTTGCATGGTTTGTATTCAGTTTAAATCTTTAGCTTTCAGTTCTTTTAATGGTATGATCATTGGTATCAGGGGCTGATCTTTGCCTGTTTTGGGCATTTCAACTGGGAAGACATTGCTGTTGAACGAAGTTGAGGATGAAGTCTTGGAAAACTAAAATGAACAGCATAGCTACCTATTTGACTGAGATAATATAAAATGCTTAGAATCAGAATTAGCACATGCTTCTAGATTTGGTTCTTCTGTACTGGTAGGCAAAGGTTCATTCAATGGAAAACTTGATTGTAATAAAGAAACAGTCTTAAGAAACTGATTTTCTGCTTTTTTGGAAGAATTATCTGTTTTCACTGCTTAAGACCTCATTCAGATGCTTACTCCCTACCACATCCTTCAATCTGGGACATTGGAGCTGGGTTGGAGAAGCACTGGGCTGGCTGGCTGATCCCAGAGATTGCCAACCAGGGCTGCTATAAGCTGGCTGCAGTCCTAGGTGCATGTGTAGATGTGGTGCCTGGGAGCAATAAACTCTGATGAAGTATGCACCAGAGTTTATTGCCTATCCTTAATAGCATGTGGAGATACACCCACTGCTTTTTAATTTTTTTTATTTTACATTCAGTGGCCAATGATTCTTTTATTACCCATGGTTTTCTTTTTGGTTACTGGGAACTTATTTATTTTTTGCTAGTTGACTCCCAAGAATGCTTACAATGCTGGATCCTAACAATGTTAGATCAGGGGTGGGCAGTTATTTTGGCTGGAGGGCCATTAAGGAGTTTTGGTGAGCTGTTGAGGGCCACAAAGGTAGCCCTCCCCCTTGACACTCCCTGGTCACCAGCTCCAGACTGGAAGTCTTGCCCCTAAACCTTGACCTCTGCCACTGGAAGTCCCTCCCCTTTCCCCAGAAGTACACTTCTTGGCCAAGGGGAGGGGCAGGGGCTGCCATCTTGGAATGGGGGGAAAAATCACAATTGTATACTAAAAACCAAACTACCACTATAGCATATTTTAATTTTATTTTAAAAATAGTTTCCCCTGATTCATGTGTGTTTGCATGATGTATATGGAGGTAATTACACACTAACTCAAAATAAAGTCTTGCTCTTGTATATTGTGTGTGGTAGGTGGACTATGTGGTTGATGGTGGGTGTGTGTGTGTGTGTGTGAGGGGTGTGCATGTGGGATGGGTACATGGGTGGATGGGTGTGGGGTGTCTGGGAGGGTGTTGGTGTGTGTATGGGTATGGGGGATGTGGGGTTTGAGTCTGTTTGCGGGGGTGGGTGGGATGTGTTTGGGGGTGTGGTGTATGTGGGTGGGGTATGGGTAGGTTGGGTGTGCCCACATGGGAGGCTTCCCCTTGCCTGGCTTCCCAGCCACCGGCTCTTTGTAATGTGGCTGAGCCCAGCCCCTCCTGAGGTAGGGGGCGGGGGGAATCAGCACTGCCTGCCTGTATTACAGCAAGCTGCAAAGGGGTGGGAAAGTAGAAGCTGCAAGTGGGCAGCAAGAGAAGTCCCTAAGAGGGAAGTGGAGGGGAGAGTCTAGCATGGCACCACCAGCTGTCTGGGCCTCTTTCCCATGCTTGTTCAGGGGAGCTGCAGCCAAACCCATGCTGACTCCTGTTGCTGCTTCCGCTTCACCTGTCTGCCCTGTGGCTACCCAGTGGGGCTTTCTGAGCAGCCAACTCCTTCACACTCCCCACCCCTCATCCCCTATCCACGTGCTCTCCCACCCAGGACAAGCCCATCCTTCACCCCGCTCCCCTCAACAGCACAGTTTCCCCTTCCCTACCTGCTGCCTGGAGGACAGCAGCAGGGACAGGAGGAGTCATTGCTGGAAGCCGAGGAAGCCCAGCAGATCCTGCCCCAGGAGCTGTGCCTGCTGGCTGGGGCTGGAGCTCTTGGGCCAGGGAGGCTGGGAGTGCAGCATGCACTGCCCCAGGCAGGAGTGGGTGAGACTCAGCCCCATGCGGAGTGCAGTGGGGCAGCTGCCGACCTGGCCAGTTCAATTAATTGGTGGGTGTCCCCTGTGGGCCAGATTCAATCAGGTGGCGGGCCAAATCTAGCCCGTGGTTTGCATTTCGCTTACCCCATCCTAAACAGTTTATGACTTTTTTTTCTTAAAAAGCATATGTAAAACTTTGAGGTTTCATTACTTTCTTCCCAAGGTGGTAGAATACATAACCCACTTAAGAAAAGAGGCCAAGGCAAACTGCTGATCTATACCCCACACCCAAACTTTTGAGTTTGGCTTCAGATCAGTGCAATTCATGGCCATCTCTAGACATAATAAGTCTTTTCCTTCTCTAGCTACAATTATGAATGGAAAATCCAGGGTGTTGATATCATCCAAGGAAAGCTTTTTGCCAGATTCTGGTCTTAGTGACACTGCTGGAGACAAATGGAGCATGCCACCATGAAAGGATCCTTTATACGATGGCAGTTATGCAGGTATGCATCACTGTAGGTCAGTAGCACTATGCAGAGACAATAAGAGCAAAGGGAGAGCATATGAGTGTTAGGTATGAAGCTGTGTGAGACTGCTTTGCAAAGTGAGAGGGAGGCAGGGTTGCAAATTATACATGTTCTGCTGCAACAAAGGTAGGAGGCTGAATTTTTTGATGTGACCACTTTGAAATGAGTTAACTCCATTAGCAGATTCTTTTGAAACTGTTTTGTTATACCGAATATTTTCTTATACAATTTCTGAGGAGGAGCACCCACCTTTCAAGCTATAGCTGGATTGAATAAAATGCAAGAAAATATAGAAGGGAGGAAAAAAAGAAAGAACTTGTTGAAAATTGGCTTAGGGTAGTATTAGGTACAAAATCTTTTATTTTATCTATGTCAGTTTGTGTTTTATTAGCTAATGAAGCTGTCACAAAAATGGTTCAAGCACTTATTCAGACTGAAACTAGTCATTTTGTTAACACTGTAACAGTGCAAAACCCATTTCTATCGCAGGTGTTTCAAAGACCCTCAGAGATTACATAACTGAAACATTAACATATTATTCTAATAACATGATGCTGCTCCCTTTGACCCAGGAGCTTTTAACTTTAATAATTTCCAGGTTATTCAATAGCCAAAATGTGTTTTTGCTTCATATTTTCACACTGGTGTACTTTCTTTAATATGAAGTACTGATATAATGAATAAATTATATCCAGATGAAAGCATGACATTTGATGCTTCATCCAGAGCCTTGATGGCAACTGGTAAAGTAAACATTTTCCAACAATGTGCTGTCTGTATGAGGGACAGAGACCTAGATGGTGCTCTGAAAGGACGATTGATACAAGGAGGAATGAAAAGGACTAATCGAAATGGGGACTAAATTACTTTTGACAGGGGAGTCAGAGATCAATACTCTACATTTTGGGTGGGTAACAGGGGTTTCCTCCCAAGTTAGGTTAAACAATGTATTATTTTTTTTAACTACGTGGTTTGGATTGACTTTGTGCATTCCTTTGTGTACTTCACGGGGTATGAGAAAGATCTAATTTAGCTGATGAGGATATTCGATGTTGAATTTATATGGTGCCCATATACTGAATGTGAACAGCAGGAACTGTTGTGGTTGATGTGCCTCCTATGGCTGTACCTACATTTTCTACTCCCCTAGCCATTGAACAGGGATATGTAACTAACACAGTATGAGTTCTTCAAGTGATATATCCGGACTGCATGCTGTATTTAATTCAGATATGTCTAGAACACTTATTGTAACTGATGAATAATTATCCTCAATGCCAGGATAATTTCAGGCAGGGTGATGAGAGCTGACAAAGGAGGTGTGAGCTGGGAAGTTTTGAGCTGGAAATTCTCAAAAATTCTAATGACTTTGGGAAACTGAGGGTGCCTCATTCCTTTCACACCTGATGCCAGACACTTGGTTTTGTATTTGCTAGTTAGCTAGCCAACATTCAGGTTTTTTTGGAGGACCACACATAACTGCTATAAAAAGAATAAAAAACACTTACTGCTAACTGATTTTTGTCAGCATTACTTTTTCCATATATTTTATGAAGCCAACCTTCCTGTCTCTTTTTGGCACTGTATAGTATACTTGTGGACTACTTGGGTGCTACCAAGTCCTAGGAACAGCAAGTAGTTGGTTCTTGCCATTGTCTATAAAGAATGTTGAAAGCTCTATACAATGCCAAAAACATGCCAGCAGGGCCACCTTGCTTTGAGAAGTAGAGTATGAGTCCAAAGAGTAATTTTAAAAGAGAAATTTACTTTATGGAAAATTGCATTTTATAATAGCAGCCTTATTTCAGACTTAACTGTTGCATTGCAGCTCAATGCTGTAATTATGGTTTTAGACTGAAACCAAGAAATCATATTGTTGACAAATATATATAAGAAAAGTATTTTCCCTACGGTTTTACAAAAATACCAAAATACTTTAAAGGTGTAACTTTATTGGTGTTATAAACCTTGTGAAAAAGGACTGATTGGCCCAAAATATCTCTCATGCCTGCTGGAGCTTTAGGCTTCTCTTATTTACTTAGACATTTAAACAAAAATAGCAATTTAAATGTGGATAAAACTTGAGCCTAGTTTAACTAAAATATTGCCTCAAAAAGAAAAAAAAACACTATAAAAAGGCAACCAAAACTATAATTAAGGATAGATTTAAGAACACTTTCTTACTGAGAAGACACAAATCTGGTCCTCTTGGAATAGATTTTTTTTTTTTGCAGATTTCTTGCAGAATTGGGAAAATCATTGGTCTGGTCATTGCCAACAATCCTTCAATATGAGGATGACCATCTTCCACTTCATAGGAAAGTCATTGATGAGTTGTACCTGACTTGCTAATCCAAGATCTTCATGTTTGATTGCAGACATGGAAAATAGTTGTGGAAGAAAGGAATAGACCCTAGTGAAGTTGGGTCACAGCTCTCTCCTATTGTCTCTCATTTATCCACCTCCATAGTGAGGCAAGGTTGATTGAAATGATTGATGCCATGTCATACAGCATGGCACCACTGGGGATGACTCAGTGCTCGAGTCTCCCAGGTGTTGATGTTAATATTGTATTCCTTCAGATTCTTCAAGGTGTCCTTGAATCTCTTCTTTTGCCTGCTGCCATGTGTCCTTTCAGTCCCATTTGGCTTCTCCCTGCGGGTCTCAGAGTTAACTTCACAGTCTCTGTCCTCTGCCCTCCCAATGATGTTGAGGTTTGGGATACATTATGAGTATCACCTTTTTATGGCCTCTGCCTTCCCTACAGCCATCATCCACACCATGGGGTCAAGGATCACCCACAATCCTGGGCATTGGTTTAACTCAAAACCAGAATGGTCTGCCTTGGGTTCATCTCACCATGGGGCAGCACTCTTTGAGCCCAAACCAAAAGAATAAACAAGCTTTGGAACGTATCTGGTTCCTTATGTGACATCACTAGTCTTCTCTGCCTGGTTGCCACCAGAGCCACTTCTTCCCAGTTCTGAGTTAATTTCCTCTGCCTCTTTGCAGAGATCTCCTTCTCCTGGGATTCCTATGGCCAGATTGCCTCTCTGGCCTGACGCTTGAATTTATGAAGGGTGATGTAGATCATCTGACTCCTCTACTTTTGCCCTGGGGTCATCAGGGTCTGACTACACCTGGACCTGGCAGCCATCTTTTTCAAACTCCTCAGCCTGCTAGTGAGCTGCAGTAGCACCCAGAAAACATAAGCAACAATGATTAAACTATCACAGGGGAGAGGGGGATGTAAGGAGAGGGAGTGAGAGCATGAGGGTAAGGAATGGTTGGGGAAAGGGAATGAACCACACCCAAGGCAGCCAGGTAGTACCCCAAAGGAAAGGGACAACTTGGAGGACTCAAGAGATGGGGAAAGGGGGGGGGGAGTGAAAGGGAATAGAAAGTGGTGGGGGGAAGCACAAGTATCCTTGCCCCCTAGTAAGGGCCTATTACAGCTCCTACCACTTGTTTTACTTTCAGTTTTTCCTCCGGGTCTTGGCTTTAATGTTGTGAGAACTATCTTGTTCTGGTAATGTTGATACCTAGATACTCCTGGTTCTGGATTTGGCTGTTAATGGAAATGCTCCTCTGTTTTGATGACAAAAATTTTAGTCTTGTGTCAAGGATTCTGGTACTCCCCACAAGGCTGGGAGCTGAACGTGGCTGATTATGCCATGTCCCACCTGGGACGTCAGATCATCTGACTGTCATGCCAAGATTCAGAGTCCAGGGCTCCCATGTGCCCCTCAAGGGTGAGGGCCCCAATCAGTTGTTGCCTGGCCACATGTTCAATTTAAGGTGCATTGGGAACCAACTACACAGCTATTACACATCTTTTGTGTAATAACTTTGTTGCTTATTTCTCATTTTATCAAGCCATTAACTGCATTAACATATGGCCAGGTTGCTACTTAAGATGTGATTAACGGGTTAATCACATCTTAAACGTAAAGTCTGCCGCGGCCTAATTGAAAGTGCTATATGACAGGCATGGCCCAGGTCATTACTGACCGCTGAAATAGGAACCTGTAAAGTTTAAATGACTGAGCGCTTGTTGTCATGCTGAAATCTGCCTGACCTTTTGATATAACAGTATTCTCGGGTAATTGCCTTGTTTCTCATTTTGTATTTCACAAAGTTAACTAACAAGGTATCTTACTTAGAATCACTACCTTCAAAAGGCTTGATTGTTACTGCCTATGTAAGGAAGTATAAAGAATTAAGGCACACCCATCTTCCCATGATTGTCCAGCCAATAGCATGGGTTGAAGCAGAGGAAGAGACCACAAGCTTTATTTCCCTTCATTCAATGTATGCAGGAGAAAACTGGTTGTACAGGAACATTCCCAGATCAAAGCTTGCTTAAAAATCTTTTGTAAAAGCACAGTTGTATAAAATCTAAGAGAAACAGAATTGCTTCCATAAATGGTAAAAACTCCCAGTCAAAATACTTTTTAGAAAATAAATAACCCAAATACTGGAGTGTTACGTCAGTCCACAAGACCTGGAAAACGAAACTGATTGTGATTAGACCTAAATCAAATTGATTTTTCCATTGTCTTTATCCAAGCTGAGGTGAAATGCTAAATAGTAATTGGATCTGAACATCTTCAAACAAATGTGGAAACATAATTTATTACACATCTGTCCCCTAATGAAATGAGTTATTACTATTATTACTGACATCTTATTAAGAAGGAAATGTTGACTTGCCTATGGATACTTAGTGACAAAGCCAGGACCAGAACAAATAGGTTCCTTATGCTTTATGCCTTGAAAACCACCAAACTATGCTGAGCTTCTAAATAGTAAGCAAGCAGAATTAATAATGGAAACTAAATCATATTTTCAGGTCATTTTAGTTTAATAATCAAAAGTGTTTAGTGTCATAGGTAGAGATTATATATACACACATGCATGCACACATGCACATATCTACCGATAGGGGTCAACTTGAGGAGGTGGTCAATTAATTTTGCAGGGAGAGTGCAGGGCCAGCCACCATATTCATGGACTGATTGCTGTGCCCTCCCCATGCTTTTGATTGGCTAAGAGGTCTCAGTGGCCTCACTCCTAACTGCTGAGTAACTATGAGAGCTGTCCGTGAGGCCCCACCCCCACAACCCTGACTGGTGGAGAGGGGTAGGGCCACAGGACAGGCAGCCATTTCAGCAGCAGGAAGCAGGGCCAGGAGGCATTTTGGACTGCCCTTTATGTGGACAATCCCCCTCCCTCTTCCCCCCCAGCAGGCTGAGCAGCCAGGCCACAGTGCCATGAAGACTCCTGACTCCAGGAGTCAGCATTTTATTTTCAGTGGGTGTGTCTACATGTTCATTTACATCAGCTTAAATTCACTATGTAGTATGCTGGAATAGATCAGCATCTACACGTGCAGGCATTAAAATACATTAATGCTGTGTGTGGACTGACTCGGGACTTCAATCCACACATACAGTGTTACTGTGCAGTAAGGTGTCTACATGTGCAGTGTCAAATTTATGCTCAAGTCGGCATAAATCACCATAGTTACTGTGCAGTATGGGGTATGTATGTATAGACATATGCCCATACTGTGTAGTAATTTTCATAACTGCGCAGTAAATGCATAAATGTAGACATAGTAATTTTTCTTTTTCTTTTTTGTGAATTTCATGGACATTTGAATCCCAGATGTTACAATCTCTGCAAAATCACAATTTTGGTAGCTATCTATATTTGTATATGTACACTCACACACATCCCCACACCCAGATTAACCAATTGTTTGAACTGATCTGGCTGCTCTACAAAGTCTACTTAACTGGTCATTTAGGCCAAGTTCACAACTTATTTTGGTTGCTAGAGTCACTGAAGTTGTCAGAGCATACTGGTGAATCTGGTCCATAATTTTAAAATAGGCAGCATTCTTTCAACACATCTGGAATTCAATAGCAATGACCTTAAATGTGCATTGGTTTATGCTTTATTACTTGAGGAAAAATATGATGCATTTAAATGGATGAGAAATACTGCACCTTCAGTGAGGCCATTTATTAAAAAATATCACATAGTACTTGCTGAGAACACACACTATAATAAAAATCCAGAGGGGAATTTATTTAATTTTATTTCATCTCATTTATTTATTTAATTTACTTATTACATAGAATCTGAGTAACTGTTAAAGCATATGTGATTTTTAAATTAGCTGATGCAGTATTTCATGTATGTGTGCATGTAAACAGTAAAGTATCCCGACTTTACCATTAAAATCATAAATAACAACTAATAGGATTTTATTTCTCCATTTTTATATGGAGAAAAAGGTAATTTGGCTTGAATCCATGGAATTATTACCTGTTTGGTCCTTCCCCATGGGAACTGATGTGGGTATGCCAAATACAGATTGAAAGTGTATGATGGGTAGATATGAAAA
>JAGPOW010000229.1:10215666-10250329 GCA_030014935.1 Caiman crocodilus | reverse complement strand
AGCTGCTTTATTATTAGGGTGGTGGTGGTTGGGAGCGTAGATATCTAGTTAGGATATTAGTTGGGAGCTTAGATATCTAAGAGGCTAAAGTCCACCTAAGTATAATTACTGGTACAAAACTGTTTTCAAAATCATTTACACTTGTAAACTCTGGGAATAAAAAAAAAAAAGAGAGGCTGTAGCTTTTAGAACTGGCCAATAATATGTAGTTTGCTGATAGCAGCAAAATCTTTGCTGAAGCACTTCTGAAAATGTAATATTTAATATCTATGTAGATACATATATAAAATAATTCCAGGGAGAGAGACCTGTATTCTCCTCATTCAGTGTTTTAGCTTTGGATTTCAGAATTCTTAACTATTCTCTAATCAAGTGAGTATGAAGTGTCAGATTTTGTTGAAGGCATGAAAAGCTGCTATAAATAATTCCAGTGGAACTGTGCTGTAGGTATATAGTTAATTGCTCTGTAAAGCTGCTTGAGATATAGTGCACAATAAAGGACTTGGTGAATGCCAATAGCATAAAATAAATCTCTGAATTCTTGCTGCTCCATGGTGAGGTAGCTCAGTTACGGACTCGACCACCCCTGAATGCTAAGTGTTGGATAGTGAAGGGACATTGGATTTAGAGCTCAGTTATGAACTTTGTACTAGGTATGAGTCTCTCTAAATGTGAAAGACTGATTTTGTTTATGTAAGTGCAGGACATAAGAGGAGCCTGTCTTGCCTCCAGTTTTTTTCCTGAATAGATGAAAGGGGGAACAGAAGTGGCTGCGATTCTAGGAAGAAAATAAATAGAAAAGAACTAATGTTTACTGCAGAGAAGTTGCCTCTGTGCCAGCCATACCTCTCAACCATCTGTCTTTTCAAGAGCTGTCACACATTAGGTCCACATTTAACTCTATACTACACAAATACAGACACTATTCCCCACCAATACAGGCTCTGTAAAAAATCAGCATAAATAGCACCACTATGAGAGCTGTAGACATAGTTTTTTTGTAAAAGATTCCAGTTTAGGATATAAGGGATTCCAGATGGAGTGGGGCTGAGTGCTCAGTCTATACTATTGAAGTTTTCTGATTTTTAAAAGCATAGTTTTAACATAAACATTACAGAATAGATTTGCAAGGGCATTCACCATTACTGCCACTGAAAATCAATAGAAGCTGCATTAAGGCTAATTTGAAACAATATATTAAATATTAAGTTATTTTTGCCTGCATCATTCAATACATCTCTGCTGCATAATTTGCTAGTGCTGGGAGGCTTGTCATGTAATTGAGTTCATATTTGTTGTATTTAATAAATGGTAGATTCTGATATATCCTTTCCACAATTGCCTTTGACTTCTTTCTTTCTGGCCCTCTTTTAGCTATGCTTTTTTTCTTTGTGGAGAACTCTCTCCTTTCTTCACCATGTTCTTTTAATATCTACCTCCTGCCCTTCAGCATCTTATTATGGCCTGCCAATAACCTACACTTCCACCTATCTATGCCTGCCCTTTCTTTTTCTGTTCTCAGAATTTCATTCACCTTCCTCTATTTCCTTGTTTTCTGTCCCAGATGTTCTCTTTACTAACCTATTGTTCTCAGCTTTTTTTTTTTTTGCTGCTTTGCAAGTCCCCCAAATCTTTCTCTGCATCAGTAGTTCTCAGCTTTGTTAAACTCAAGTCACCCGCCAGAAAGTGGTAGCTCTTAGCTTTCATTGATTTTTTTTGACTATGGAGAAATAATACAGCAATGCTTCTGTTGCAAAGAACTCAGAAAGATCACAACCCATTAGAATGATATCAACACAATGGATTTATATTTGAAATCTTTGGGCATTTTACACATGTATGTACTACAGTGCCAGGTGCTTTGAAAAGTGCCTGGCACTGTGACTCATGCAGTTGTATAAACAGCGAAAAGTGCTTCAGTGCACAAAAAAAGCTGGCGGTTGGGTTTTGAACTAAAACACAGCAAAGGTGTTTCAGTTCAAAAGCCCACTGCTTCCATTTTCTCCTTGCTGATGTGCATTTCACCACTTAAACAACTGCAAGCAATGCAGCGTGGCGCATGTCAGCTTGCATCCAGAGCAGACTTGATAAATCAAATCTGCTTCAACACATCAGATCTTCAGTGCATTGTAGCACAAAAATGTATGTGTATAAATGCCCTTTGGGTTGGGTTCATCTTGTGAATTGTGTGTAGGTGTTTGTATACCTAACAGTACTAATATTACACTGCACTCCATGCCACCATTTAATGAATCTTGCAGCACCCCCTGGTACCATGGCACTCAGGTTAAGAATAACTGCTCTGCATCTACCTGTCCTTCTGGTCAAGTCCCTCATACTCCAAATCCCAGAGTCCATGTCCTAAATGTCTAGTCTTACCAAATTCCCTTCATTTACTCAATCCTTAAGGAAGAAGTGAGAATGTGATCTTGCAGTCAGTTCACCGGTTCCTTCAGGGTGGTAGAGAAGATTCAACTAGCAAATGATTTATCTGTGGCTTCATTACAGGTATAGTTCCACTCATCTTTTCCCTGCATGCCAAAGTGAACACAGTTTGCAGGAATGCTCTAAGATCTAAGGGCTGAACTTCAAATTCTCTCTAGCCTTTGATGCGTATGAGAAAGAGGTCAGTTTCTCCTCCTCTCTGTAAAAGGGTCCCACCCCGCAGGTGGCCATGATGTGCCTGGAGGCCCCTCAGCCCTCATCACATTACTTCCTTTGGGCGATCTCCCCTTCCATTCACCTGCTATGCCTTGGTGTAATTATGCTTTTAGAAAAAGGGAGGGGGCCCCAGGGATCCCCAAACAAGATTGCATTCTCATGAATACAGGTGTCACTGGTCATTGCCTCAAAGGCTAATTACATGGCCTTCTCATCTCCCCTTTTAGCCACGTGCAAGTCTCACAGATGTTACCAATCACTAACTCATCCTTGTGTGTTAAACCCCATTGTTCAACCCAGTCAATCTGTTATCCATGGGCCCCATTGTCAATTCCAGTCCATGGGGACCTCTAAACTCCAGACAGTCTCTGCCATTGTTGGAGCTTCCAGTCCCAGTGCCTTTAACTGTTCCAGACCCTCCTGGGCTCAGGCCTTTGTACCTCAAACAATATCAACCCATCTTAGGTGTAGACCTGCATCTGCTACCCCTCCTGGGCTCAAGCCTGTTCCCCAAACAAATCTCAACCTCACTTGGACTTGGGCTTGCATTTGCTGCCCCTCCTGCTGAGTTCTCATTTCCTCCAACAGATTCCATCCTTCTCAAGCTACGGGTCGCCAACCCTACTTGTTTTTGCCCTTCCTGGGCTATGGGTCCCTGACCCTGGTTCTTATCCCTTGTGGACTGCAGGTCCTTGACTCTGGTTCTCACATCTCACAGGCTACAGATCCCTGACCCTGCCTGCTCCCATCTCTTTGTGACTGTGGGCCTGCTTCTTAGCCTTGGGCTCTAGGATAGGGGCCCTCAAGTACCCTACAGTCTCAATCCCTAATCTACCAGTGTTGCCTGTCCCAGCTCAGGTGTTAGTCATGAGCTTTGCTGCAGTCCTTCTGCTCAGGAGCTTTATCTGGTCAGCTCAGGTCTTGGACTTATACCCTGAAAGCCCAGTGACTTCAGGGTCATGTGGCTCCCTTACCTGCTCTCTGCCACATCTGCAGCATGCTTCTTCTGCATCCTGCCTTCCCTTGAAGAAGCAGGACCACCAAGTTCCCTGCTACACTCCATGTAGGGAAGGGGTTGAGAAGATGCTGATGGCCTTTGAATAGAACAAGCTGAACCTCTGCTCATTCCTTAGTTGGGGAGCCAGTGGAAAGCAGATCTAAGCTTTCATTCTCTTTGGGCACGTCTACATATGCTATTAAATTTCATTAGGCTTATCATGCTTTAAGCTTTCCCTAGGAGCACACCTACACATGCTTCTTGTTGGGAGCAGATTTGCTCCCATCCTGCTCTGGCCCCTTACAGCAGCCAGGAGGTGCTCCAGGCTTCCCAAGGTGCTAGCCTATGGGCTGGCAAGGGGCACGGTGCTAGTCCCAATGAGCATAGGGGCAGGAAAGCTCTTCTAGCTGTAGTGGCAGCTGTCTTCTGGCCCCGAGCACACTGGGAGGGGACCGGATGCCCATTGGAACACACAGCTACAAGCGATCCCCCTGCTGGGCAGGGCTTGCTTGCTGGACAGGGGGTTTGCTGTTCTGGGTGTGGGGAAGCTGCAGACAAGCCTCTTGGTAGGTGGGAAGGCATGAGGCTTTCTGCCAACTTCCCTGGTTGGTGCAGAGCTGGCTGCTCTGGGATGTGGCTGGGGGCTGGAAACCCAGCCCCTGCCTGCCCCCCAGAATGCTTTGCTTGGTACAGAGCTGACAGCTCCAGGGAGTGGCTCTGTGTGGCATGGAGCTGGCAGCTCCAGGGAGCAGGTGAGGGCTGGGAACACAACTAAGTTGCCACTAACTTCGCTGCCTCTCTTTAGTATTCTCTTTCTTTTCCATAAGGGTGCTGCACCTTGCGGACCAGCCAGCTCCCCACCAGACAGAGATGCGTGGGTCTGCAACCCCAGCACGAGGCCGGAACCCCCGATGCATGTGCACAGGGCCACCAGGACCCAGATGAGGTGCAGACAGTGCTGCATGGAGGGCTCAGGATTGGGCTGAACCCCAGTGCTGCACAAGGTGGCCTGGGCCTCCAACCCCCTAGCAGAAGGCAGAGCCCATGGTGCATCGCATGTGGAGGGGCCTGCATGCTGAAAGACAAGGACCATGGATTCATGAGTTCCTAGGGAAAAGGGCCCTCCAGGATAGGAGCCACTGGAACCCTGACCCCTCCCCTGACGTTTAGAGGCTCTCTAGAGGCCAGAAGAGATATTTGGGTTTTTAACACTAATCCCTGGGGCCTCCCAGGGCTTTGGAGACCCTTAATAAGATCAGTTTTATAACTGTTGTGTAAACCAGACCCGTAAATTTTGTTAACCACACTGTGATTGGTTGGTTATTTGATTTATATACATAGATGCCCTATAGAAATCCTTGTCAATAATCTTGCCAGTAATTCACGTGTTGTTTACCTATTTCAGTTTATTCACTTACCTGTGCTGGGTGTGAAGGCTCTGAGGGGGCATCATCTTCTAGCCTTTATTTCATCATCATCGTCATCATAATATATCTGTATAACTATTCCATATTGGAAATATGTTTATTAATATTGTTTTTATTTAAATCTTGTATATAATACATTTGTACATAGTTAAGTCATCACTTGTCCTGGCCTAACTTTATAGGGAGAAGAGGGAACTGGCCATTACTTACAGATCCCTCTCACAGCACTCCTGCCTTGCCAACATTTCCCTTCCATTTGAGAAGGGAGCACTTATTCTGGCGGACCCAGCCTACACCTGTATTTACAGGTATTAGGTAACTGCTCAGTAGCCTACTTTATTGCATAGTAAATGCCCTACATCTATAGATGGTGACATTCTACTGTGCAGTAGATTAGTTTACTATGCAATAAAGGTGTCATATAGACGTGTCCTTTTGCACCTAGCATCATACCAGACAAATACCTGATACTAGATCTGAAAGTAGTGATGATGCATCAAAGAACACAACTATCTTGTCATTAACTTAACTGTCTGTATTTAGTACTTTCTTTGTTTTTCTGTAACGGTGCTGCAACTAATTTTATTTCCAGTTTTTAAATGCTACAAGAAGCAGAAGTGGATACTGAAGCAAAAATGAGAAAATAGAAATTCAGTGTAAAGTCAGATACTGGCAGCTTTATTATTAAAAATTCAGAAGTATTTTTAAAACTTTCTAAAAATATCAGATGTAGTCAAAATCAGAAAGGTCATCATGCCTCCTCTTTCTTTTTGTATTTAATACTGTTAGCAGGCAGGCACTTCTCTTGCTGCTTGCTCATAACATAAAAAAGGCCCTGAATGTATTACGAATGACAGTGCAGAGTCCCTGGCGGTAGCCCGAGCACTTTGGGGCAACATGTATCTCTGTCCCCCATTTTTATCAGTGACATAAATTATTATATTTACTTAAAGTTAAGGGACTGAACTGAGGCTCAAGGAGATGTGAATTCAGTTCTTGCCTCTCTTACTTTCTTCCTAGTATGACATTAGTCAAGTTAATTTATTTGGTCTCAACTCCCTATCTGGAAAATGGGGAGTTAATGAGATTTATCTATACCTTCTCCTACCATTTGTTTGTTTGCTGGGGCTGCTAACATTTCTGGGTAGGACGTTCATGCTGTGTATGGAATGGTATCTAGCAGCATGGAACCCCAGTCTCAGGTCTAGATGCTACAGGAATATAATGAATGTAGGTTTATGCCATTTTTCAGGTCTTTTGGCAAACCATTCTTCTTCACAGAAATCACATGTTGAAGACTGTGGTGAATAGGCCCAATCCTCTTCTAATAGCAGTGTCAAATTAGGAATAATGATTCCAATTTTTCCAGTGTACTGCTACCGTGTGCATATCAAAGAGAATAAACCGTAAATTAAGAAAAAAAAGTTAATGTTGTGACCAAACTTATTCTAAAGAGGGAAGATCAAGTAGCTGTTTCTATTTGGTTTGCTGTCTTAAAAGCAAAGAAATACTTTCTCAAGAATTCTTGAAGACCTATTTCTCTTTTGATCCCCTGTGATTTGATTTTATTAGTGCATCTGAGAGAGAAAGAAAAAGGAAAAACTGGTAGGATGTTAAGGGGAGGAGGATCAGCTCAGTTTGTTAATACTTCTTTAAATGCCCCTTCTGCAGTCTTCAAACAGCTATGAATGTGAATGAACAGAAGCCAATCAAATAGCTTAATTCTTTTAAAAATCAAAACAATTATGGACTAAGCTAAAAATAAATGTGCACAGAACAGTTAATGGTTTTAAAATTGTCTTCTTCCAGTCATTGTTTCTACTACTTTGACAGAAAAATGAGACAATTCACCTCCCCCCTCGCCTCCTATTATTTAGCCAGACACATCTGGGGATTCAATTTTCTAGGAAAGAAGAAAAAGAAAGAGCCCAAAATAAAGTGTAAATGACAAAGGCTTCGGCAGCTACACTTTCAGTTTGGGGTTTACAACATAGCTTGTAGTAGGAAAGAATTTAACCTTTTTAGCTTTTCATAATTTATAGATATGAAGACATAAAAGAGTAAATAAGTCCAAATTAGGGTATGCCTTTTAGAGATCACATGATATATTACTACCATATGGAAACTGGCATCTATTTTCCCAAGAGAGTAGAACAAATAGGAGGGGATTTGTAAGCTGCTAGTTTGTAATGAAATAATATTTATGCTGGGTTACCAACTTTGCCCTTTAATAGTTCTTAAAATTCCCTTTGGAGCTGCACCCATGGTCAGCCAAGGACAGCACCGGTTACACTCTTTGGCAGTAATTTAGCATCACAGTCCTTGAAAACACTCCCAGTCTGTACAGCACAGGAGTCCTTTTAGCACAGCATAAGCCAGGTTTACAAGGGGTCAAAGGACTCCAGTGAACCTCCTGTTGTATATTTACTTTTAATGTCCTTTCCCCCCCTCTTTTTTTGGAAACATAAACTTTAAACTAGGTCCCTAGTGTGGTTGAGAGGAATAGGCTACATTTCACTGGTGCTGTAACCCTTGGAGGAAAGCAGAGTTGATTGAGATTGAAGTCCTAGGCTGTCTGATAGCACAAGGCATATAATTTAGATGCAGGTGCTTGGAGTGTGTTTTTGTAAGAAGAATATGCTTGTTAAGTCTACTGCAGCATTTGATTTAAGATTCAAAGCATCAGTACCTATTGCCAATAGAATAAAATATTTAGTGTCACTACAATTTGGAAACAGTTAATTTTGACAAAGTCATTAGTCCTTTTTTGCCAAGAAAATTATTAGATTCTAGTCAGTGAGCCAAGACCAAATCTATTCCTTTTGTGGCACAATGTCTAAATGCGTTAGTTATTTTTACTGTTGTGCTAATGGGTAAGTTGCTTCTCATATTACAGGAAATGATGCTTTAGCATCAGATTTTCAAATTATGATTCCATTTCTTCCCTAACAAAATTCCCTCTGATAAGGAACATACAACAATTTAAAGAATAACCATGAACCAGTGTTTAAGCTGCAGGAGTTGAACTTTAAAATAAAAGATTTAGTTTAAGGACATGGTTTGTACAACACACATATAGTAAATCCATATGTAGAAGAAATTATAATAAATACTATCATAGTTTCCTTTATAATGAAGTTTTCATTTCATGAACTAGTGACATGAGTGGGGTGTTTTTTTGCTAAATGCTGTGTTGTAGAGACCAAACATTGTCTGACAACAGACATTTTGTACTATTATACTTTTATACTTACTCTGAGAATTCCATCTTGAAACTTTTACATTCATGCTTAACCTTCTGCATGTAAATAGTCCCATTGACCGAAAAAAGGCTAAATCTATTCATAAAGTGAAATTCATGTATAGAAATCTGAAGGACTGGGGCTTTATCTTTGATTGTTTTTACGAAAGACTAAATATACAGTGGGATTTAGGCAATTAGTGACCAGTGAAGGAACCTAAATGTAAAATGTAGATCCCTATAATGCTCACTCAGCTGCCACTGAACCCACACATTCCAAACAGTGCAGTTCCTTGGATGTCTATGTTGATGGTTATGTGCACAACTACGCAAGTTCTGGCGGTCCTGAGAAACTTGGCACTTACACCCCAGTGGGATTTACAAATGAGGCGTTCCTCTGCTTATTTTATCTGTGGGGGTCCATGTGGTAGGCGTTCTTAAATCATGTACGCTAGATTGGGCCTCATTGAAAACAGAGATGTAGTGCCATCTTTCTTATGCTGAGTCCAGTGGTTAGAGCATTCACTAGAGACAGAAAAGACCCACATTCAAATTCTTCTTCCACTGGATATGAACCCAGATCTTTCTTTTTTGTAGTCTGGCTGCTGAGCTATAAGATATCCTCAGCTGTTGAAGTTGCTCCATTTTATACAAATTGCTTACTGAGTCAGAGAAAGAGAGAGAGAGAGAGAATGAATGAATGGCTATAGCTCGTTGGTTAGAGTACTCATCTGAGTTCTAGGCCCAACTTCAATGAATAATGAATGATTATGACAGAGTGCAACTACTTGTTCAAGATCAAGTACTTCTTTATTTTCCTGAGAAACACATCCAGAATATCCTATAACAGTGGTCTTCAAACTTTGCTGATTTATGGGCAAAGTACTGAGCAAGTAATAATATGCATATGTCAACCTCAGTTTTAACTTTTTAAAATTCCCATTGAATGTAAGCAATATTAAATGGCCTTATATGCACCCTTTAACTCACAAGCCAGGGGGCTATGGACCACTGTCCTATAGCCTTGTGGACAGGGCACTTCACTGGGAGATGAAAACTCTGCTTTCACATTTATACTTCAAATTATTTTGAGGAGGAATTTGAAATATAATACTATGGATTTCCCTAGGAGGGAAGCTACTTACAAGTTAGGTCTTATAGTGCTAAACAGGGATCCTGAGTTTCTCTGTTAAAAAATTCAAAAATTCTCTGAAAAAAGTCCAAAATTCTCTAATTAAAAAGCTAAAATCTGTATTTTGCTGAAATTAACATGAAACACTACTATATATATGTATCAGTTGACCACAGTGTTTTATTGGCATAGTTACAGTTTTGAAGCAATTTGGAAGTCTACCAGTGCCTCAATTTTATGTATATAAAGGGCTTAGTCCATCTGTCTGTGTGCTGTCTCTGTGTGTGTCTGTAATGCTCTTGGGTTCTCATGGCTCCAAGTAGGCTATGGCTCCAGCCAGTGCTGCATCAAGAATGATAGGTGGGGCATGCCTCCAGTGGAGTAGGCCAGGTGGATGCAGAGCAGAGGGGTGGGTGGCATGGGGCCAGACACAGAGCAGGAGGCTGGGTGATGTGGGGCTGGATGTGGAGCAGGGGGGGCATGGCATGGGGCTGGATGCAGAGCAGGGGCTGGTGGCTTGGGGCTGGACATGGAGTGGTGGGCAGCAGCCACGGGTTGCAAGCTTCCCTATCCCCACTCCATGGAAGCGGCAACAGCGGTTTGGGGTCATGGGTGCTAGTGCTCCATCCCCACCTGCCCCCCTGTTATTCTTGATGGGCAGTTTGCTAATCATTATAATAAAATATATTCTAAATACCTATATATTTTGCTGTTTGATTTTGATTTTTTATCATGGAAAATAAGAGCTTCCTTCCCCCTTCATTCACCAGGATGTGGGTCAAATTGTGGCTTTTTCCACTGCTGCTTTGTGGCGCTAAGCTCTGCCCCCGGCCATGCCATTGCCCCTCACTCCCAAACCACAGCCACCCCAGCCCTGCCAGCACCCCTCACTCCCAACCTGCAGTCCCTGTCCCCTGCACTTGCTCCCTCCTAGAGAAAGCTCCCTCCTTCACCAAGTGGATGTGTGGGAAAGGTGTGTGTGTGTATAAGGCAAGGGGGTGGGTGTGTGGAGAAGAAGGTGAGTGGGACAGGAGGTGGGTATGTGGAGAAGGAGGTGTGTGGACATAGGTGAGAGCATTGGTGATGCATCATATGCCACCATGCCCCCGAGATTTCTGCACCGACAGTGTGGGGTGAGGCACAGGATGGGAAAACTCAGTGCTGCTGCCACTACAGCTGCCAGGAGCCCTGTGCCAGACATGCTGCCATGGCCACCAAGGTGAGGTGCCTCGTTCCCACTGCCATAGTGGGGGGACACAACTCTACACTGCTGCCACCACCTCCACTGCTGCTGCGAGGGCAGGGTGTGCCTCATCTCCCCACCCTGCCCTGCTCCTGTCTGGGTTCCACCCACTGGGCTACAGAGGCAGCTCCTGGCCAGTGCTGGTCCAGTGCTAGAGTCTAATCAGTGCCCTCCCCTTCCCCCCAACTGTTAGCGCAGAAATCTTGGGGGGGCATGTATCTAACTATGCCTCCCCAACAAATTGCCAACAGGCGTGCCCAGACCATGCTCAGATGGTCCCAAAGCCCTGGCCCTCCAACCCTCCCCCTACCCCCTATCTCCTAGACTTACCCGTATCCAGCTGCCAGGATTGTTCCTACCACCCTGCCTGGCTGCATTGTAGGCCATGTGTGTATGTGCTTGTACATGTGCCGCCTGCCACATGCACATGGTGGCCCCTGCTTTTGATTGCCCTCCCTTTACACCCTCCCCCACCACAACCAACTTGTTGCAGACTGGAACTCTGCCAGCCTGCAAGAGGAAACGCACATTTTCCCACGTCAAAAGGGAAAACCTAGTTTTTTCTCCATTAAAAGGGAAAATCCACATTGTTCTGTGGAAACAGAAAACCTGGATCCCTGGTGATGAGCCCAAGTCCATTATGGATGTATCCTAAAATTCCACAGTGTTACTCTGTGCTTGGGTGTAATTTCACATATCAAACCCAGGGTTGATGATTAACATGCTTTACAAAGGTGTAAGAACACAGTGTGGCCCTGAATGTAGTTTTAACATTTGCAGAAACCTGTTGCAGTATTTTTAGATCTTCTATAGTGTGTTATATAAAGACCATAGAATTGTATAACTATGTATTAACCAATTACTGGATGGGCATTCCTCTATATACACCAGGCAATCTGGGGTAAACTTCAGCAATGATGGATATGGAGGTTAAATTATGCATTAGATGACCAAGTTTTCTTCTATGACAATGGTTTAAATCTGAGTAAGTTCTAATGAAATAAATGGAGTAAATCAAATTTTACTATAAGCCAGGAAGTACATGGACATAGCATATGATGCTAACTTGCAAGAACTGGGTATCCTGCAAAAAACACATTCAACCTTAATATAATCACACTCAATTCTTGTTTTGGCCAGATTCTGTTATCATTTAAACATGTTGGCAAAGATCAATTTTGGAGCCAAATTAAGATTTTATATAAGAAGAGGCAACTCACTAAAATGAATGGAATTGTACCGTCACATCAGGTATGATGTTGTTTCACTAGGTTCTACCTCATAGTTTGTAACTGTACATTGTTTCACATGTCCACTAAATACTAACATGTAATTATTCTATTTACAATATCTGCTGTCTGGCCAATGTAGGCCTGGCATAAATTTACACATGCTGTTCATCCCACTGCTTAATGCATCCCAGTCTAGCATGTAACTGTTGATCCTCTGAATTATGGCATATGCATAAGGAGCCTAGTCAGATGCCTGATGAATCTGTTTGTGGCTGACAAGCATAATTCAAGGGTGACACATCTTGTTACAAGTTTCACAGATCCATGTGTTGTCTAAGTCAGAGTCCAAGTTTACCGCATGCTGCTTCTTTCTCACTTTGTTTTCATCCTCTGGATCAAAGCTGCTTCACGTTGAGCTTCACCTAGTACCAGATGTTTCCTCTAGTTCAGATGGGGTCCTGTGCACTCTTCCCAGCTTTCTTCATTGATGTTGAATAACTTCATATCACTTTTGCACGCATGGTACCACCATAGAGGGGAAGCCCACTTTCTAGCACTGTCTTGAATCTCACTATACATAATATTCTTTGGGATACAGTCTTCTGCCATTCCCTTGACATGGCTGATCCATCGCAACCTCCTATTTTTGACAGTGGTTTCTAGGTGTGTCTATCCTGCACACTCTAGTACCTCTGTGTTTGGTATTCTGTCTTCCCAATTTATTTTCAGGATCTTGTACAGACATCTCATGTGAAAGCTGTTCACTCTCTTGATGTGCTTAGCATATGTAGTCCATATTTCTGAACCATAAAGCAGGGATGACAGCATGCAAGTCTCATCTTCATCTTAGCTGATAGTTTGCTGTTATTCCATGCACATTTCTTTTATAGCCTGACATTCTTAGCTACTTTTATGATTCTGTGGGTGTGTCTACATGAGATGCTACTGTGCACTAACCATGATATAACGTTACTGCACAGTAGTAACAAGCTACTGTACAGTAGCTCATTGCTACTGCAAAGTAATACTAGTTACTGTGCAGTTATTTAGTACTTGCTTATTGATGCAACTGGTATTCAGCAATTTGGGGGGACAACCCAGTTTCCTCAGAACAGTAAAAAGACCCTGTTGATTGACTATGTCAAAGGCCTTCATCAAATTGATGAAGGCTTTGTACAGTGGTACTCATTTTTCTTTATACTTCTCTTGCAGTTGCTTAACAAAAAACAGCATATCAATAACAGAGTATCATGAGTGCAAACCGTATTGACTTTTAGGATAGATTCTTTCACCTACAGATAGTAAGCTAGGGAGCATGATGCGACTGACAATTTTTCCAGTGATGATCAGTAGGAAGATACCTCTATAATTGCCCCAGTTGCTTCTATCCCCAATACAATTTTGTGTAATTGTACAGAGCATCTCGGAGATCTTGCAATACTGCTTCCTCTTTCCAACAGAGCAATATACCTTCATGAAATTTTCAAAGCAATTAGATGTTGGCACGTTTGTAGATTTCAGCAGGCAATCAGTTGTTGCCCTATGCCTTGTCCCCGGGAATTGAATTTTAATGGCTTTCTGCAAATCTTCAAATGTAGGCTCATTGTCCAACTTCATTATAACTTTGGACTGTAGTAATCCTTTGAGCTCCTTGTGTTTGATTTCAGTCTCATTGGAGTATAAAATTCCATAGTGTTTAATCCAATGCTTGAGTTGTTTTTGTATATCAGTAATAACAGTATATCAGTAATAACATTTCCATTTGTGTCATTCAGAGGAGATATTTTCTTCTTGAGTGAACCAATTGCTCATTTGATGCCTTTGTATATTCCAGGCCTATCAGCTGCTTTCTGACTATCATTAGAGTTTCAACCAAAAGTCCTGGGAAGACCTTCTAGCCTCCTTTTGTATTTCTCTTCAAGCCTTTGTCAGATTTTCCAGGTTTATAGCATTGGGAGATTTCTTATAGTTGGCTAGCACTGTCCTTTTGTTCTCAACCAGCGGTAGAAGGGTTTCAGAGTGCTCTTCAAACTAGTCCGCATTTTTCTTGCATTTTTTTGTCAAACACTATTACAGCAGCATTGTACATGATAGTTTTTAAGCTTTCCCAAGCCTCAGTGGCTGAATTGTTAGAAAATCTTGCTTTCTAAGCTCATTGAATAGTGTGACAGGGGTCCTTCCTGGGGGTTAGATCTCAATTTACCCCATCCACCTGCTTAGGGCAGTTTGCCCTGACTCACCTGCCACAACTTAAATGTTACTCTGATATATTAAGCGGGAGGCTGCCCATACACTACCTTGATGCCAGGGTGAGCTATCCATGGCTCCAAAACTCCCTACACCATGGCCTATACCTCGCAGATGGCATCCAGATTATTATTGCTCCCCAGTCTGAGGCTGGAGCAAACTCAGTCCTCTGTTGGCCTCTTTCATACACATTCATTCGTGCTGCCCACTTCTCACAGGGGCCTCTAGCATACCATTTATTATTTGGCCATGGTCTACAGCCCTTACTCCCCTTGAGTGACCCCTTTGGGCCTTCAGGCTTCACTATTTTCACCCTGGCACTACCATGCAGCAACTTTGGATACTGCGAGTTCACCTACTCTACATGTTGTAACCTTGTGCCAATGCTGGGCTGTTTCTGCCCTTAGCCCCTCTCCGGGCAACTAGTTTCACACTCTCACACTTTGGGGTTGGCCCATGTACTGCCCTTCCAGCTGCCATCCACAGCCCTACTCTGCACCCCACAAGCACAGTCCTTCAGGTTCCCAAGTTGCACCCTACTCTGCATGGGGCCTCAGACTACTCACAACAAACTACCCCTTCTGGGGCCTCCAGGGTCTCACAACCCTGCTGGGCTCAGGTTCCTCTTTGTTAGCACACCTGGCCCACCCTGCTCCCAGTACTGTCACCATTACCCAGTGGTGGGGGCTGGGGTTAAGGCACCTCTACCCACCTTTCACCAGGTCAGGAGGTAACTGACTTGGTATTTCTTGGGGGCTGTTCTGCAACAAACAGCCCTGTCAGACCCTGCGTCCCTGGCAGAGTGCAGTTTCAGGTCATGCCCAGGACCAGGAGTCTCCTGCCATCCCCATAGCTCCTACCCTTACCTCCAAGATGCTCCTTGAGCAGTAGTTCAGCTGGATGGCACTACTGCCTCAGTGGCTGGCAGCAAACTGCTGCCCCAGCCTGTGTGAGCTGGGTCCTAAAAAGGCCAGCCTAAACAAGCACCTGCCAGCTGCCTGCCTCCAGTCCTAAAAATGGCAGGCACCCAAAGGTGCACTGCCACAAATAGTCTGCATTTTTCTATGTCTTTAGTTGGCTGATGTTTATCTGAGGGTGACTGGTAGTTTTATTATGATGGATCTGTTTGAAATTGCTTCTCACTTTGCAGCAGACTGAGGCATGGTCAGCATCACAGTGAGCTCTGTGATAAGACTCATGTGCAGGATTTCTTTCAGGTGGCTGTGCCTGGTCAATACCAGAGCAAATTGGTGCCACTTCCCTGATCTTGGATGTTTCCCCAGTGCCTGTCTTGTGATTTTCCCAATGAAATAGATGTTGATAACAGAGATTTTGACTTGCACAAAGTTCTAAAATTCCCTAGTCATTTTCATTCATATTACTGTAGAATAATAGAAAGAAGGACTGGAAGGGATCTATAAGATCATCAAGTCGGGTCCCCTACCATGGGCAGGAGGTAATTAGGCTCAAATGAGCTCAACAAGGTACTTGTCCAGTCTCATCTTAAAGACTGTCAGAGGTGACAACAGTACCACCGCTGCTAGAAGTGTGTTCCAGATTTTAGTCACCCATACAGAAAAGAAGTTATTTCTTATGTTTAATCAAGACTTTTCCTTGACTAGATCCTGTCCACTGGTCCAAGTCTTCCTGGGGAGCAGGGCGGGGGGAGTGTTTCTGAAAAGTTGTTCACCCAGATCCTGGTGTTCTCCCTTGACACATTTGTAGGCAGCTATCAAGTCACCTCTCAGCCTTCATTTGCTCAGGCTGAACAGTCTCAGATCCCAAAGTCTCTCCTTATAGGGCCTGTCCCCCAGGCCCTTGGTCACGTGGGTGGCCCTTATCTGCAGCCCAGAATACCAGGCCAATTCTCAGAATGACTGGCCCAGTGACTTCCATAGTTGCCCTCTTTTACTATACACTGCATTTATATATATTTGGACCTGGTTTGTGATGGTATAGAGTCAGATCAAAGGGTAATAAGATCTTGAGACAGTGAAGAATTTATGTAGTGGTATTTGTTGAAAGAGTTCATTCAAGTGAAGAATGGTGTTTATAGAAGGATTTTAAGAATGTTTTCTAATATGTAAGAGGGTAGTTTGTATGGAAGAAGACATACTGTTGAGACTAAGATGACTGTAAAGAGGACATTGGTGTGTGTGTGTGTGTGTGTGTGTGTGTGTGTGTGCGCGCGCATTATATATATAGTATAATGTCTAAGACATGTTGTATATGTAGCTTTGCCATAAATCACTTTCATGTTGTTAAACAAAAAGATTAACTTGGATGTTCTATTTATTTTTAGCTTAGTCCATATTTTTCTTCTTCATAAAATAGTTGAGCTGTTTGATTGGTTTCTGTTAATTTACACAAACTGTTCATGTCTGTTTGCAGCAGACACAAGTAACATTTAAATAAGTGTTAACTAACTAAGCTAAACCTTCCCTTCTTAAAATCCTACCATTTTTTTTTCCTTTTCTTTGTCTCCCAGATACTCTAACAAAATCAAATCACAGAGGCTTAAAAGAGAAATAGTCCTTCATGAATTCTTGAGAAAGTATTTCTTTGTTTTTAAGACAGTAACCTAAATAGAAGCAGTTACTTGATCTTTCCCCTTTAGAATGTTTGGTCACAGAATTAACTTTTTTTTCTTAATTCACTATTCACTTTTGATATGCACAAGATACAAGTGAATATCACCACTGGAACAACTGGAATCATTATTCCTGATTTTACACTACCGTGAAAGGAGGATAGTTCCTATACAGTGATGCTGTTGTTGTACAGGCAATTTGATCAGTTATTTAGGTAAACAGAGCATATATATATATATATATATATATAAAATGGTATTTATTTATACGCACACTCACTCATCCACCCACATAAATACATGGTATTTACCATTTATAAATGGTATTTATTTTTACATATACACACACACACACACCAATGTCTCTCTTTACAGTTATATCTATCTATCTAAAAATTGCTCTGTTTACTTAACTTATTATTACTAATCAAATTGCCTGTACAACAGCATCACTGTATAGGTCCTAACTATATACACACCTTAGAGCAGTGGTTCCCAAACTCTGACAGATTGTGCACCCCCAATTTAAAATGATACAGCCTTAAGTAACACCAGCAAATTTTTCAGTTCAACCTTAAGTACCACCAGCAAATTTTTGGCATATAAAATAATTAAAATAAATCTGTTAATGCATACCACTAGCAGGTTGTCTCTGTACCACTGGTGGTATCCATACCACAGACTGGAAACTGCTGCCTTAGAAGTCCACATCATTCAACTGTGTGCCTAAGGGCTTGCCACTGTTTGGGACCACAAAGACAAAAACCCACCTTTTATGGCTGCACAGTGAGTTGACTTATCCAAAGGAAAATGTAGCCCATGGTATAAACAGCTTCTTAAACTTAACTCTGTAACAAATTTTCTACTGCTGAAGAAACAATATCAATACATGTGATGAGACATGTTTCACTGGGTGAAATTCTGCACCATTACAACTTCCTATCTCAGCTTCAGCAGTTCAAGACAATGTCAGCCTATCCGGCAATGAGTGAGCAATAGAGGGCTAACAATTTATGGTTGAATTTTGTGCTCATTTTTAGCATGTCTGTATTCGCTGACAGTTTACCATACAGTTATCACAAATATATATAATTTATTAGGGAAAACAGTGAAACATTTGACCCCACTTCAGATGTAATGAACACGGCATATAGACATGTGTGAAGCTGGCTGAACTCTGTATTTATATAAGGTTGTAGATTTTAGACTTTATTTTTAATGAGCATCTTTAAACAACTATCTGTCTTCACACTGATCAAAAATGAGGGAGACTGGCTTAAATTGGCTTGTGTATATTTGGTAGCTAACCTTTTTCTAGAGTAGATCAGAAATAGCTTACATTATTAATTAAACAAGATTTTTTTTTATTTCAGTTTACTGCATCTTTCACCTTGTCAGAAAACCACTCATTTTAGCACCATAAAATTGGATGCATTTCTTATATGATGGCAGTTGAAGGGTTAAATTATGTACTTTAAGGACAGGGAGGAATATACCTAAAGAAAGAAGACATACATTAGGTTTGATCAAAAACATTTTATTTAATTTTCCATGTAACAGAACCCCTCTCCTCACCCCTCTGAACACCCCCCCTTTTTTTGTCTTGTAAACAGATCTGGCCTTCATTACACATAGTCATGCTAACAATTTAAACATTAGAATTTATTTCCCAGAACCATTTCATAAAGGTATTCATTCATCCCCTGAAATGGGAAACATTTGTGGACTGTATATCTCTAATACAAGACGTGCTGATGGCTGGTAGCTCTTTCTGCCCATCAGTTGATTTAATTAAGAAGAGACTTCATGTGTAGCCTAGGAACAGCTCTATTAGGCAATTAGCTACTGACAGGGAATAGTTGTGACCTCTTGTGACATTTTGCAGAGTAGCATCTGTGAAGAAAAGTTAGACCTTTCAGCCTGGTCTTCCAGGAGTCTTTCATTGCATTCCTGATGGCTACTGGATAAACACAGGGAAGTATGCAAAGAGCATCATCTTCCAGTGCTACACAAATTGGGCCTGATTTTACACTCACTCACAGCGATCAAATACCAGTGTCTTCACTGTAGTTGAGGAAGTGAGAGTGATGAGAGTAGTGAGAGTAGCATCATTAGTGAGAGCAGTATCATGCCCGAGATACTCAAAACTGCATTATACGTTATTAACATAGACTGTGCATAACTCTGTCTGCTGCTGATATAGTGTGGAGGAGTGGTAAGTGATGCCTGGCAGACAATCTTTTTCCACACAAAGCAGGACATTAGTTCCACCCTTCAGCAGAGCCTGAAGAAAACATTTTCAGCCATTTTTAAAATGTAATAAAGATGGAATTGGGTGTTTTCTAGGTATTAGGTTACACGAGCAATTAAAATAGCAAACTGCTTCAATAAGAAAGAAAGAGAGAGAAAGAAAGAAAATACATGATATCTCTGAATGAAAAGATAGGCATACTGAATAATCTCAGATAATTTATTTATTCTTCAGCCATTTTTCCTTCTGGTTGTCATGGACATTTTCAAGAAAAAAATAGATTATATGAAATTGTGAAGATTTATTTTTAACCAAAACCATTGGAGCTTATTGATGATGTCTGATACGTAAAGGCAGATTTAATAAAAAAGGGGATTTTGAAGTAGTGAATATTCTGATTTCTCATAAATGAAGCCCTCATGCCTTTAATTGATGATGGGTCATTTATTCTCTCCATTTAGAAAAAAAAAAAATCACATTGTGGGTTGGAAAGCACTTTGGGGCAAGATTGAATCTTGAGGCCTTGGTATCTTAATGTGGAAGATGTGAATAAGTCTGGGTGGCGGGAACGGTGGTGTTGGAGGATCATATTCTTACTTTCCTTATGCCTAGACAGGATGGGGATCTTAAATCTGTTTCTATTGTAATTTGGAAGAGAAAAACCTGGGAACTACTGGTTTAGTTTATTCCTCTTCATCTAACTGGAATTATCTCTTTTTGTTATCAATCTATCTAAATTTACCCTTTTATAACCCAAATGATTTTGAAGTATAATCAGGGGATTCCTACGATTTATCATGTGGTGGTCAGCCTCAAATTGTACCTAGATACTTGCCAGTTTATTGTTGCTCATCACACTGCTTGGCAATCTTTGGTATTTATTAAACAATCAAAAGATGATCTCTATAATCATTTAATCCAAATGTAATGAATGTTGGCCTACAATAGCCTCATTGCCATAATACATTACTGATCTCCAAATATGTGAAAAAAACATTTATTTTCTGTAGTCTTGCTGCTTTACTAATTAACTTTGCTAATTGACAAGGACAAACTTAACTGAAGTTTGTAACCTAAATTTCTGCTCATTTACATGGATGCTTCATCATCTCCAGAGAACTGCGAGATTCTCAGCAAAGGCTCTTTATTTTCTCCTTCTTTTATTTATGTGGCTGAAATGAGGCTTGCCTGAGTTTGGCAGTAGACTCTAGCCTGCAAATTAAGCCCAGGAGGAAATCCTCACTTTGCCTCTTTGTAAATTGGCTACAACATAGAAGTCCCACTGAGAAGTGGGCATCTTAAATGGACAGTGCTTTACTTGTGCTTTTGTAGTGTTTTGCCTTTTCTTTCTGGTGTCAGTTTTACAACCCTTTGCCACCTTTATTCAGGTCCCATAAATAGATCACCTAAATCCAAGGTCAATACATATTCTATTCTACTTCTTGGAATGGTACAAAAGGGCCTTGAATGTCATTTAAAAATGCAATATTATGTTTGAAGTGTAACTGAGAAAAGGCATCATGTACAGTTAGATTTCAGACGTTGACATTTTGGGGCAGTGCAGGGAGGTTATTGCCACAGTCCCCACAGTAAGTATATGTTTATGTCCCAACTGGAACATTTCAAGGCTGCCTTAGGCACAGTTGTTCTTCTATGGCTAGCTATCATTGTCATTACAATTGTTCTCTGTCAGTCCTTGCTGTCCTGGCACACTAACTCTTCCCTATGTCTTCCACCATATGCATGTGATCTACATCATCCTCCACTCACTGGGACTGTATCAGTTGTCTCTTAAATTGTTTCTCTTCCCCTTACTCAGGTCCCCCACAAGTAGAAGGCAGGGTAGAGTAGCACCCTAGAGATGAACTAGGTTGGTTCAGACAGCTATCAGCTAAGTAGGCAACAGCTGCTTTAAACAGACTTGCAGAAAGTAGGATACTAAACAGAAAGGAATCTAAATATAAAGGACAGGAAGAGGGGGCACTGCTCAGAGACACAAAGGTGGGTTGAATAGGTCAATAGGGATAAACTGGATAGTTCACTCACTGAAGGTTATATAGATTATAAAAGCTTGTCCAGGTGATGGGATAAGAATCCATAGCCTCTGTTGAATCTGTGCTTATGCAGTCCAGTCTGGGATGACTTCTTTTTTTCAAAGTTGTGCATTCAAGTCCATTTTTAAAGTTTTGTCATTTAAGAACAGGTACTCTGAGTTAAGTGGTGGAAGGTCCAGGGATACTGAAATGTGATGCCATGGGTTTTTGTGTCTTTCTAGAATTGATGTCAAATTGGTGTCTGTTCGTTATTTCACGCAGCGATTGCCCATCTTCCAAAGCAGAAAGTAGAGGGGCATTGTAAGCAGGTGATGGCATATAAGATGTTGGTATTGCAAGCAAATGAAGTCTGGATGTTATAATTTATGTTGTTTGGTCCAGTGATGATGTGGTCTGCTTTGATGAGGGGGCACAGCTGGCATCTAGGTCTGTAGAAAGGCCTGGTAAGAATTAGAGTTAGGTAGTCTGTTGCTGGGGAAATGTCACTTGAGGTTGGGGGGCTGCCTGTAAACAGGACCAGCATGTCCCTTAAGGGTACCTACAGATGGTCATCATCCTCCAGGAGGGTTGCAGGTCATTAATGATGTGTTCAAGCTAGGGGCTGCAGATAACTACAGAGGGGTTCTTGTCATGGGGTTGGTAATGCATTAAGTCAGAGTGGGGCCCATCTGACTATTTACTTTAGTGTCTATGGTTTTGGGAATATATTATAAATGTAGGAAGCCTTGCTCCTAATCCCTAAGGGTATTCTAGCTGGTGGAATCAGAATAGATATGATTATAACAGAGGTTGCCTGTAGACAGTGGACCTAGTGTTGTGCTTAGGATGAAAGCTGGTGGTGTGGAAGTAGCTGCAGAGGTTGGTTGGCTTCCAAAACAATGTTGTGGTGAGGTGGTGTCTAAGACATGAATTCATGCAGTGGAGTATTCAACTTCCTATCTTCAGACTAACACAGGTAACTATTGTTCTCTACATCTCCCAGACAATGATAAAATGACCGTTTCTCTGAGTTACTGGATCCAGATACTAATGATGCTTGTTTGTTTTTAATTTCAATTTGCATTTCATTTCTTTCATTTTGGGTGATAAGAGGTCTTGTTGTTGAACTTGGCTAAGATGTTACCCTGGCTTCCCCTTTGTGTAAGCAGAAGAATGGTCTGTTTTGGGCAAGGCATACCTTATGAGACACGGTGAATGTGGATTAAATACATTTGCCCTGGAATTAGGACCTTGTTCTTGCACCATATGCTACAGGGTGCAATACTGGTAGGTAGCATGTAAGCTAGTGTCAGGCTGTGGCCTCGATTTGTCCAACGCAGCTGTTCATCCTAGTCTGCCACCTCCTCAATAGAGTATTGGGTTGGGCACAAGTGGCTAGAGCCCTGTAGCTGGGCCTAGCCACACACCTACTTCCTGCCACCAGAATTGCCAGCTTAGGTCAGCCTTCACCCCTTCCAGTATAAACCTCTGACCTGGAAGAGGAAGTGTTTGGCAACAAAGTTCAATCCTGTATCCAGGCTGCTGAATCCCTGGATCGTGCTGCTACTGACGTTTTGAGACTCCCTGGATTCTTGACCTGGCTTGCTCATGGATGTCCAGTTTGACCTGACCCTTTAGATACCTGACCTGGTCCTAGTTTGATTTCCTGGATTCCTGACCTCATGCTGTGTCTGACTTTCTGGATCTCGGACTCAGCTCCCCAGGTGGATCTCCTTGCATTTGGCTTCCTGGCTTCTCTACCCTCTGACTTGACACACTCCCCTCCAGACCTTGGCTACTTCTCGTGATCCTGAGGTGATCCCCAGATCTGACCACCCATGGCCTGCCCACTGTTTGTGGAAGCCCTTGAGACTGAATTACAAGGGACTTCACTCATTTGGGAGAGACTGAGTGCAGCAGAACACAGAAGAGCACATATTCTGAGTACAGCTTCTGTTTGTGAATAAATCTTAAGTTACTTCAAGTACACACTTCTGGAAAGATTTTTCTATGAAATATGACCATCCTTTGTGCCTCTAGAAACATCATTGAGGCATAAGAAAATAAATGGATGTTGACAAGCCAGAAAAATGCACAATTTAGTCTTGAATATCCAGTTCCATACGGTTTCAACACGCGTGAATTTGAAAAACAGTCTTACCTAAACACCTTGGAGTTATGCATAGGTCCGACTCTTAAGTAAGCTAGAAACTACCTTGGGGTTCAAATATACAGTCCAGGTTTAATATTAGAGGGCAACAAATTAGCTACCAGTCAGTTAATAGATGACACAATTACTTTTAACTATTTAATCCTCAAACAGTGACATATACATGAAGCTATAGCATTATTCTAGCATGTACTATATGTACAGTGTTCATTGTCATCAATGAGCTATCTAAACTGTTAATGATAGGCTTAAGAACTCCACACTAATTATGTTAAGGAGCTTAACATTTTCTAATGTAAAGCTAATATGTTTTTACTACTTTATTTTTAAAGTTAACGAAGTCTTACTCCTTCCTAGGGGGATAAGTATGCATCATGCCTCATAACCCTCTATGGAAATTTGAAAGGTTTTTTTTTACCTTTTGGAAAATACAGGGCCTCACCCATTAAAGGTCCCACTAGTAAGTGGACATTAATGGTTTGTTTCTCAAAAATTCCAAGGATGCTGGCTTAATCTAGTACAGTTAAGCACAAGCACAACTTTAGGCATATGGGTAGACCTGTTGGCTTCAGAAAACCTATCCAGAAATAAAAATCAAATGCTTAGGTATTCTCAGAACTGGTGTTTTAGAATATGTGTAGCACATGAATGAGACCCTGAGCTAGCTTTGTATGTACTAACTCTGGTACCAGAAGTGCAAGATGTCTTATTAACCTAGGCACAGCACTGAATTAATGTAATTATATCGCTCTTGCTTCAGGAGCTAGCATAAGCAGAACTAGTTCAGGGGATCTCTGCTAATGCTGCCTTGTGCCATGCCTTCATATGCAGCTATTTTTTCCTTTCTAAATTTTAGCTTTTGTGCCACTATGTGAAGCTGATCCTTCTGCCAGACTGAGGCTTTGAACTCACAAAATGTTTACAGTGGTTTAATCAGTGAAGACCAGTGTAAGCAAAAACAGGCAGCAGTGATATTAAGCTTTGCACCATTATAACTTATTTGATCTGGTGTAGAATTCCATGAGGAAAAACCAGCCCTAGTATTACACTGATGTAAGTTACACTGGTGTAAGTGCCATGTGTCTGGAAAGATCCTTGGATAGCTATTTCTTGCAGACAAACTGGCTCTTTTAATGAAGGGCATATGTTGGTAGTTAGGTCAATGAATGGTATATATTCAATATCCAGACTTTGATAGATGGATAAATGTCAGCCCTGCCAATTAAAAAAAATCAACATTTTCAAGCTGGCAGTTGTAGACAGAAATTAGTGAATTGCTGAAGGTGAATTTCCCAAATGTTTAGATAACATTTCATTGTTTTGGAGTTTGTTGTGAATTTGGCTGGGACCAGGTGGGGAAGTTCAAGACACTTGGGAGAAGTTTTTTTACAAAACCTGATACATTGTTTGTACTTTTTAAATAATTAGCCTCTTATGTATTTTTTGTCTATCTGGACAATAATTTTGATTAACAATTTTTAATTAAAATATGTTTTAGAAAATGGCCTATTGGAAGAAGGTCAGGACAATCCAGTTGGACTGTTACATGCATTTTAAAAGATCTATCATCAAAATGACTAGACAAGATTAGTTCACATTTAGACTGAAAGGACTGACTGAAAAGAGAAGAACTTTTCCATCTCTTTTGCTCCTTTTTGGAGTGTTATATTTCTAGTGGAGTTGGGAGCTATGCAAGTCCAGTTTAAAAGTACATACTGGAAGCTGTATCCTGTAACATTCCCAGAGGATGGTAAGACTCACATCCAGGCTAATTCCAGGTGAAAATAGACAAGGTGCAATGAATGGCTGTACATACTCTAAGTTAAATATTTAGATAAGCACCAGACATTTTCAAACAATGTTCTGAGTCTCATTATATAATCCTGGAAAGTTTTTATGTCTTATCAACCATACTTAAACTATGAGTCCGTCTGTTTTTCTGCCCTGTGTTGCTGCTGTGCTAATCAGTAGTTCAAAGATACTACAAAGACGTATTGGACATGTCCACTCATGCAAGCACGTGCACTTGCAGCAGCTCAAATAGAAGTAGTGCAAATTTGAGCCGGGGCTTTTTGCCTCAGCACATGTGCTTGGGGATGCACTTTGCTGTGCAGCAGTTATGCCAGTTAGGGCAAAATAACTCTGCCTGGCTCCTCCTGGATCTGCAGTGTTCATCCATTTTATGCCTTGAACCCTGTTGTATTACCTTGGCACACAAAAGACTGTTGAAGTTTGGTATTACCAGGCCTTTCTTATCTTCCATCCATTTTATGCCTTGGCCAGGGGGAATTAGAGCTCAGGGCCAGCACCTGTGCTGTCCCCAGCAGTATAAAAAGCTGCCCTGTCCTGGCCTCATCAATACAAAAAGCTGCCTTGGCAAGTAGCTCAGAGCTACTTTCTCTCAGGAGCTTCTGAGGCCCAGCCAGTTGGTACCTGGGGACACTGCCCCTTGTGCTAGTTGGACTGCTGAAGCATCCCTGAGAGTTCCCTGCAGACTCTACCCACTCCAGGGGTCTGGCAGTGGGGGCTGCTGCCTGGCTGTGACCTGCTGTACACCTGCCAGACCCGGATAGGGACTGCACAGCCAGTAGAGTTATCTGCCCCTCTGGGCCAGCTGCCAGTGGGCTATGGCTGCAGAGTTGGCCTTTGTGGGCACTATTGCCATGTGTGCCCCCTGCCTGGCCATCTGGTCACCCAGAAGATATTCTGGGTGTGCTGGCCTGCTTTGAACTGTCAAAGCATGTCTTCCTGTCCCCATTTGGCCAGGAGGTAAGCCACAGCAAGCTGGGGCCAAGGTGCCAGCTCTGAGAGAGAGTGAGACAGTGATCAGTTGGGCAATATTTTATTGATATATCTACAGTGTTAAAGCAATTTGGAAGACTACCAGTGTCTCTATCATCATAATAAAGTGAACTCTAAATACATGTTTAATTAATTCATATTTTGCTGTCCTTGCACAGAGGCTACAGCTCTCCACTGGGACTATGGCCCTCACACAGGGGCTGCAGCCCCCTCAGGTTACAGCCCCCCCCAACAGGGGCCAAATGGCTCCCAAAGGGGCTACTACCCCCCTTGCAGAGCCCACATGCCCTGTCCTACCTGGCTCCATCCCCCACCAGCTGCTGCAGCCCCCAATGGCTGTCCCCCTGCCCTGTGCTGTACGGCGGGGGGGTAGGTGGTGACCCAGATGACGGCTGGAACTGCTGGTAAGTGCTAGGGGGTTTTGTTTATTTGTTTGTTTTTTATTGTGGGGATGCTGGGGTGGTGGGGAAGGGATCAGGGGGCCAGGTGGGAGGTGGGGCCAGGCAGGGCAGGGAACGGGGGAGCTTGGGGGGGCAGGGGGCAGGGGTGGGGTTGGGCAGGGTGGGGAATGGGGGAGTTGGTGGGACCAGTGGGAGTCCCCTTCATAGTCCCCTTCCCCCTCCTCCAGCCCCCTGAGGGGCTTACATACATACTTACCCTAAGGGGTTACATACCGGCACTGGAGCCCTGCTGCTGGCACACTGCCTGCCCTACATGGGCAGGCAGTATGCTTCAGCACTAGGGCAAGGGCCAACCACAGAGAACCTCTGATTGCCTGCCCTGCTTTTTTTAACTCCATTTTTTTTTAGACCCACGGATATCCAGGGGTCTAATTTTGCCCCCGTGCTGCAAACTTGCAGGGGAGGGAACCTTTTCTTGTTCCTGCACGTGCCTCTTGCAGTGTCTCAAAGGGGTGTGAGATGCATGCAGGTTCATCTGGATGCCTCCAGTGAAGGCATACCTCAAGAAAACTGATGCTAACATCAAGCATTGGCAGGAGCTGGCTGCCAGTTGACTGCAATGGCACCACAATCTCAGCCCATTTGGAGGTAAAGCATCTTGCCCTTGAAGCAGAGAGAAGAAAGCAGAGGAAGGAAAAGAAAAGGAGTTACAGTCTGCAGCCTACTCTCCCTTGTGGAAAGACCTGCAATATTTGCAGATGGATCTGTGGTTCAAGAACTGGACTCTAAAGTCATCTTAGGATCCATCAATGAGCCATGGTAGAGATCATCCTCATGTGGAGCAATTGCCACTGCCACCTCTAATCAATAAAAGATCCAGAGAATAGTGGTTTCACACTGACAACACCAGTCAGCCTGATTACCTGTTGAACAGTATGCACAGAGAAATGAAGAAATAAATGGTAAAATCATAAAGCAGATGTTATACTTGTGTGATTTCCTTAAGGACAAAATAGCCGCTTGTCTCTAAATTCTGACAGCATAATTGATATCTGCAGAGACCATACGCCTTCCCTAAGTTACTCTGAGAAACACTGTTTCAGAATTATTCTTTCAAATTAATCATGGCACCATTGGTTTATATCATAGCTTTGTAAATTATACAGAATGAGTTTTCAAGGGTTTTCTTTTCACATAATATTTGTCTCATTAAGTTAGGAGTCAAACAATGTGCATTTTTATGGCCTGAAATCCCAAACTTATTATCATGCTCTTCTCTTCCCTTGGCAGAAAACTGTAGTTTTGTTTATGGTAGATGTTGTCTGTGCAATATTTTCTAGCATGCAATGTCAGAGAGACATATTTGAAAAATCCGTTATCATGTATCAGCTCTCAAATCAGTAGTTAAAGAACAGTGCCAGATACATTTGAGGGGTTTTTTGTACTGTTTTTCTCCAGAATAGGCTTATAGTGATATAAATAGAAGGTATGTTTTGGGATGGAAAATATACAATTCATTATGTGGACCAGCATAACTCTCTGGCCACGGGCCACAATTCACTAATGGTGTAATTTCCATACCCCGCATGGTATGGTCATGCATCCTTCTCTTTATTTTGAATATTTTAATCAAAAACAGAAGTCTAGGCTGCATACCTTCCTAGCTGTCTTTTCTATAGTGGTAGGGGATATGTACTGCAGCATAATATCCAAGCATGCCACCTGCAACGCTGTGCATTGTTTGAGAGAGTGGTTTGGACTTGGCCAACACACAATTGTTGCTAGATTTATACCTGAGACTACAGCTGGTGATTCTAGTGGAATACTGATGAATGTAAATTGATTAAACTGATTAAATTGATTCTTCCTCCTGCTTAAATTAAACCCAGCACATACCAAATAGATTGTTTCATACTGATTCTCATGTAGACTTCTTGGCCCCTACATGGGCATCACTACATCGGAAGACAATATGTGCCTGCATTAAAAGTCGGAACAAAAATATACATATTCTGGTTGATGAAAATATCCACACTCTCAATTCATGAACTATACAACCATGAGGAATCACTATTGTTGAAGGGAATTGCATCACAGGTGCATTGGTGACAAATTTAATATGGTTTAGAGGTAATGTGGAAGCATTCTTAAGTTCATTTAACAATTGTGCTCGTTGCAAGTAAGCATGATACAGTTTAGCAAAAATGTATGATATTAAATAAATCTTACAAATAGTATGTTCTTCAATAAACATTAACCCACCAGTCTAGTAGAACTGGTAAGAATATAGATTCTAGTTCCTCATGACAAAAAAGTAAGAAAAGTTTTGCAGACAAAACCTCAGAAATATTTTAAGGCTAGTTGCCAATGGGCAAGTAGGGAATTGGACACATAGCAGTTGCCATTACTTGTAACTAGAGCTTAGTGTCCAGTCCTCTTGGCTTTCTTTTTTTAAAAGAGGACTAGAAACAGTACTCCTTGAAGACTCCCAATTCAACATCTTAATATTTTATATTAATAAAAGTAATCTAGCTCCTTTCCCATGATATTGAATACCCCAGGTAGGGAAAATGAGAATGCAGTGGTCAGTTAATCATATCCCCTCTTCTTTCTCCTAGCTCACCTGCAGTAGAAAGCCATGCTTGATATCCACCCTGACTTTATTTTTTGGGTTAAAATGTTCTACTAGACAGCTGAACTGGTAGATGGTTAAAGGCTTCCCCCTTTTTTTTTTAAATAAAAAGTTAAGGTCAGAAAGAAAACAAAAAAGTACAGACAGTCAAAAAACCTGAGGCAGAATCGATTCAGTCTTTGCAGGTTACTCTAAACTGCAGAGATTAAACTGAGAAACAACTGACACATTTACTTTTGATTCAGGAAAAGCAGTCACATGGCTGCAGTGGCTCAGGTCAGAACCCGGGGTGTGCTAGAACACACCTCTCTGGCAGTTAGTCAGCATGGGTTGCGTGTTTCCTTCCTCTTCCTGCAGCTACTGAGGTATCTGGGAGTTGCAGTTCAGAACTACAGGAGCAGGACTCTGCAGGGTTGTTCATCTCTGCCTACTTCCAGGTACCTTTCGGATTTGTAGTCCACAGTCACAGCCAGGAGTAAGTTTAGCAGCAGGGCAGCTCTGTTTAAATCCCATTCCCTGACCCCAGACTTCAGCCTGGGTTTGCCTGGGATGGGGGGCAGTCTCTGCCTTTCCCTACCCCCACCTTTCTCTGCTGGAGCAGACAGCACAGCCCAGGGATGGAAAGCATGCTGGGGAACTGTGATTTAATTTGAACTAGGAAGGGATAGATGTTTCATAAACCAGTTTGACCCAAAGCAGTTAAGTCTGATACTACGTTCAACAAAGTTTGTCTTAAACCAGTTTCAGCCATTTTGAAACTGCTTTTTGTGCACTGAACGTCTTTTCTCTTACAGGTCTAAACCAGTTTCTGATGACTTAAGCCAGTTTATGTATAACTTCTGTCCCTAGCCAAAGTGTCTGCAGATCATCTGCTTAGGCATTTTGTGTCTCACCTTTGTTTAGAGCTGTAGCCTGCAAGGTTCTGCTAATAATTTCAACTCCTTCTGACAATTCTTGTTATATACAGACAGAGAAGTGTGTGTGTGTGTGTGTGTGTGTGTGTGTGTGTGTGTTAGGAAGGAAGGAAAAACAAACAAACAAACTAAAACAATCCATTGCACATAATTTCAGGGAGATAATGAGAGAAAACTGAACAATGTATGACGGTTGTTAGACATTCTATAGAATACGCTACCAAATGTTGGTCAGAAACTATGGTGCCAATTAAAGAGAACACCCATTATAGAAAAGCATACCTATTATATTCAATTGAAGTGGGAAAGAAAATTGTGATGTGTGACACATTTGGAACTGCTCTGTAAAAATGTATTAATATAATATAGAAGGTGGCCTAGCTATTGGGGTATATTCTATATGATTATATTGGTCAAACTCAACATGTTCACCTGAAGACCAGATAAGCAGGGAAAGAATGGTTCTAGGTAGCCACCTTTTCAACCTAGCGTCAAACATTGGCATGGGACAACTTTAAATTTATTAGCTTGGATTTCTCTTTCTCCTTCTCCTTCCAGCCAGCCTGAACATCTGGTTTGGACTAGAACAGAAAAAGGAGGTGAACAAAATAATTAAGAAGTCCTTTCCCTCTGAGAGATGTGGTACTTGATTATAGGTACTAGACTGTGAGAGACCCAGGACCCTACTCGGTTTTCTAGAGAAGCTGGATACGTTAAGCTAGCTATCTGCAAGACTTTAGGTAAGACGTGTGATTGTGAATTCTTATTTACATTTTTTTCTAATGATTTACTCTAACTGTTAAAATAAACAGAGGTGTAGCAAGCAGAGGGGCTGAAGGCAAACTTTGCCAGAGAGCTGGGGGTGCACAGTTTCCAAAAGCAGGGGGGCATTACTCATGCCAGGAATTCCTAAACAGTCTTTGGCTATGCTGCTGCAGCCACCACATACTCTGCCTGTCTCAGCTATTCCTGGGGCCTCTTTTGTAGTTCCTAATATGGGTATACTGCTGAGGCATGGACTCTGTGGAGTGGAGGCAATTCTGGAGCCCTCCCCCCCACCACAACTTGGTTCCCCTCTCACCCACCCCTGATTCTGAAAATAAACAACACTTTTCCTTGTCTATCATATATTACAGATTACTGAAAGGATGAACTACAGGCTAGGGACAGAAGTTACACATAATCTCATATAAGTGACTGGAAATTGTTTCAAACAGAAGAGAACTTCAGTGCATATAAACCACTTCCAAAATGGCCAAAACAAGTTTAAAATAAATCTGGATGGATGTAGTACCAGATTTAAATAATTTAAGTTAAATTGATTTATGGAACTTCTGTCCCAGATCCCTTTCAGATTCAAGTTAACTCACAGTCCCCCAGCATCTCAAGATGCTTTGCACCTCCCCAAAAAATCTAACCTAACATGGTGAGTGGGCTATCCATGGCCCACATTGTCTGCAACAGCCAAGCAGGGAGGTGTGCTCTAGCGTCCCCCAGCTTCTGGCCTGGGCTACTGCAGGCATGAGGCTCCAATTCTGGAAGCAAAAGTGAATGCTTGTTCAGTTTCTTATTGGTTAAATCTATGCAGCTGGAACAGAAGTAGGGCACTCTCCTGTTGGGGCAGCCCATTTCCCTGTCTCCCGCCATGTCTTTATGTAATACTTAGATGAAAAGGATTATGTAGGAGGCTGCCTTACATATATGGTTTTAGGGTTGGTGGCATAAAGTACACAGCCCCACTTTTATTTACATCGTGTCTGTTTTCACCCTTGGGTCTTAATGGCACTGGTTGACTAACAAAGTCCTTGGTGGGGACTCCTTTTGTTCTTGTTCACACTCTGAATGTGGATGCTCAGTTCAGAACACCTGTCCATCCTTAGTCTTCTTACTTAAATTATAACCATTGCAACCCAAAATAACAACTCAAAATAAGGAGTCATAATTTACTAACAAATTCTCCTCCTCCTAAGGACTTTCATTTACAATCCATGTTATAATGAAGTAAAAGTCACTGGCCATACTTAGCCAGTTTATACTTTTCAAATTCACTTTCTGTTTTCATCATAGACACTTTCCCACACTGTTATTCCTTAAAGCATGGGTCTAATCCTCTCATCACCAGGACCAGGGCTGTGTTGTTTTGCAGCCTGAGGTTAGTTCCTGCCCCACAGTCACAGTCCTTCCTGCCTGCGTCTTCACTACCCAGGTTGTGTCTCACTCTGTGGCAGAAACCTAATTCTTTATTTACTTTTTTCTTGTCTGAAAACTGTCTTTCTCTTTTACTTTTCTCCTGCAGGTCTGGATGATATCTCCCCTGGGAAATACCATAAAAAATCCAGCATCTTTCAGTATCACTCCCCAGGATGGCTATTCCAACTCTTATTCCACAAAGCCTCCGCACTGACCCAGGTAAATTGCTGTGCCCATTCTCACCATTTTTTCAGGGGTCACTCTTTCCTCCTCTGTGGCTCAGAGTCTTTTTTTCTTCCTTTGCTGTCTCTTGTTTCCTTTTTCTTTCCCTTTTTTTCTCCTCCGTCACTTCCCCATGTTGTCTTTAAAGGGCCTGCATCCCCTATTAATCTCACCTTGCTACCAGATCCCTAGTGTTGGCTCATCTATAGGACAAGTGTAGCAGAGGCAAACTCTGATTCCCTGCTACAGCAGCTTAGACTGACCAGTGAAGATTGAATCAATTCAGCCTTGGGCTTTTTGACTGTCTTTACTTAGCCCAGAGACCAGTAGGATAAAGTAGCACAGGGCCCATTTCAATTGTGAGAGAACTGGGATACGTCTCAGCAATACTCCAATCCTTTCACAGAAAAGATAAAGGCATGAAGTATGACACTGGAAGCAGGTGCATCAGAGATTTAGTATGCCCTGTGACCTTACTAACTTAAAACCTCCCCATCCTTATTTCCCTTAATTTTTAATTTTTTTTATTATACCTATTCAGTAAATTTGTATAAATAAAACAGAAGAGATTGAATAATACTGCATTATAACATATATGGACAAAAATCAAGATAACTTTGAATGTAGCAGGTTTTATGAAAATAAACCTGAAACCCAACAATATTTCCAGGAAAGAACTTATGCACTTACTTTTTCTGTTGGTGAGAACAATAAAAGTTTAGATAAATAACCTTAAGATTTGACATGCATGCACTTTATTCTGAAAAGTTAAATAGAAAATGGGCAGGTGGGTGGACTGGAGAAGAAAAGGATGACTGGAATCAAGAAAGATAAATTGCAAAAGATCTGAAGTGAGCTTACACCCCGTCCTTACACCAACCATATTTTACTACCCTTGCCAGACTGCTGGCCACCTGATGGTAAGATGGTATTGTTAGCAAGCCACTCAACTGGCTAGGTTCGAACCTGGTTAGTCGTCTTGAATTATGTTGGGGAGAGTCTCTTTCTGTCCTGTCCTGTCCTGTCCATTGCTATGTTCGGCTGAACACAGCATCCATGCTTGGATTCTGCTCCAAGCGTGCAGGTCCTTTTTTTATTCTCATGCCACCAGGAGGTATCAGTCCTCTTTTCTGACCCCAGCATCTAGCTATCAGTTCTGTGTCTTCTCAGCCCTGGTGGTTAGGGTCTTTACCCCTTCAATCACAGCCCATGAGGCTTTTACTACAAGGCACAATCAGGGCTAGTTTAGCAGGACTTTAATTCTGGATGCTAACACTTCTTAATTTGACAGTCGATATGAAGCCCCAGATTCCCACTTCCCAGAGCAAACTCATGAATGGAGCTTGCATCATTCCCTTGGGCAGGCAACATCTTGCTGGGTTTTGCATAATGCATTTCTCCCTCCTTTTTGTCAGGGTCTGGGTCCCCTGGACTAGATGCTCCACAAAGCCTCTACTCAGCTGAACAGGCTCTCTCCAACTCACTTCACCCCTAACAGGGCAGGCTTCACTTGAACTCCACACTTCAGCTGCCATGGTCCCAAGTTTCTTTTTTACTTCTGGTGGTGCTGGGTGCGCTTTTACAACATCAGCCCCTATGCACCAATCTGTCTACATTTGGCATGAGCTGATGAAATGGGGCAGCTGTGGCGCCCAAGGCTCTCTGGTCCACACTGCCACCACCGAACCTGCAGGTCAGTTCTGGGGCTTGGTAGGTTTACGGGTGTTATAACCCCATTCTGGGAGCCTGGTGGGAGGGGCTTCTCAGGGTCTCATTTCCCTGGGGCCACTTGACCTGGGATCTCCCCACTACCACAAATATAGACAAGCTTTTGAGTACTAAGTACCCTTCCTCAGGTCTGATGCCTGAAAGCTTGCCTGGCTCTCTCTCTCAACTCTACAGTTGGTTCAGTAAAAGATACTAGGGCTGTGCAAAGCTTCAGTCCCCGATTCGATTCCATGGAGATTTGGCCTGATTTGGTGGCAGAATCTCCAAATCTGAATCAAATGAGAGGACCCTTTAATTTCTCCGAATCAGACTGGAAACCTTTGAATTGATTCAGAGAGATTAGGAAAGATTAAGAGATTCAGACAGCTTTAAATGTTTTTTCTACATTCCTCTAGGTAGCAGGGGCTTGTGAATGCTGTGATGCTGGGGTGTATGCAGTGTGCTACAGAAGCACGGGGGGCTCCCCAGTGTGCTCAGCAGCATACCCAGAAGTGGACCAGAAGCACTTCCGGTCCACTTCTGGGTCCACTGGGGAGCATGTGGCCCCCGC
>JAGPOW010000229.1:10204758-10215566 GCA_030014935.1 Caiman crocodilus | reverse complement strand
GCCCCCGCACCCTTCCAGCTCAGTGACTGGTGCCTCCTGGGTCGGGGGGGGCACCCGAGGTCCCCCTGCAGACGATCACCGCACTTCCTGTCCACTTCTGGGTTTGTTGCCAAGCATGTGGAGGGCCCCACTGCACTCCTGTGGGATGCTCCATCATTGCAGCGATCACGAGCAGCACCTGCTGCCTCAAGGTATATAGTAAAAACTTTTAAAGCTATGTCTATGTCTGAATTCTAAAGCTACGTCTTCAGATTCAGATTCGACTTATTCGAATTAGGGACAGTGATCTACTTCACACACCCCTAATAGATATCACCCACACAAATCCTTGCCTCACATTTTTGCTGGACTGACATTACTACAATTGATACAGTTTGTCATTTCTCATTACCACTGGTTTTTGATAGCAACACTTGTAGTGTTTTCCGTATTGAGAAAGTTCCTGATTTTTTAGGCAATAAAGGAATGCTACTAAGTTCTCAGAAATATTTTTTAAAATTGCTATAGCTGCTTTCCTTGATTTACATTTACTACATTTAATAACTTGTGACACAAAGTTCATAGAGGTTTTTGCATATTTGTTTTCTGGATTGGACTCATATGCATATCACTGGGAATTCATCACTGGTGCATAGGTATGATATCATTTGAAAGATCTTACCTATCTGTAAGCACGTGGCTTTGGGTAATCAAATCTAAAATTATATTTTGATTAGAAACATGAGTCAAAGTCAAAGATCAGCCCAAGCCTAATGGCCCACTGGATTTCTGTGATTAGGCACACCAGTTTCTGTAGCCATTGGAGCATAAAGCAGTGATATTAGTAGCATCATATCTGGCCACCTTTGACACTCATCCTGAATGACAGGCAGCCTTTGGCAGAAGTCCAAAGCAGGGCTTGAACTCATGTCTTCAGAGCTGTAGAGAGATGTCGTAACATCTTTTACCATTGCAGCCTCTGCTTATACATGCACTGATCATATAACAATCATTCATAAGCATGGAAACTTATGTTTTCATCAGATGCCTATATTAGTAACATTTTGCAGCTGTAGTGCCTTTGAGGCTTCAATTTGTTTTACAAATATGAAGAAAGTCCTACCACATTCCTGTCAGTTAGGCATTGTTGACAAAGCTCTTCCTTACCAGATGACTAAAGCTGGGCTTCTTACCCTGTGTTTAGACAACTCTCTAAGTGGCCTGATTAACAAAGGGGCTGAGCACCCACCAACTCCCACTGAAACAGCAGTGTGCATGTTGTCTATGTCTGGTTGAAATGAAGTCCAAGACAGTTGTTATATACTTGACCCTTTTATAAATCAGACGAGTAAGTTGCCTAAATAGGGATTCTTGAAGCTAACTTCTGCATTTGGTTTTGAAGATCTTGCCCATTTATTTTTATTTTAAAGATGAAGAAACTAAGGCAGAGAAAGGAAGGGAGACTTGCTCAGAATCATGCAGGAAGCCAAGATCATCACAGAGCCAAGAATAAACTCATTTGCTTACTACCAGTCAAGGAAATCTATGAATTTTGACAGAGTCAAAGCAGTGGTTTTCACCTCCACAAACAAAACCCATATTTTACTTCCCAGCAACCACCAGGTCATTTAAAATGCAATAAAAGAAAATGATGAGAGGAAAGATACACATGAACGCTGATTCATTTGCCAGGATTTCTCTTGTTTGCAATCTTTCCTCATGAGATATAACAATGTTGAAATTTCATACAGCCCCAGAATTTTTGAAGCCAACACTTTCCACTCAGCAATTTACTTAAAAAAACAGATGGGTGACCATCTTTCTTGGCTAATGATACAGGTGGCCAAGTACTGTCAACTACTCATCCTCTTTGTTTTATATTGAATGAAGTGGAAGGAAGAAGGTGGAATTTTTTTGTAGGATGAAATTTGGAAATGAATCTTATATTTAATTTTTGGCCAATCTAAATCCAAGCTAAAATAAATTACTGGATACCAATCTGATTGCAGTCTGCAAGTTTAATAGAACATGCACCTATCGAAGACACTATTATTTCTCCTTTGATCGTGCCACAGACTGGCTTTTAACAAATAGGTACCATGCTGCTTCATTACTCCCTCTTAAACTAATTCCTGCCCTTTAATAAGAATGCCCCCTCCTGCAATCTTATCTCAAAAAATTACCTGCTTGGCTCAGCTTGATCTCAGTCTCAGAGTAGATGTCAATTTTAACAGACATTCACAGTGCAAAAACTCATGCTGTCTGGGGACCTGACTCAACACTCATTGCTTTTTAGTAGGCATTGGATCATATCCTAAAATCTGGACTGACTCTTCTAAAACTTTTATAGATGGGGGACTTTAATAGCCAGAATAGGCATAACCTGGTGTACTCGCTCTATCAGGGAATGATCAAAAAAACATTAAAAGTCCTCAGGTCACTAAGAGATGCTAAGAAAGGAGTGATGGGATCAGATATGTGATCCTAAGAACTCTGCTTCCTGCCATGCTACACGAGCATCAGATCCCATCATACCATACTGCCAATGGGATGATGGAATCTGGGTGATGTTACAATCCTGGGCTCCCCCTGTGCTGGCATGTTTTGTTCCCATGGCTAGAAGCCCTCTAATTCAATTGGCGCTCCATGTACTCCTGTGGCTGAAAGCTCCAACTGGCTGCTGCGGGTCCCAGCTGTAGGGGCACATGGTACTCTCTATGGCTGGGAGCCCTATCAGTGATCTGATATCACAGCTCAGTGAGTGAGGGGAGGAATTGCAGCCCTGTGCTCCTTCTCTAGAAGTTCTGCCAGCTGATCAGGGCTCCCATTCAAGGGAGTTGAGTGTCTTCCCCCCACAGGCAGCTGACCAGTACTTCCAGTTTACATAGACAGAGGAGCATGTTCTGAGGCTGGGAATACTAGCCATGCATTCAATTAAAAGCATAATAGGAACCAGCAACATAAAGTCATTACATTTATTTGTGTAATATTTTTTCTCTTATTCCTAGTTTCATCATGCCCTTAATTGGATGACCATTTGGCCAGGTCACTTCTTAAGATGTGATTAACCAGTTAATTATGTCTGAAGTGGGCTTTTGATAGGTCTTTGGTATCCTCTCCTTCCCTCCTGCCATTCTCCTCTCTCGTTTCCTTTTTCCTGTGTCTTGTCTGTGTCGCCTTTTCAATTCCACCCCCTATTTTCCCTTTTTTATTTTAAATTTATGCAGCTTGATGAAGTGTTTAATGACTTCTTTCTACTACAAAAATTTATAATTGGCTTCTATATTTGAGCTATATATTTTTTAAGTATTATTTCATTTTGGTCTGTACAAAGAGCCTAGGAGAGCTCTGTTTGCTTTATGGTCAAGATTAAGTATGCAAGGGTTTTATAAATCATTTAAATTTCTTTTCATTGTATTACATGGGGACTCAGGGTAGAGCACATAATCTTAATAACAAGTAAACTGACCAAAGAAATGCTGTGACTCATTTTTTTAAAAGGAAATATTTAAAGAGAGAATGAATTTCCACAGTGAGTTCATGCTACCAAAGTTCAGTTTTACCTGCTTTCATGTGGCCTTTATAGGTTTTATTTTCCATAAATTACTGGTAATTTGTAAGCATAATTGAAGCATTTTTTTAGGATAAAAGAAATTAGTATTTACTTTGAACAGTGCATTACTTTTTCACATTAGTTCTGATATGATTGTAGTCTCCCATCTGAATGAATTATCCTTTCTTACTCAAAGAAACTTAAGCCAACTTGCTGAAGATAAATGAACAAGAAAACAAAGAAAGCTAATCTATTAAAGCAATCCAGTACTGTTTATGAGAGATTTGAATGTTTTTAAACATTTTTTGGGCCCAGCCTTAATTTGAGCTTACGGTCTGATAGTTTCCCACTGGAGGCAAAGTGAATTTTTTCCATTTTAGGTCAGAAGGTATTTTTGGGTCAGACTTCCTTGAGGTATTGGCTTAGAAAGGAAATTGAACTTTAGGAATGTTTCTGCCTAAGGAAAATGGCATGTTTTGCTATCAGTACAAGACACTCCTCCCTCCAAAATGCAGGTAGCTGAATATATTTATAGGCTGGGTTGTTGTCTTTTTTTAGATTATTGTTACTTGCATCGTGGTAGTACCTGGAAAGCCCCAGCCAGCTCCACTGCACTTGAGCTATACACATACTTAATGAGGAAAAAGCCCCTGCTGCAATCACTTGTTATTCTAAGATGAGAGACTCCATTACCTTCAGAAGTAGGTGCAACCTGCTCTGAAATCTTAGGGATCTGATTTTGCATTGTCTTGTTCTGGTTGTATGCAGGTGCAACTCCATTGATTACTGTGACTTTCTCTTGAGAGTCAGGTCTGAACCTGTCTCTAGGAAGCAGCTAAGATTTAAGGATTTCTCATATTTTTTAAGTATAGCTTAGAAAGTGCAACTCCTTTTTTCAATGGTGTGTATGAAGCTGTCAGTTTACTCAGTGTGCGTGCATAAAGGGATGAGGCTTTCCTCTACTTTCTGGTGAGGCTCTCCCTCAGCTTGCTATTGTATATTGATTCCCAAACCAATGATGTGTGAACTGCTGCTGCCACTTTGAATTTCAAATAAGGTTCTGGTTATGCATTCAAAACAGCACTTGAGAGTGAGGGTACATACAAGCACTGCATTTAGATTGACCTAACCAAAGTTAGATCGATCTAAATGGCCAGGTGTGCAGGTGTTTGTAAGGCTTGGTCACCCTAAAAATGGGTTGACAAATCTAAAGCTAGTTCACTTGTGAGGTTTGCTTGAAGTAACTTGATCTAAAATGGGTTAATGTGTCCTAATGAACATGTTCATTGCACAACTTTGGGGTTGGGAAAACCCAGACATTCACCACAGACCTGGGGTTGTGCTGTTCCTGCCCCACCTCCCCCCAACCCTGACCAAGCTGTTTTTAGCTTCCCAACTACCCGCTATCCAGGCAACAACACCCTCCCCACTCCCCTCCATCAGATCCACTAGCTCCTCTGTGACTTAGGCCCTTTCTCTCTCTGCAGGCCCATCAACCTTCCCCACAATCCTGCCAGCTCTCTGCTCCACCACTTTGCTTATCTTGGGTAGCTTGTTCTGCTCCTAAGCTGTGAATGTCTATACACACTGCTTTTGACTTAGGTTTTGGTGGCTTAAATTAAGCCACCTACAACTAAATCAGGTCTCATAAATGCTTGTTCACACTTAGCTGGTTGCATATCTGGGATTTGGAGAAATGTGTTTGATTGCAGATGCACGTGTGGACAATTCAATGGACGGTTATAATAATAGTTATTAACTTATAAAATAGGTCTAGGACTGATCAAAAATCAATTGTGTGTCTATAGCACATATATGCTCCTAAAATCGGGGTTGACTACTGTATGGGCTTGATTTGGTAAAACTCATGAGCAAGTGAACTACCTTCCTGTTCCCTACAAAAGATAGCTTGGTGCTGTCTGTGAATGTTTCAGGAGACTAAGGATGAAAAGCTCTATTTTTAGTGTAAAGTGTCATAAAAAGTCTTCATCAAATGAGTTTATTTTTCAAATGTTTTGCATGGATTCATGTCTTAAACTGTTTAACAGATTGAGATGCTTAAGAAGCACAACTGGTTTCTAGCTGACGATCAGGATTTTATGAAGTGATTGATCACAGCTGCCAATTGTCAAGGTCAGAAGGATGTTCCAAATTGGCAGTCCCCAAAGTACTTGAATGGATTAATCTAAAAAGAGAGAAGAAAGGAGGGCGTGGAGAAAACGCCAGTTCTCAAATCTTTTAATGTGATTTTAAATGCACTATACACACAAAAATGTCTATTTTGTAAAAATAACTCCAAGGCTTTGAGGGATGATCATGCTCTCACTATATCTTTTTCGGGGGGGAGGGGAGGCGGAATTTTCTTTTTATTAAGGTTTCCAAGGAAAAATCACAAACTTAGTCCAAGGATGGAAAAAGAAATATATAATGACAGTTGTGTATGTTTTTTCATCATTATTTCTGAGGGAAAAAGATAGTTATTAAACTTGCATGATTATTGGCTTCTACTGGGGAAACAGGGAGGGGAAGGAAGCCAAGGGCTGAAGTCAATGAAAGTTTGCTGTGAGCTTCAATGGAAGCAGATTCAGTTGCTGAAAGAATGATCAAGTAATGGTAGCAACGTAGTTTGTTATTGATTGCCATTATATTTGTATCCTTAACGCTGAGAGAAGGTTGGAGAATATAATTTTTATAGGGATGGATTGTTTTGATACTCAGGAGACCTGGACTCCAGCCTTAGCTCTGTCACTGAACTGAAAGGGAGGGAACATCTGGGAACAGGTGCTCAAAGCTTATAGAAATTCTCTTAAAGTGCAGTATGTGGAGAAGCAGCATGTAGAAGTGGGAGGCAAAATAGTGGGTAGTGCTGGTAGGAGGCAGAAAAGCAGATAATTTTCTGAGTTTATGGGGCAGTCAACATAGGTTTACTCATTCTGAGGGAACTTGACAAAAAGATTAATTATGCCACCTTTGTATGAACATGTAATTGCATTGCATGTAAAGTTTCAACAGGGCTTTTAGGTTCTTGGAAAGTGACCGGTCCTATATTGCCCAGTTGTACTCAGGCAAAACTGTGGTGTACTCCTGTGAAATAAGATTGTGAACTTCCTTTCTGTAGACTTAACTTGCTCTCAACTGCATGAGGGTTCTCCAGTAAGAGAGGAGGAGGCATTTATTTTGTAGAATAGGCCCCCTCTTGAGTATTCTGTCTGATACAAAGCAGAGGGGGGTAGGTAGCTCTGTTAGTCTGAAGCCAGGCATAAGTAGATGAATCTTGTGTGTACACTATTGCAATATTTTCATAAAAGCTAATTTGACTCAAAACTTGAGCATATTCCCTAAAGTAACTCAAAAACTTAGGACTGAGCATCACTTGGAAATGGTTTTGGAACACCTACAGATTCTTTGATGTATCCAGATCAATATTTTTGAGTACAACAGGTGGGTATTTTGTGCGAAGGGGAATTTGGGAAAGGTTGTGGGACGACCTGAACCTGAGACAAATGAATCTGACTGAGACTTCAGTATATGTTCTGCCCTTTCCCTTAGAAGTGGGCGTTCTGTGGAAGGGGCAGACCTCTTAGTAATGAACGCAAGTATGAGATCCTCTTGTGTGGGTGGAATGCAAAGATTTGCAGATGTTTGTTCTATATGAGAAATGCATCTAGCTGTGTGATCATAGTCAAAGGTAAGAACTACAAAATGAGGCTGCTTTTCTTGAGAATAGTGTGTGCGGGAGGAAATGAACAGATATTTATATGAACTGCCGATGTTTTCATAGTAGTATTCATATGCATCTACATACAACCTATTCACTTTCATCCTGGCTTGTTGATATGTGCGGATAAGAGATATTATCCTAATCAGTCTGATTCATATTTATTGGCTTTGGAGCCTGATCCAGTTCCCACTGAAGTCAGCTGGAGTTCTTCCAGTGAGTGCAGGATTGCTCTCCTAACAAATAATACTTTATTTTGGTTTATAGTAAGCTAATACTTGAAGTCTAGAAAAGTCTTACCTAGTCATTTATTTTAGTGTTCTAAACTACAAAATCCATGTTCCTTGGCTTTCAAATATAAAGACTTTTCATAAAAACTGGAATATAAAGTATTCACAAGTTTAAGTCTACCTACAGTAATTTTTTGTCAACCTACAGTAATGTGCAAAAGCCTTTGTTACCTTGCTATCATGGCACCTTACATCCTAAATTTATTTGGGTGAGATAATATGTTAGAATTAGCAGTAGCTAATTAACTGTAAGGAGACTATGTTAAGGTTAACAGATGCTAGAGATCAGTCGCATATTAAGGGTTAATACTCTCTATAGCATGCATTGCTTAGACTTGCAGCTAGAGGGCTTGTGAGCAGGGATATGAGTAAGGGCTGCAAGTGTGCTCCATGCCTGCCTCACTGACTGTAGCTGCAATGGAGGTACAGGATAAGAGGGGGCGTGTGGCCCCCCCCATGTCACTTGGATCACAACTTCTACCCTACACTGGACCCCAGGTTCTCCTCTCCCCTGTTAGGGCCCTTCAGCTGCAGATCACCAACCTACCACTCTGATCATCCCAAGAGCCCTGCAACTGCCCAGCAGCTCCTCACTCTCTTGCCCCTTTCCCCCTCTGCTCCTCCTTCAATTGAAGGAGCTGGTAGAGACTGTATCTAGGCACATGGGGTAGCACAGTCTGTAGTGGGCCAAGGAGTAGTCAGGGAGGCAAACCTCACCCCACTGACTTCTCTGCTGCTCTCAGGCTGCTTGAGGCATGTGGTTCAGGGGGGGCATCAGGGCAGTGATCCAGGTGGCAGGACAACAGGCTTGGAGTGGAAGGGGCAATTGTGGGGACTAATTCCAGGGGAAGAGAAGGCAACAGCTCCCTGCTGGCAGCTGTCTGCTTCCTCTCTCCCCCTGTCTTCTTCCCTCCCTCTTTCCCTCTCCACTTCTGCCCCCACTCCTTCTCCCCTTTCCTATGCTCCCAGCCCTCCTGTGCCTCTTCCCCTCTTTCCCCTCCCCACACTTCTACTGCCTGGCTGTCCCTGGCCATCAGTCCATGGCCATAGAGTCCTATATGATAGCTAGTCCACCTGGAAGAAAAGTCTCCTAGGATACTGGTGGACAACAAATTGGTGGTTGAATCACAGGTGAACACCCAGAAGTTATATAAACTTGAGCTGAGTAGCACAGCTGAAAGATAATTCTTGCCTGAAGTGGTGTATCTCAGAGATGCATAAAGGTCACTTAGCACTTGTTAACAAGCCTTCAAGTGTGATCATTGAAGTTTTAAGTGCCCTCAATTTGGTCTAATTGTAAAGTGTAATCTTGCCCTTTATGATCAAAACATTCATGTTGAAGTAAATGTATTAAAAACAAAAACAGACAGGAGGGCATTTGATCTCTAATAGACCCTTAATGAACATGTTCGTCAAACAGTCATTTAAGAATAAGTAAGTATAATTTTATTGATTACAGGGGAAGTATGCCAGTTTATATCAGCTGAAAACCTGGCCAACAGACTGGGGTGAAGGAAAGACAGTTAAAAGCGGAAGCCTTTGAAATCAGGGAAAAGTGATTTTTTTTCTCTTTTTTTAGACATTATTTGTTTTACATGTTATTTTTTCCTCCTCATAACATTGGAGCTGCCTGGAGCCTTTTAATGCTACTTTAGTGTTTTTTCTACCACCTAGATAACTAGCATAGTGCAATAGTCATGGACTACATAAACCTCTTTTCCCCTTGTTGGTCTTTGGATCACCAAAGACAAAAAATTCAGTCAGCTGACCAACTTAACCAACCACAGTTCTCCAACTTTAGAAGGCTCAGTAAATAGATGAAGTTCAAGAATGGTCCTTCTTTTATCCTACCTATTTTACACAGTCTTAGTTGCATTAGTTTCTACAAACAATTGCTTCTGTCTCACTTTCAGAAACCTCCTTGCATGAGTTCAGAAGCAGCTGAGTATGCTGGAGAGTGGGACAGATAGAGGAGTGTCCCATTTTTAGACCCAAGAAAGTATGGTCATCCTAGTCTGAAAGTCTGTTGAAATTGTTTGTGAACATCAGCATTTTCTCTGATCTTGCTCACTTGATTTACAGTCTTGATTATTCAAAATTACTCCCTGTTTGGAAGTGCTTTCCTCTTTGAAAGAATTCTGTCTCATGTATTTCAACAGAATGTATCCCAAAGGCAAGAGAATCCCCTGTAAAACAGATAGAGCTGGAAGTGGTCAGAAGAGTGGTGTACAATATACTTAGGCCACCTTCTGTAGGGACTTCTTGTTCCACATTGAGCTGCCAGAATTAAAAAGGAAACAGGAAGAAAGGAGAGAAATTCCTATTTTCTGAGTCAGACTTAAGGATTATCCATAAGCGCACCATGGGTGCCCTTTGCGTCTGTCTAGCTAAGACCATGGAAATTGGATACTTGAGTAAATGAGCTCTTGGTTAAGGGAAAAGCCATAATCTTGAGTCATGTGGGGTTCATTTGCCCATTTTCATTCAAAAGCCTTGTCCAAAAGTTTGATATCTCTCCCATCACCAGTCTAACCGGAGGAATTTTGCCTTTAGTAGAGGTTGTTTAAACCCAGAGGGAAGGTTGCTTTTGAGACCCCTTACAGGATAATGTTCTGAGAAAATTGCTCTTTTGATGCCTTGATTTGAAACTCATGCTTCTCATTAACACAAGCGGCAGGGTGCCTTGAGATCTGTCACTGACAAGGATTTGCTATAGCTGAAGAAACAGTGTGAACCCACCGCATGGGTATGCAGGGTTAAAAGTAATGCAGAGGAAGAAACAAGAGACTGAAATTATGTATCTGTTAGTAATTTCAGAGCCACATGACTTGGAGAAAAATATGTAATGTGCTGATTTTCAGGAAACCAACTATCTGACAGATTGACCAATGCACTATGACACTAGAACCTTAACTTCTAATTTTTTCTCTTGTATTTAGAGCAATATTTTTCTTCCTGATTGTGCATATGGTATATAAACATTCCCATGAAACCTATCAGTCAGAAAATAAGAAACCATTGCAAATACAATAATATTCCCCTCCCTTCTCTGAAGAAACATAGGAACTACAAGGGATTTTCTCTCTGTATCCCTTGGGGTTATACAGACCAGTGTAGTTTTGTTTAAGATGTGAATTCTCTGGACTGGAGGCTTAGGATCTTGCCTATCTGTAGAAGAGTTACTAGAGGTTTGTTTAAGTTGGCATTGGTCATGTTTAGTCTGACAGCCATGGTAGTGATGTTCATTTGGTAGGGAATGGGAAAAGGT
>JAGPOW010000229.1:10189554-10199869 GCA_030014935.1 Caiman crocodilus | reverse complement strand
AAAAAAAAATCAATCCAGTGCTCATATAAGGTTTCATTTCATTTCTCTTGCTTTGAACTCCATACAGTTAAAATTATGATTTAAATAAATCCAAATACATTTCATACATGCCAGAAACAGCAGAAATCTCCCTTGCAATCCAAAAATGTCTATCTCAAATTCAATTTTAATTAAAAAATATTAAATTCTTTGAAAATGTGTAGCCTTCTCTTTCAGAGTACTTTTTAATGCTAGCTGTGTGGTCTGCAAAATTAAATAAAAGTAGGGACATGAGTCCTAACTGAGACCTCAAGGTCTTGAAGAGCAAGCTCTAACTATTTCCTCATGAGATAGTGTCAACTGAATCCCTTTCCCCTAACTCTTCTTTGAATCCTGAATGGATGCTTCTATTTTTCAGATAACTTGCCTGAGAAATTAAGATTCTTAGCATCTTTAGTTGTCTGAATTAGGAAAACTACACTGTGTGGAAGAGAGGGGAATGAATATAATACCTAACAAAAATAAAAGTGATCATGTCATAATGTTTACTGATTCAGTTATGGAGGATTACTTTACAAAGTATTTAATTAAACCTTATCTGCAACTTCTCAATACCCAGTAGCTGTCTGGAAAGGTTTTGTTTCTAATGCCTATTTAATTATTAAAATGGTGGTTCCAAATATCAGCCTGCTATTGAAAAGCAGAAAGTGATGCTAAAAATTGATCACCTGATTAAAAGCTCACCTGAGGGTATTGGCTTAATCTCCTGAACTGGTGCACTTGCACTCTCAGTCTACCTTTGTTCTACTTTTGCTTCACAACTGGTTTGTTTTTTAAGTCAGTTGCTGCTCACCTCAAGAGAAATGATAAAGCCAAGCTACTAAATGTGGTATAAAGAAATCTTGAACAGTTTTGATACATGAACACATGCTTCCATATGGAGATTTGAGACAGTTATCACTGCATTCTGCAGACAGTGTTTAAAATTCCACTGAGGGAAATCTTGTGCTAATAATCTAATAAAGTGTCACACAATGCAGAAATAAAATATTAAATGGAGAGACTTGAGAAAGGGATGTTCTGTTACCAATACTGATCATACTAATATTGTTAATATTGACAATATTTAGTTCTCAACTGTGTATGTCTAAAGGATTCTAAGTAACTTACAATTTAATAAAATTGACAGTTAATTAAATAACGTAATGCCCTTAAAGAAATGTGAAATCTGGAATAATAATAGTGAAAGGGCTCAATAAACCTTTATCCTAACACTGTAAAACAGTCAAACGATGCAACAAAAATTCAGGATAAGAAAAAAGAAGTCATCATACCTGCCCTCAAGACTGCCAAAGTTTTGCTTTGGGTTCTCAGATCCTGGGATAGCCATTTTTTCATTTGGAGAAATTAAAGAAAATAAATGCCTCCACTCCATTGCCCTTAGATAGACCTCACAGCTGTATCAGGAAATCTCTGCCAGCTCCACGTGGCTTCCTTTTGTGATGTGAAAGTATTTTTGGTTCCCCTTCTATAGAATGGGTTAGCCTGGAATATCATTAGCCCTGAGATCACGAGCACTGATTGCTGGGAGTTGCACCTTACCCCTGGAAAGGGAAAATCCAAAGACCTTGGCCACTTCACAGATAACCCTTAAAATACTTTAAGCCAGGCCCCTCACTATTGTCCTAATTTCTCATGAGTCTCAAAATCCTCCAGAGATTTCTCTCCCTAGGACACCCGGCATCCTCTGACCATTGACCTTTTATTCTAAGATGCCTTTTATACTGAGAGATGGAATTTTCCATTGCAGTCAGAGAATGCCTTGGAAACCCATTCCAATATTGGTTCTTTCCATCTGTGATTGGGAGTGGCAATTCTCCTTGACCTACAGCACAGTGGCTTGAGTTATTTACTTACTACCTTCTTCAGTATGCATCCTTCAGTCCATTTGATTAAACCACATCCAAAATCATAAAGTTATATACAGATGGCATAACACAATCTATACAGTGATAAAAGTGGCATAAATGTTCACAGCATAACATGGATTTTCAATGAAAGCATACTCATCATATCAGTACACTATACACAAAAAAAATTTGGATGACAACTCATGGACCAATCCCCCAAGATTTGCAGGGAGGGAGGTTGTGAAAGCATTGTAGAAACATGGCACAGGAAAAAGCTCCTGCCTCAAATAGATTTCATGCAAGAAGACAGGCTGAGGGTAGGGAATGTGGAGTACAGCGAGTACTATGAGGGTTAGTAAAAGAGCATGGTATTTCCAAATTTTTTAAATTATAAGAATTTCCCCTCCCCTTTTTTAAAATACTGGTAGATTTCATGCTATTTGTTAAAATTTGTTACAGATGCATTATTGCAATAGGGGCAAAACCTAGCGGGACCAGCTGAAAGATTAAGTGAATGGGCAAAGAAGTGTTACTGGAATGCTTGGACAGTTAAAGCTTATTTTTTTAAAAGAGATTGAAAGAGCTTGGCTTATTTAGCTGTGGATCCAGATGGGGACTTCTGCTCTGGCAGGCTGGCAGCAGTGTCAGCTGTAAGCACAGCTAGCAGGTTCTGGAGCCCTGATGCAGAATATGCCAGTAGTGTCCACAGCTGATGCCAGCACCCACCTGGAGCATTAGAGCTCCTGCCTGGGTCCACAGTTGGTGCTGTTGGCAGATTTTGGGTTGGGGTTTAGGCAGGAATTTTTGTTGTTCTGAAAGGTGGCAGCATCAGCTGTAGATACCGCTGGCAGGTTCTGCATTGGGGCTTTTGAACCTACTGGTGGCATGCACAGCTGATGCTACCACCTGCCTGCTGCAGCAGAAGCCCCTGCCTTGGTCCACAGCTGATGCTGCTATATTAAGAGCTGAGGTTGCTGGGAGGAAGAAGTCCTATCCAACTGCCCATCGTGGCAGAAACAGCCCTGCCAACCCACCCAGCAGCACATGGCAGCTGGAGCCAGAGCCGCTAGCTGCCTGTGGACCAGATCCAATGAGTTGGCGGTCACCTGCCTTACATCAAATCTGTTGGTGGGCCGCATTTGGCCCAAGCCTGCCTTACCCCGTCCCCTTCCTCTGCCCAAACTGCTGCTCAGTTTTTTGCTCTCTGCCCTTATTCCACTACTCTGCCTGCCTTCCCATTAATCTGCTACATGCCACACACAGGCATGCTACAAGTTGGTCAAACTTGCTATAAACTATTTCAATACAATTTTAGTGTCTGCATGATTCTATAATGATATAAGTGTAGCAAAACCACCCTGCCTTTAAGTTTGCTTCATGTAGGGTCAACTTTAGGAAGATATAGCTCATTTATATTGCTAAAGGATCATGCAGGCATAACAATTAGATAATAAAAGCTGCTGTGCACTCACAAGCAGAATCTCCCCTTTCCATTTGAAGTGGCTAAAATATAAATTTATCCATACCATTAGTTCCTGTGGGAGTTCATTCCACAGTCTGTGACTGGCCCCCTGAGAAACCTCTGGCTCCTACACAATAAGATTTATAGTTGTGGGAGGAAGTTCCATTATGTTAGAGGAGCGATGGTGTTGACCACACTCTTTATTTTCATATTTTACATGATTTTTCAGATATTCTCAGCCTGGACTACTGAACTCTAGGAAGATAAAGACCAAGACCTTGAACTTCACTTATCTGGTCAAGCTGACCAACTACTCCACAAAACAACTCTCTTTGATATGTGAGCAACAGAAACACCGGGCCACACTGATAAAGCTCTGTTAGTACTGATTGACCTCACTTATTTGCTTAAGGCCTAAATATGGTAGGAAAATCTCTCTGTCCTCTGCTTTTCTTTTTGAGTTGGTATATATTATGGACTCCAATCAAGGCATTGGAGAGATGCTTTCTGTTTCAGCCTTGGCACGGGGGTACTGTATTTATCTGAATATAAGATTACCGTGAATATAAGATGACCCCCCAATAATTAGATTCCATATATGGAAAATTTATATATTTTTTTATAATTTTTCAGGTATAGAAACTAATTATTGGAGACTTGCCTTGAATGCATCCCCTCTCACTGCTACAGCAAGGAAAATAAATCTAGGGTCTCGGATAACCCTCTTGTCCCCCGCAACTTGATCTCTTTTCAGCCCCTTCCCCCTCTCCTTACTATCAGAACCTGGTCTTCATGAGCACATGGAAATGAGGGGCCAATTTGAAAGCCCTGATCTTGAAATAAAACATATTACAGTAATTTATATAGTGGTAAACCATAACAGGTGCTGTATGTTTCAGCACAATTACCCCATACACATACTTTTAAGCAGCATTTTGTTCTCACATATCTATCTATCTGTCTATCCATCTATCTATTTATCGATCTATCTTGTATTGTATTGTATTGTATATAATACAAACTGCATGATCTTAGTCCAAAGCAAAAAAGGATCCTGGTACAATTCATTAGGCTTGGCCCCACCAGAGTCAACAGCATTTCAAGCCATGGCAACCTCACAGTTTATCACTGCTCAGTATATGTGTGTATTCCAGATACCTCCCAACAAAGGATCCATGTTCTAATTAGCACCCCCTTCCACACACACACATCGCCTGGTTATGACTAGACCTGGATGTTCTCATTCTGAGTCCTAGGATTCTCAAAAATTATATGCAGATGAAGTGCAGGGCAACCTGGTTTGACTCTGCCTCATGGAAGGTAGGACCACACATCATATAGGACAAGTTGAGAAAGTGGAATAACAGAGGAATTCTGAATAAATTGTTTGGGGCCTCATTTGGTGATGTTTGCCAGATATTTAAAACTGGTGAAGAAACTGGAATCATTGGAAAGAGGAAAGAAAGGCACAGCTCAGCTGTGTAGTGCTTCACTATGACTTGAAAAAAGAGCCAGCACTGAGGGAGAACTATATGTTATAGGTATTACCATATACTTTATTCAGATGGGCCGCACTAACTTATTCTTGTGGTAGGTTCCCATCAGTACGTTTGCCCAATATGAGCCATGTGTTTTAGTCATGCTCAGGGTTGACTAGATTTAATCAGCTTTATAGTTGGTTTCCATTACTGAGCACATGCTGCTTTTAGCAGTAGTTAAATGATACACAGTGTATTTAATGAGGTTATCTTTTATGCAAATATAAGATGAGGGCTTTTTCCCCCAATTCTGATTGGGAGGAGGACCTCATCTTGTATTTGAGTAAATATGGTAATTAATGAACCAGAGAAAAATATCACTATCCACATTGTAAATCAGACCACACACTTAATCAATTTGCGTGAACATCTTTAGTGGTGACAAAAATTGCAGATCAGTAAAAGCAAAATACATGGTATACTTTGCATGGAATACTGACTGACACAGCACGAGACAAAGTTCTCCAAAACAGTCCTGATACCTTGGTAGAGAAGAAGTTACTTGATAAATCTTACCCAATCCATTCCTATCCAATTCATTCCAACCAACTCTACTTCTCTCCCCGTGAGGTGCACAAGGTAAAGGAAGGTTCTCACCAACCAATCCTGCCCTGGTTTATATCCTTTAATCTGTTCAGGTAAGAGCCTATTACTTTGGATCTTGAGTTCATCATGGAAATTTCTCTTCCTTTTTGCCCTGGGGCTGCTAAAATATGTCTTTTGAGGGGCCTGTTATCTGGCACTCTCAGAATGTGGCTAAGCTAAAACCATTTTGACTCTTGAACTGTCAGCACAGGAGATGAGTGTTTTATATGACCATTTTGCTCTGAATATATGGTGTAGCCATCTACATTTAAAGCAGTTTAACTTCCTTTCAATAGACTTGTTAAATTACCATGATTCAAATCAGCATGGAGTATACTAACATAAGCATCAGCACTAAGTTATCCCATGTACAGTGTCACACTGAAAAGCAGCACTTGCCTTGCTCATGCAGTTACTGGAGTTGTGGAAGGTGATGAGTAGGTAAATACTATCATTAACAACACTCAGAGTTGTTCTGTTTAGATAGATAGAATCAACTGATGTCATACTGACTTTCATAACTTTAATTTTTAACTTATTGATTAGAAGACTTACTTGTTTAGCAGATTTAAACCTGGCTCTTAGTATTAAGAGGCATTTTAAAAGGCAGAGTGTGGATTCTGGACTTCAGAAAAGAATACTTTGACTCCCTCAAGGAATTGATAAGCAGGATCTCCTGGGAGACCAATATGAGAGGGAAAGGTGTCCAGGATATCTGGCTGTATTTTAAAGAAACCTTATTTAGTATGCAGGAATTGAACCATCCTGATGTGCAGAAAGAAAGCAAATATGGCAGCTGACTAGCTTGGCTTAGCAGATAACTTTTTGGTGAGCTTAAACAAAAAAAGGAAGCTTATAAGAAGTGGAAGCTTGGACATACGACTAGGGAGGAGTATAAGAATATTGCTCGTGCATGCAAAGATGAAATCAGGAAGGCAAAAGCACAACTGGAGTTGCAGCTAGCAAGGGACATGAAGGATAACAAGAAGTGTTTCTACAAGTATGTTAGCAACAAAAGGAAGGTCAGAGACAACGTGGGTCCCTTAATGAATGGGGGATGTAACCTAGTGACGTGTTGAGGAAAAGGCGAAATACTTAGAAGCCTTTTATACCTTGGTCTTCACAGGCAAGGCTACTCTGAGGCTACTATGGCAGGCAGCACAGTCTGGGGAGAAGGTAAGAAGCACCCAGCAGTGAAAGAACAGGTTAAGGACTATTTAGAAAAGTTGGATATGTATAATTCCATGAGGCCAGATGTAATGTATCTAAGAGTGCTGAGGCTGATAGGATTAGTTGCTGGTCATTATCTTTGAAAACTCATGGTGATAAGGAGAGGTCCTGGATGGTTGGACAAGGGAAAACATAGTGACCATATTTAAGAAAGGGAAGAAGGAGGATCTAGGGAACTACAGACCAGTCGGCCTCACCTCAGTCCTCAGAAACATCATGTAGCAGGTCCTTAAAGAATCCATTTCTAAGCACTTGGAGGGGGAAAAAATTATCAGGAACAATCGGCATGGATTAATCAAGGACAAGTCATACCTGGCCACCCTGATTGCCTTCTATGATGAGATGACTATCTGTGTGGGTGCAAGGAATGCAGTGGATGTGCTACACCTTGACTTTAGTCAGCCTTTTGATATTGTCTTTCACAGCATTCTTGCAAGCAAGTTAAGGAAGTATGGGTTGGATGAACGGACTGTAAGGTGGATAGAAAGTTGGCTGGATCATCAGGTTCAATGGGTAATGATAAATGGCTCAAGGTCTAGTTGGCAGTTGGTATCAAGTAGAGTGCCCCAGGAATAAGTCCTGGGGCTGGTTTTGTTCAATATTCACAGATTCACTGATTTCCAGAAGTTTAGGGCTAGAAAGGACCTCATGAGATCATCGGGTCCAGCCTCCCTGCTTTGGGCAGGAAAGACTGCTGGGGTCAAATAACCCCAGCAAGGCATGCATCCAGTCTCCTTTTGAATAGCTCCAGGGTAGGTGCCTCCACCACACCCACTGGAAGTCTATTCCAGAGTCTGGTCACACAAGCTGTGAAGAAGTTTTACCTTATATCCAGTCTCAAACCTTCTAGGAGTTTATGATTGTTGCTCCTGGTTTTCCCCTGGGGCACACTGGTTAATAGTTGTTCACTAGGAGTGTGTGGAGTGGGCAGTATTCAATTTGGATTTGAATTCAGCCCAATCCAATTTGAGGGACAGTGATTTGATTCGCTGATTCAGATAACTGTCCTCATTTGATTTAGCCAAATCTGAATCTTAAGATTAAATTCTGATTCAGAGAATCAGTGATTTGGCCATAGACACAGCTTTGTATGTTTTTCTAAGTACCTCAAGGTGCCCGGTGTGGCTCATGAATGCTAAGATGGTGGGATGGAGCATACTACAAGAGTGCAGGGGGGTCCCCCGCATGCTCAGGGGCAGACCCAGAAGCAGATTGGAAGTACTTCCAGTCCACTTCTGGGTCTGCCCCTGAGCATGCAGGGGATTCCCCCCACACCTCCCTGGCTCAGTGATCAGACATGGGGAGACCCCAGGTACCTCTCCCAGACCCAGGAGGCACCAGTCACTGAGCTGAAGGGTGAGGGGATCCCCTACATGCTCTGCGGTGGACCCAGAACTGGACTGGAAGTACTTCAGGTCCACTTCCGGGTCTGCTGCCAAGCATGCGGGGGACCACCCCATGCTCTAGGGGATGCTCCGTCCACCCGAGCATTGCAGCATTCACAAGCTGCGCCTGGTACCTTGAGGTACATACACAAAACATATAAAATATTCCATATAATGTATATTATGTGTCTATGGCCAAATTGCCAAATCTCTCCGAATCAAATCGGAGGCTTCTGATTCTATTCAGAGAAATTAATGGATCTCTTGTTTCAATACAAATTTGGAGATTCATCTGATAAATCGGGCCAAATCTACTCCATATTGAGTCAGCAACTGAAGCTTCGCACTATTGTTCATCTAGCTCCTGATGCTCTTCTCTGATATATTTGTAAGCTGTCACCAAATCCTTCCAGAGTCATAGAATCATAGAAGTAGGGTCAGAAAGGACCTTGTAGATCTCCCAGTCTGACCCCCTGCCTGGGCAGGAGGGAAACTGGGTTCAAGTGACCCCAGCCAGGTAGGCATAGAGCCACTTCTTAAAAACCCTCAGGGTAGGAGCCAGCACCACTTTCCTTGGAAGTTGGTTCCAGATCCTAGCGGCCCTAACTGTGAAGTAGTTCTTATAGATGTTTAATTTAAACCTACTCTCCAACAACTTGTAGCCGTTATTCCTTGTTATCCCGGAGGGCACTAGGGGAAACAAGGTCTCCCCAAACCCTCCTGGTTCCCCCTAGTGAGTTTATAGATGGTCACAAGGTCCCCCCTTAGCCTTCTCTTGTGAGGGCTGAACAGGTTAAGGTCTTGTAGCCTCTCATCATAGGGTCTGCTCTGCTGTCACCGGATCATGCGGGAGGCACTCTTCTGGACCCTCTCAATGTTGCCCACATCCCTCTTGAAGTGGAGTGCCCAGAACTGGACACAGTACTCCAGCTGTGGCCTGACCAGTGTTGCATAGATGGGGAGGATCACCTCCTTAGGCCTACTCAAGATGCCCATGTTCATACTGGAGTCAGTGATGACTCCAAGATCTCTTTCTGCCTCCGTGCTCTCAAGAAGGGAGTTTCCCATCTTTTAAGTGTCTTGCCGGTTACTACTGCCCAAGTACAGCACCCTGCACTTGTCCATATTGAAATGCATCCTGTTTTTGTCAGCCCAACCTTGCAACCTATCCAGGTCTTTCTGCAGTCTTTCCCTCCCTACCAGCATGCCCACCTCACCCCAAATTTTGGTATCATCAGCAAATTTGAACAGGCTGCTTTTCACCCTTTCGTCCAAATCGCTCATAAAGAAATTGAACAGTGCAGGCTCAAGGACCAAGTGCTGGGGGACTCCGCTGCCCACTTCCCCCCAGGTCGAATATGACCCATCCACCTCCACCCTCTGAGTACAACCCTTCAGCCAATTAGCAATCCATCTGACCGTGTAGGCATCGATGCCACTGTCGCCTCGTTTTTTAATGAGGATGGGGTGGTTGACAGTGTTGAAGGCCTTGGTAAAGTCCAGAAAGACTACATCTAAGGCCACACCTGCATCCATTGCTTTTGTGACCTGATCGTAAAAGGCAATCAGGTTGGTCTGACATGACCTGCCCCTAATGAAACCGTGCTGGTTGCCCCACAGCATCACCCCTGATGCCAGTCCATCACAGATGTGCTCCTTGATGATCTTCTCAAAGACTATCCCCAGGTTTGAGGTAAAACTGATGGGCCTATAGTTGCCCGAGTCCTCCCTCCTCCTTTTCTTAAAGATGGAGACCACATTGGCTATCTTCCAATCATCTGGCACCTGGTGAAAGCACCACCAACTCCTGTAAAGCCATGCCAAGGACCCAGCAATAAGCCCTGCTAGCTCCCTCAACACCCTGAGGTGGAGAGCATCTGGACCTGCTGACTTGAACACATCCAAGCAGACACTGGAACGTCCAGTCCCTCCAGAAGCACTCTAACCCGGTCCTCCTCAACCTTACGTCTTGAGGCGTTCCCTTCGAGTCTGTATTGAAACATGGTGGCGGAGTCCCAGTCCCTTCACAAGAAAACGGAGGTGAAGAATTTGTTAAAGATGTCTGCTTTCTCCTCTGGTGTGGCCACCAGATTGCCCAGTGCATCTTGCAGGGGCCCCACATTTCCTGGTGCCTTCTTCATCCTCCCTATATATTTGAAAAAGGACTTTTTATTATCTTTGATCTTGGACACTAGTCCTAGCTCTATGTCCACCTTAGCTTTCCTA
>JAGPOW010000229.1:10157556-10189454 GCA_030014935.1 Caiman crocodilus | reverse complement strand
CCTTCTTCATCCTCCCTATATATTTGAAAAAGGACTTTTTATTATCTTTGATCTTGGACACTAGTCCTAGCTCTATGTCCACCTTAGCTTTCCTAACAGTCCCCCTTCAGGTCCGAGCAGTGGAGGTATACTCTTCTTTGGAGATAGCCTCCCCTTTCCACCGGGTGTACATTGCCTTTTTGGCAACCAGGCATTCCCAGACTTCCTTGATGAGCCAGGGAGGCTTTTAGGCACTCTTGCCCCCTTGCTTCTTGTTGGGATTGTCACCCCTTGGGCCCTGAGTATTGTTTCCTTAAGGAATGACCACTCATCTTGGGCACTGACCCCCCCTGCCCTTGAGAACCCCAGCACCTCTTCCACTACTGTCCTCAACTCGTTGAAGTTGGCCCTCTTGAAGTCTAGGGCTACCACCTTGCTGCAGGCCCTTGACACCCTGCGCTGGATGATGAATTCCAGCAAGCGATGATCGCTATCACCCAGGTGGTCAAGGACCTGGAGTCCCTTTACCAGATCATCACCTGTGGCCAGGACCAGGTCCAACAGGGCATTTCCTCTGGTGGGACTGTGCACCTCCTGGGTTATGTGGAGGTCCTGTATCTCGGCCAGGAACCTACTGGAACGGTCCGACCTGGCTGACTGCTCCTCCCAGCAGATGTCTGGGTAATTTAGATCACCCATGACAACTACATCTCTTGCCTTAAGTGCCTCTGCAAGCTGACCCAAAAATTTCTGGTCCAGCTCCTCCCCTTGGTTGGTGGGTCTGTAGTAGACCCCCACCGTTAAATTCCTCTCTCCATGACCCCGTTGTATATTGACCCAGAGCACTTCAGCTTGCCTCTCCTCTGACCCCATTTTGCTGGCAGAAGATGTGTATTGCTCTTTGACATAAAGCGCCACACTCCCTTCCTTCCTTCCTTCTCTATCCTGCCTGTAGTGGTAATAGCCCCTAATGCTAACTGTCCAGTTGTGGGATGAATCCTACCACGTTTCTGTAAGCCCCACTATGTCTGGGTTTGAACTTGCTATTCTGAGGGTGAGTTCCTCCTGTTTGTTCCCCATACTCTGAGCATTGGTATACAGGCATTTAAGGCCTTGCATAGCTGTGCTTGCCACCCCCCAATTAGGAAGACTATCTGGACCTCTGTTTCTTACCTGGGCACTGTTTGCACGTGTCACCTGTCTTGCTCGGGTGGTGTCTCCCTGCCTTCTTCATTTTTCTAGGCGTCTTCTCTTTTCTAGGCTGAACAGTCCCATATATGCATCTCAAGTAAAACTAAGGAAGTTATTCTCCTAGTCTACTCAGTATTGGTGAGGCCACAGCCTTTCCTTGTATGGCTTGCTCTTCAGGTCTCTAATCATAAAGTCATAAATAAAGGTTTTTTTAAAGTTATTCAGCATAAATAAATTCTCAGATGTTTTGGTTGAAATGGGTTGCAAGTTATGAAGTTGATTCATGAGGTCTCTAACCAGGAGTAGATGCATTCTAATAAAGTATGCTTTCCAAGGTAGCAAGACAAAAATAACTTGTTATGATAACAAATTCAGGATGAAGTCATAAAGGGTTTTAACCTTCAATGGTTGCCAATGAAAACAAGAGCTGTAAAATTGCTTTCTCTGACCCACTCTCTCACAAGCAATCTTACACTCATTTATAAAAATTACTGCAGAATCCAACAGTTATGCTTGGTGAAATGCGTAGGGGCATTGAAGCCCCTTAAACTCCTCTACTTAGTCCAGCATCCTTTTTTCCTCTCCTCATCTTACTACTACTTATCCCCCTCAAAAGACATACATAGAGCTCATCAATAAATTCCAGTTGGCTATCTGGTTATAAATAATTTTGAAGAATAAAATGATATGAATAAAAATACCCCATATCAGTTTGTTTGATAAATACTGCCTTACATATGTCTTAAACAATGAGGCTTAACAATCATTATGGCAGTGCCAAGTTTTCTTCTGTCAAAGAGAATTGTAGCTGTTTCTTGGACCTGTTTCTAATAACAATACCACACTTATTAAAAGCAAGACCTATGCAGCTAAACTTTTCCCTCACTGTCAACAAAGAATGTGTCAGTTGCAGCATATTAAGCTTTTCTTTGACAAGTTTAAGGCATAGTAATGAAACAGTTACATGTGAAAGGCTGATAAAGTAATCCATCAGATAAATCAGACTTACATTCTATTCAGGCTTGTACTCAAAGCTGAGTCTAAGGAAAAAGAACTTCAGGAAGAAATAGATGTCTTCATTGTTCATTGATATGTCAAGGCTCTAGTTTTCCTGGTGTTTTCTATGTATGCACTTTAAAAATGGAGTGGTAATGTGACTGTCCTCAGATCAAACATCATACTCTGCTCAGTGTAATACAAAGAAAAGTATTGTGAACTTTTCTAGGGATCATAGTTCAAGACATTGAAAGTGTTTTATGAAGAATGAAAAATTAAGCCATAGTTTTATTTATAAGTATCATGAAGTTTTATTTTTATATATGAATAATATTTTAGACTTCCCAACATTCATGATACATCCAATACAAAATCTGACAACTCCCCCTCCTTCCTTTTTCCCCCACCCCCCCGGTAAATTATGACTATGTGAAGATAGGATTATATTTGACTTTATAATTTATATTTTGTATGTAAGCAAACACATTATTATTATTATTATTATTATTATTACTATTATTGTAATATACTAATAATGGTGGTGGTGGTGGTATCAAGACCATTTACAATGTGTTCATCTATAAATAATTCTTTATTATATAATGATAATGGTCACTCCAAAAACAGTTTCCACTGCTTTTAGACTAATAATCAGTATAGTATACATATGAGCTGTTTGGTCTCTTTGCTTTTGATGAACAGTTCTTTAAGAATAAAATATTCTTTTTTATGGAGTTCAGAGCAATGAACAGTGTATTGGCACTCAACTAGCAATAATAAATCATCCTGCTAAGGATGGATGGAAATCTTGAAAGCTGAAGGATGTCAAAGGAAAATTCCCTATTATTTATCTTGCCATTCAGTTACAGAGATGTAAATCAACTCTGATGCTGCAGAGGATACTAAGGATTTCATCATTTTATTTTCATTTGGTCTGCACTGGTGGTATCAAGAAGATTTACAATGTGTTCACCTATAAAATAATTCCTTGCTTACTGGGATTTGGCTACTACTAATTTTCCGCACACACCAGATGCTATCTTCAGTGGCACAATTTGATCAATACCAGAAGTGTCAAATATTTTCCTTGTCTTCCACATTGTAACTTCACACTCTTACTAGAATTAAGGAGCACCATCTGCTGGGAAGAGCAGTTAGCCAGGTCTGACCAATCACATAGGTTCCTAGACAAGTTACAGGGCCTCTATTTAACCCAGGAGGTGCACAGTCCCACCAGGGGAAATGCTTTGTTGGACCTGGTCCTGGCCATGGGCGACAACCTGGTGAGTAGACTGTGGGTTCTTGACCACCTGGGCAATAGCGGTCATCGCCTACTGGAATTCACCATCCAGCACAGGGTGTCCAACGCCTGCAGCAAGGCAATAGCTCTAGACTTCAGGAGGGTAGATTTCAATGAGGTAAGGAGACTAGTTAGGGAGGCACTAAGGTCCCAGAGGGGAGTGGAGTTGGGAGTCCAGGAAGAGTGGTTATTCCTTGAGGAGACAATCCTCCAAGCCCAAAGGGTGACAATCCTCACACAGATCAAAGGGGGCAGGAGTGCTCAAAAGCCCCCATGGCTCACCAGAAGCATCCAAGAATGTCTCAAAGCTAAAAAGCAGGCTTATACCCAATGGAAGAGAGGGGCCAGTACAAAGGAGGATTAAACCTCCATTGCTTGAGACTGTAAGGGGGCTGTTAGGAAGGCTAAGGCAGAGATGGAATTGGGACTAATGACCCAGATCGAGGATAACAAGAAGTCCTTTTTTAAATACATAGTGGGTAAAAAGAAGGTACCAGGTAATGCAGGGCCTCTGCAGGATATGCTAGGAAATCTGGTGGTCACACCAGATGACAAAGCTAACCTCTTCAACAATGTATATGCCTACATCTTTTTGAGCAGAGATTGGGGCATTCCCCCAACCAGGATCCCCGATGGACCCAGGGGAGGCACTGCCAGGCCCAGGGTAAGTGAGAACCAAGTCAGGGAACTTCTGATGGGTCTAGATGTGTTCAAATCAGCAGGTCCTGATGATCTCCACCCCAGAGTGCTGAGGGAATTAGCAGAGGTCATTGTGGGACCTGGGAATGGGTTTAGGAGCACTCGTGGTGCTCCAGTGAGGTGCCAGAGGACTGGAAAAGGGCCAATGTGGTCCCCATTTTCAAGAAAGGGAGGAAGGAAGACCCAGGAAACTACAGGCATGTTAGTCTTACCTTGGTCCTGGGGAAACTCTTTGAGAAAATTATGCAGGAGCACATCTGCACACGGCCAGCAGGGGAGATCATGCTTAGAGTCAACCAACATGGGTTCATTAGGGGCAGATCCTCTCAGACCAACCTGGTGGCCTTTTATGACCAGGTCCTCAAATCCTTGGATGCAGGTGTTGCAATGGATGTAGTCTTCCTGGATTTTAGGAAGGCCTTCGACACTGTCTCTCACCCCAAACTCATTAAGAAATTAGGCGACTGTGGCGTTGATGCCTACATGGTCAGATGGGTTGGAAATTGGCTGGAGGGCCACACCTAGAGAGTGGTGGTGGATGAGTCTTTATCAGTCTGGAGGGTTGTGGGCAGTGGGGTCACCTTGTTCAAATCTGCGGATGACACTAAGATTTGGGGGGAAGTGGGCAGGCTGGAGGAGAGGGACAGGCTGCAACTAGATCTAGCCAGGTTACAGGGGTGAACGGATAAGAACAGGATGGGACTCAATATTGACAAGTGTAGGATACTGCACCTAGGGAGGGAGAACCAGCAGCATACCGACAGGCTAGGGAGCTCCCTTCTCGTCAGCACAGAGGCAGAAAAGGGTCTTGGTGTCATTATTGATTCCAAAATGAACATAGGCCACCAATGTGAGGATGTGGTCAGTAAGGCTAATCGCACCTTGTCATGCATCCACAGATGGCACACGAGCAGGTCCAAGGAGGTGATCCTCCCCCTCTATGCGACATTGGTCAGGCCACAGTTGGAGTACTGCATCCAGTTCTGGGCACTGCACTTCAGGAGTGATGTGGCCAGCATTGAAAGGGTCCAGAGGATGGCCACTCACATGATTGGTGGCAGCAGAGCAGGTCGTACAAGGAGAGGCAACAGGACCTGAACCTGTTTAGTCTCCAGAAAAGAAGGCTGAGAGGGGATCTCACGTCCATCTAGAAACGGGCCAAGGGGGACCAGCAGGCTATGGGGGAGTCCCTGTTTCCCCGAGCACTACTGGGAGTAATGAGGAGCAACAGCCCTCATCAATAAGTTGACAGAGAGTAGACTCAGGCTGGATATCAGGAGGCACTACTTCACAGTCAGGGAGGCTAGGATCTGCAACCAACTTCCAAGGGAAGTGGTGCTCGCTTCTACCCTGGGGGTCTCCAAAAAGAGGCTGGACAATCACCTAGCTGGGGTCGTTTGAACCCAGCATTCTTTTCTGTCCAGGGCAGGGGATCGGACTTGATGATGTGTTCAGGTCTCTTCCAACCCTACCTACTATAAAACCATCTCTAGGAAAAGAATTTGTTCATTGTTTTCCAGAGTTTTACATGTGATTTGGAAAACTTGCTAACACAGCCACTGCCAGGATCTATAATCCTTTCCCATTTGCTAAGGTATCTGACCCAAAGAAGAACAAACACTCATGTGGTTTTCTGCTTTTGGTGAATGTTTGATTTTGGGGATTGGAGAGTTATGGGATGATAAATAAGTAGGCATCTATTGCAAAACCTCATTTATATGATTTAAACATTTTGTAACAGGTGCACAATTGTTTCAAATAAAAAGCTGTCTTTCTAACCAGGTCCATTACAGACTTACATATTTTATGACCAACCTGTTAGCTCTATGCTGATACTTAGAATGCAGTCTCAGCCCAAGAACACATTTTAAAATGTATGAAATCTGAACAAAATGCTGCATGCTCATAATTCCAAACATAGAAGATAGTCTTTTAGATGCTTTATTTTAAGAATACTATTAACAATCAAAATAACTTGACTTTATTTAATTTGTGACTCAGATTATTAATGCTATTTGGTGGACAATAAATACAGTTTACAAAAGCAGCTGGCTCCAGATTAATTTCCCACCCAAATATACTAAGGTGCATTCACTTGTAGGTATTGAGATTATATATTCCACCTGATTAATGTTCACACCTATTTGTGTTGCTAGGAATATTCCTTGTATTATGTGTATGTTTTATACTATAATACAATGTGATGAAGGCATCTTAGAAGGCATAATCAGTTACAAATGGGAACCAAAACCTGCAGGTCAAATTATTCATTTTATTCAATAAAATGACCCTTAAGCAAAATCCTAGGGATATGGGTGAAATGGAAAACAAGGACCATTAAATATAAACAGTTGGATAAACAAAGAGATGACAGTTCTCCCTTTGCCAGGAACTTTCTTTAGACTTTTCAGATACAAAAAATAGACTTAATCTCTAAAACCAGGATTTAGTTCACTAGAGTCCTGGACTAATTCAAAAACACCTGCTCAGCAACTTCCTCACTCTAGAGGTGCACTGGGTATTTACTTTTCTGACCTGATGTGGTGGGAAAGTGCCCCCACAGGCTCTCAAGGGAGAGAAAGGAGGACCCACAGACCCCAGACTCTGAGAGCAAGCCCCCAGAGGGGCGCACGTACCTGCTGAAGAGCAGCGGGAGCAGGAGCCGCGTGAACTGCCATTACGATGGCTGTGGCAACAGCTGTTCCTGGCTTGGGGAACAGCTGAGCCAATCCCAGCGGCCATAGTGGCAGCTGCAGGAAAGTTGAAAAATGCCGGTGGAACAGGGAGAGAGAGAGAGAGAGAGTACGGGTAAGCTGCTTCTGCTGTGAGGTCAGGCACGGACAGGAGAGGACCCAGCCTGCAGGTCTCAAGCAGGCAGCTTAGCAGAGAGCTGTAAGCTTCCTATGGGAGTCAGAGCAGAAGGCAGACAGAGAGTGCAAGCCGGGGCACGCACTCAGTCTCCTGAAGCAGCTGACACTCAGGAGGCAGGGGAGCACGCTGCTGTTGGCAGGAGAGGGGAGACAGCGGAGGCTCCAAGAGGGAGCTGGAATCAGGGGAATCACCCTGCAGCTCCTCCTAACTCAGAGGAATGTTTCCTGTAAAAGAGGAGAAAGGAAAAATCGCTCCCAGAAGGAGGGGGAACGACCGGGAACCGGAGAACCGGTCTGAGGTCATCATACAAGGCCTGGAAACATCTTGAGCATATCATCCAGTGGTAGGCGCATGGACAGAGTGTAGAGGAGGCGGAGACCCGTGGACCACCACGTCAGACGACCGTGAGTAACACTGTCTATTGGGAGTCCCACCCAGGGTAAAGATCTCCACTGTAGACCCCTCGTAAGGTACATATTTACATCCAAGTCATGGCAGGCAAGTTGAGGGGAGGGGCAACACCCTAATAGACCAGACGGAGCGGGGCGCAGGCTCCACACCTGACAATTCCATAGGCACCTGCTTTGGGGGCATGCTCAGAACTGCTACAGTAGGCATAAGCCCCAGGAAGTTTCAGAAATGAAGAGAAGCACCTAGGATCCATTGAGGGACACTTTCTGGCACATTTGTTCAGAACCTGCCCAACCTGCAGTGATGGCCCTGAGATCAGTTCAAAGCACACCAGTCATGGACACTTCCATTTTAAAACATGGCTGATAGTGGTAGTAACACCACCCGCTGTCAAGGGCTCTAACAAGCAGCTCAGTCTGGGATAATGGCTTAGTTGGCCACACCTGCCCTGGGCTTTGATTCACAGCCCTAACCCTGCTAATGACTAGATAGCCCAGGAGCGGACAATTATTTGAGGTGGAGGGCAGCTTAACAAATTTTGGTGAGGTGTTGAGGGCAGCATGGATAGTTTCACCCCTTGATAGTTGCCACACCCACTGGTTGCCATCAACCATCAACTGGAAGTCCTACCCCTGACCCTTGCCACTGGAGTCTGTCCCCTTGGACCCCAGAAATACTCCTTGGAGGTAGGGCTTACCATCTTAGAACCAGAAAAAACCCTATCATACACTAAAAGTCAAACACCTATTACAACATATTTTAATTTTATTACAAAAATATTTTTGTCATGCTTTGTATTTATGCAGTGTATAACCAGATGATTGCATAATAACTGAAAAATAAATTATTAGTCTTGTACATTGCAGGGGGTGTGTGGGGGAGTTGTATGGTGGGGTGTCAGGGGCTGTGGGTATGTGTGCGGTAGGGGGTGTGTGTGGGGGAGTTGTGAGGGGGGCTATGTATGGGGGCATAGGGTATATTGGAGGGTTTTGTATATGTAGGGGGTTGTGGGGACAGAAAGTGAGTGCATGACATTTGTGGGGTGTGACAGAGTGTGCGGGAATGGGGACCCCACTACATGTCCTCCATGGTGCAGCAGCAGCAAGGTTGGGGGGGCGGTGCTCAGGGCACTGGTGCCCAGCAGGCTGCAGTTCCTGCCAGCACTGCACATCACAGTGAGAGGAACAGTATCTGCTAGGCTGTCTCTATTGCCAGCACTCCCCATTCTCCACCAGGCACAGGAGGGAAACTCCAGGTGCTGGAGCTGGCTGCTTCCCCACCCCTCAGGGGAGGGCACCTGGGGCTTCCTTCCCAGGCTATGCAGCCCCAATGGGGAAGGCAGTCAGCTCCTGCACCTGGGACTTCCTGTGCCTGGCATGTTTGGGGGCTGTGTGTGCATGATGGGGATCACTAGCAATACAGACTGCCCAGCAGAGGCTGCAACCCTCACCCCAATATGCAGTGCTGGCCAGAGCTGTGCTCTGCTGGGCACCAGTGCCTGCCTGCCTTGGACCCAAGGACCCTGAGCATCCCCACCTGCTGCTGTTGCCACTGCCACCACCTGCCAGGGCTATGCACCATGGCGAGAGTATCATGGGGTCCCCACACTGCTCTACCTTCCTTCACACCCACACACTGCCCACCCGAGCTCCGCACTGCCCCTTCTGGGCATGGGCTCTGTGCTGCTGCCATCCCCAGCCCTAGCCCCATGCTCTGCTCCTGCCCAGTGCAGCCCTACCCCTTCCCTCACCCCTGCTGCTTCCCTGCCTGCTCCTTGGAGCAACCTGGAGGCAGAGAAAGCAGAACAGGTCTCTGGGGGTTGCAGTAGTGGCAGTAGCAGCCCCGCCTGGAAGCTGCCTCCTGGCCAAGCCAAGTTCTTCCGCCCACAAGGGTGGGAGTGAGGCACAATAGGGTATGTTTCGGGGTATGTGTACACATAGGTGCCTTGCTCCCACCCTGGTGAGCGAAAGGGCTGGGCAGGACACAATTTGTTGGTGGGCCCCATGGCCTGGATGGAAGTGCTTGGCAGGCCAGATCTTACCCGTAGACCATATTTTGCCTGCTTCTGAGGTAGTCACTGTCTGGGACTTACGATTGGATGCTGGGAGAACAGCTTCCTCATTTAGCCCCAGCTGTGGCAACAGACTCCAGGCTAACTAATAGTTCTTGCAGTAGGTTTGCTTTGGCAGGTCTTTGTGATCTAGTACTCCTAGACCCCACTTGCTCTGTTCCTAGACTTTGGCTTCTGCCTTCTTCCATGGATATGGTAATTGGGCCTGAGCTCCTACGCTTCAACTTGGCTTATGATTTGGATCAACTCCTGAGCTTCAACTTGGCTTGTGATTTGGATCTTACCTCTGAATTTTCTCAATCTCGTAACTTAGTATCTGTTTCCTGACCCCAGGTTTGGCCTGTATGTTGGACTCCTTCACTCTCCCTGTTTCCTCTGGGGGCCTAATCATTAGGAAAGACTGTCTAGGATATGACCCATTATGCTAATTCTGTATATAATAGCTCACTGGCCTTGGAAGTGGTATCCCTGTGTTCTAGGTGCCACAAAGAATGCAAATTTTATGGGACCCTAAAAGACTGTAACCCTATGACCTAGTTGGCTAGGAGGAGTCTTGGGTTTAGGTCTCTTCTCCCAGGACTAATTTGTGTTCTTTCTGACATAAAATGCAAAAGTAATGTCTGTAGTAGAACCCAGGCCTCTATCTTTTTTGTTTTTCTTTTGTGATCCTAAGAGTGCTCTTGAGGCAGGGTTAATTGCCCATGTATACTGGTCTCTGTCTTGTTCCTTAGCAGAGATTTATCATACAGTTAAAGACTCATTAGAAGGACTGAGTCAGAGCATGCTCATGGCTCATCATATGCTAGAGAATTGCCATCATACACAGCATACACAGACTGGACTCAAACCCTGCCATAAATCAGCCATCCTTGATCTCAGTGCATCTTGTGCTGTGGGTTGATTCCTACCCCTGCTCCCTTCTTTTTTGCTACAAAGGAAAGGAAAGGAAAGGAAAGAAAAGAAAAGGCCCACCTCCTGGGAAAGTGTGTTCTCCAAGAATTGATGTGGCTGTATATACTCCATGTATGCAGCTGCAGCAGGTTTTGGAGTTTCCAGGGTATTCAATATGCACCCAGGGGGTAGGCATCTGGAGTCTTTGCCTGGCTGATAGGCAGCTGACCTCTCCTGATAGGCAGCACTGAGCAATGTTCATCTTTGTGGCACAGCAAGGACTAGGGAAGCAGGACCTGAGCTGAGGGTAGGACACATACTATACTATAAATGTTGCCTTTCCCCTCTACCTGGGTTTCCTGTACCCAGGCTTCTACTATGAATAATTCCCTTTCACCCTGATTTGATGACTTACAATTCATTCCTTTTCTCATTTCACTCTTTCTGTCCCTTCACTTCTGCTGTTGTTCCACCTCTATATTTCAATATAAAACTTATTCTTAAAATCAATTCCCATCTTTTCTTGAAGGTGTACCATGAGTGCTTTTCACATAATCCCATCAAGGATTGGCTTTAGAACACAAAAGAATACCCACCTTTATGTCCATGCTTTCATGAGCCTGCTTTGAGTGAAGGCTCCATTTCCTTTCCCCTCACCCATAGTTCCTGTGGCATGTTGTGCCATAACAGGCTGTCGTAGTCTGATTGGGGAGCCTCTATAATAAGATCCAGAAATACAGGAAGCTGGTCTGGGGCCTCAAAATTGATTGACTTTCAGGAAAAGACTCTTAAAAGGTAAAATTCCTTCTCTACTGCCAACAAAGCCTGGAGCTGTTAATTAGATTTCACCTGCAACAGCATAGTATTTTCAAGGACACCACTGGCAGCCAGAAACTTTTTCATAATGTACAAACACTCAAAAAGAAGGTTGTTCTTTTTAACTGCACTGTAGACTTTTAAATCAAATTGCCACTACAGGAAGAAATTTCTCTGCACTACTACAGAAAAAATCTGCTTTCAGGGTGGAGATGGCTTTGTAATCTCCCCATATAACTTAAAAGATTTAAATCAACCAGTTGCCAGCTAAATATGCAGTTGTTTTTCCCATCAAGGCCTAGCTAAGGAATTTCTTGATGTAAGAACACAAGGCATTTCTAGTGGCACATGCTTTAATAGATCTGCAGTCCAAACTTTGAAAGGTGCTTTCTGGCTGACAGTGGTGGGCTTGGGGTGTTTACGTCCCACTAACAGTATCCCTTATTTTAATTCAATGTGGTATATAATAGGAAGCAAGGACATGCTTTGTATTGGGAATGCTGATGTCCAAGTAGTCCTTCAGGTTTCACAGATTTCATAGACGTTAGGGCTGGAAGGGACCTCAAAAGATCATCGAGTCCAGCCCCCTACCCTATGGGCAGGAAGTCAGCTGAGGTCAAAGGATCCCAGCAAGATAAACATCCAAATGTCTCTTAAAGGAATCCAGAGTAGGTGCTTGCATCACCTCTGGAGGCAGTCGGTTCCAGGCCTTGGGGGCTCGAACAGTAAAGAAGTTCTTCTTTATGTCCAGCCTGAAATGGTATTGGAGGAGTTTGTGACCATTTGACCTTGTCATCCCTTGGGGCGCTCTGGTGAACAGATGTTCCCCCAGATCCTGATGTACACCCCTTATATTCTTATAGGCAGTCATTAGGTCTCCCCTGAGCCTGAGCTTTTCCAGGCTGAAGGGTCCCATGGCTCACAGCCTCTCATCATAAGGCCTGTTCTCCTGCCCTCTGATCATGCACATGGCTCTCCTCTGGACTCTCTTAAGCTTCTCCATATCCTTTTTAAATTCTGGAGCCCAGAGTTGGATGCAATACTCCACCTGCGACCTCACCAAGTCTGAGTACAGTGAAAGGATGACATCTTGGGATTTACTTGAAAAGTATCTGTTGGACGCTAGCCAGAGTTTTGTTCACTTTATCAGCTGTGACATTGCATTGGTGGCTCATATCATCTTGTGGTCAGTCATGACCCCCAAGTCCCTTTTGGCCATGGTGCTAGCAAGTGTAGCACTGCCAAGCCTATAAGTGTGCTGCTAGGTTTTTTTTTCCCTGAGATGGAGTACCTTGCATTTTTCGGTGTTGAACACCATCAGGTTGTCATCCACTCATTTTCCGACCCTGTCTAGGGTGACGTGGATTACCATCCTGTCCACAGGTGTGGACACTTTACCTTATAGTTTGGTATCGGCAAAGTTGGCAAGTCTGCTTCTGATACCAATGTCCACATCATTGATAAAAATATTAAAGAGTATAGGCCCAAGGCCAGAGCCTTGGGGGACCCCACTGGTCATGACACACCGCGATGATTTACTTCCGTCATCTACCAGTCTCTGCATCCTACCTTAGAGCCAATTCCCCAGCCATTGGACTGTGATATAGCTGAGGCCACACTTGGCTAATTTTTCTATGATATGATCATGGGACACCAGATTGAAGGCTTTTTAAAAACTCAAGATATATGATGTCAATCTCTTCTCCCTTGTCCAAGTGATATGTCACCTGGCCATAGAAGGAGATGGGATTGGTCAGGCAAGACCTACCTGCAACAAACCTGTGCTTTTTCCTGGGTGTCAGTTGTCAGTTGTCCCATACGGTTTATCAGGATGGTTTATCATATGGTTTCCAGTGTTACCCTTGTTTTTCCTCTGGCTCCCCACATATCTAAAAAAGGACTTTTATTGTCTTTGATACGTGTAGCCAGTTGGAGTTCAGTCGCAGCCTTGGCTTTCCTAGTTCACTTCCTACAGGTCCAGACCAGTGCAGAATACTCTTCCTTTGAATACTTGCATCCTTTATAGGTTTTTCTTCTTAGGTGCAAGAGGCCCACAGGTTTCCTGCAGAGCTAAGGGGGCTGCTATGCCCTTTTTCTGCTTTTCCTTTGAGATGGGATAGACATTACTTGTGCTTTCAGGATCACTCCCTTGAGAAGCAGCCACTTATCTTGAACTCCCCTCCCCTTCAGGTCGTGGTCTCTTAGGGCCTCACCAACAAGCCTTCTGAAGCTTTCCTGAAGTTGAGGACTTCTGCATTGCTGACTGACTTGCCAGCTTTACGGTGGATTCATTAACCTCCAAAATGCCCATTCATCAGCCATTCTGTAGCTATGAGCTGTAAAAGGAAAAAAATCATGGCAGGGTGCTGAGAATAGAATAAGTTTTGATGTGCCCAGAAAGTTATCCAGGTATAGCTTCATTAGCCACAGCATCAATGGATAGGCAGAATTCTCCAAAATGCAGGATGCATGCCCCATTGATGACAATGTCTTTAGGGCAAAGAGAGATCTGTTCTGGCCAAGCATGTAAGCAACTGATGGTCTCAGAACCCAGGCACCATGCACGTTGCTTATGCTGTTTGTATTGGCATGCAGAAATATTCTCCTGTAGTCCACCACTAAAAACAAGGCATTACTATTTATTATTAACATACTCTTTGTCGGGGCAGATTACAGGAACATGTTTGTGCCATTGATGGCATCACCACAGTTGGAAAAACCCATTCTCTGCAATCTTGTTATACTTTCTTTCATATATTATATTTTTGGTAAATGAGGGGAAAAAATTTCATGATGTCCAACCTCCCCAGCAGGTTTCACCACAATTACCTTGTGTGACCAGAAAGATGAGCAGTTTGGGATTGCTAGCTTTCAAACTTTGATAGAAGTCTATCTCCTTATACAGAAATTACAGAGCCGCTGTCAGTGGTGATGGGAGAAAATATGATTTGGGGGGACTGAAGGTGCAGAGGGTGGTGCAGGGCCTCCCCTCCCTCCCACCGGGCTGCTGTGGGGCTGTCGCACGGTGGGGTGCTGGGCATGATGCTGCGGCAGCATGGCATGACGGTGGTGCTGGAGCAGTGGAGCCATGTTTGGGGGTGCTAAGCCCCATTAACCTTGGCATTCCACCACCTATGGTTGCTATTAATCATCCCATGTCAGCCAAATAATGTTGTCCTATCATTGAGATGCCTCTCCTGGATATGATTGCCAACAACCAGTGAGGGTTAGGTTAGCAATGAGAGCTTGCAGCAGCTAAGATTGCTGGTTAAGTAGGTTCCCACATCCATGTTCATTGTCTCATTGACTTTGTTCTTCTCTGAGGCTGCTTCAGAATGCCTGGATATATTCTTTGATTGCTGGGTCTCACTCAGAATGTCTCTTTCCACACTATTCCCATGAAACAAAAATGTTTATATGGGTCATAACTTATAGAAACTCCCAAAGGACTTCCATGAGTACCATACATGCAATCATACAATTTGTACTGAAGAGGACCTGCAGGAATTTTTTCCATAAAGCAGCTATTTTATGAGTCTGTTCCACAGACCCTGTGTCTCATTTAATTAAATTTATAAAACACTGTTTCCATGATAATTTTTCTATGGCTTTAATTGCCTTTCTCTGGATATTTTCTACTTCTTTCTAATTACTTGTACATATTTTTATAATTTTTGGATGTAGGGTGAGGAGAGCTAAATACAGTATTTATGGCATCAAATTTTATAATGGTGGCCTAATATTTTTAAATATTATTCTTTATACCTGATATCGTATTTGCTTCAATTGTTGTGGCAATTTGAGTTGTCACAGTTAATTTAGAATCCATCTATGTAAGAGTAATTCAGTCTGTCCTTTTTAAATGTGCATTAGTTCCTGCATGCCTACACTGAATTTCATAGATTCATAGATTGTTAGAGGCTGAGAAGGACCTCAGATCATCAGGTCCAGTTCCTTTGCTGTAGGCAGGAAGACAACTGGGGTCAAGTGACCCCAGCAAGGTGACTGTCCAGTCTCCTTTTGAAAAAACTCCAGGGTAGGTGACTGCACCACCTGTGGATGGAGTTTATTTCACTGTCTGGACATCCTGACTGTGAAGGAGTTTTTCCTGGTATTAAGCCTGAAGCGGCCTTCCAGGAGTTTATATCCATTGGTCCTGGTCTTCCCCAGGGGTGCCCTAGTGGACTGTTGTTCACCGAGCTCCTGATGCACTCCTTTGATATAGTGGTAAGCCACTATCAAGTCCCCTCTCAACCTTCTCTTCTTTAGGTTAAAGAGGCCCAGGTCCCCAGCTTTTCCTTTTATGGCTTGCCTTGCAAGTCCCTGATCATACGGGTGGCTCTTTTCTGGACCCTCTGAAGTTTTCCACATAAAGTTTACATGCTTGGCCAGAGTTCCCTCAAGTTTTTCATCTGCCATCATATTGTCCAAACACCTAAGGCATTTTTACATGTGCTCCAAGGGTGGGTATGGTGGGGATTTAATTAGAGTGGCTCTGAGACCTGCTCTAATTAAAGCACCCCCACATGTTGTGTATCAGTCTCCCTGCACTTCAGAATGGTGATGGGGGCATTTGAATTAAAGCCTGTTGAATAAGCTAGAGTTCAATCACCCCTGCCACCATTTTGAAGTGTGGGAACACTGATATATGAGACATGGAGGCTAGTTGGAGCACAGTAATTATCACACTTCATCAGACTTGATTAATTGAGTCCGCTCTGACATGCTGTAAATACAGCGCATCAGAGCATCCTCTGTGCTCGTGTACAGGCACCCCTAGATTTCTTAGCTGTTTCTGAAATCCCCCAATGTTCTGTAATCTTGGTTTACATAAATATTTAAGTCACATACTGATATTTTGAGAGGGGATCTGCTATAGAGCACCAGACCAGGAGGAAGTGGTGGATGAGGCTTCTTCAAACAGCTAGTACAAGTTTCCTGATCACAGGTCCTGGTTCTCATGGGGGACTTCAGTCACCCTGACATTTGCTTGGAGGACAATACAGCAGTGTGCAGGCAATCCAGGAAGTTTTTGAGGAATATTGGGGACAACTTTCTGGTGCAAGTGTTGAAGCAGCCAACTAGGGGCCATGTTCTTCTTGACCTGCTGCTCACAAACAGGCAAGATTTGATGAGGAATGTAGTAGTGGATGGTAACTCAGGCAGCGCTGACCATAAGGTGATTGAGTTCAGGATCCTGAGGAAAGGAAGCATGGAGAGCAGTGGAATAAGGACCCTGGACTGCAGAAAAGCAGACTTCAACCCACTCAGAGAACCCATGGGCAGGATTCCTGGGAAGCCAGAGTACAGGGGAGAGGAGTCCAGGAGAACAAGCTGTACATCAAAGAAGCCTTACTGAGAGTGCAGGAACAAACCATCTTGATGTACAGAAATACTAGCAAGTATGGCAGAAAGCCAGCTTGCCTTAGCAGGGAACTCTTCAGTAAACTAAATCACAAAAAGGAAGCTTATAGAAGTGGAAACTTGGACAAACAACTAGGGAGAAGTATAAGAGTATTGTTTAGGAATGCAGGGATGAAGTCAGGAAGAACAAAGCACAGTTGGAGTTGCAGCTAGCAAGGGATGTGAGGGTAACAAGAAGGGTTTCTACAATTATGTCAGTAGCAAGAATAGAATCAGGGAAAGTGTAGGTCCCTTACTGAACTGTGGAGGCAACCTTGCAACAGAAGATGCTGAAAAGGATGAAGTGTTCAATGCCTTTTTTGCCTCAGTTTTCACAGGTAAGGTTAGACTACTGCACTGGGCAGTATAGTTTGGGGAGGAGATGAGCTAAAGTGCTGAAAAAAAGGGTTAGGGACTGCTTAGAAAAACCTGGGCGTGTAGAAATCCTTTAGCGCTGTGCAAAGCTTCGCTCGCTGATTCAGTTCGGCAGAGATTCAGTGGCCTAATCTCTGAATCTGAATTGAATCAGGAGACCTTTTAATCTCTCTGAATTGGAACTCTCCAAATCAAGTCAGAGAGATTTAGAAAGACTCAACAATTTGGACATAGACACAGCTTTAAATGTTTTTTCTACATACCTCAAGGTACCAGATGGCTCATGAATGCTGAGATGGTGGTGCAGATGGGGAGTCACAGGATGGCTTGATGACTGGTGCCTCCTGGGTTTGGGAGGGCACCTGGGGTCCCCCTGTGGCTGATTGCTGAGATGGGAGAGTCTGGGGGGGGCACCCAGTGTGCTCCCTGGCAGACCCTGGGTTCACTGCCAAGCACACGGGGGAGGGGGAGGGCAGCACTCCTGTGGGATGCTTCATTCACCTCACCATTGCAGCATTTGTGAGCCATGCCTGATACCTTGAGGTATGTAGAAAAAACATTTAAAGCTGTGTCTGTGGCCGAATGCCTGATTCTCCAAATCAGCATTGAATTTTCAGATTCAGATTTGGCTGAATTGAACTGGGGACAGTGATCCGAATCAACAAATTGAATCACTGTTCCCGATTCAGGCTGAATCCAAATCTGAATTGAATACAGCTTGTTTTGCACACCCCTAAAGTCCATGGGGCTGAATGAGATGCACTTGAGGGTGCATGTGGAGCGCTTGGAAGAGAAAAAGGTGTTAGGAACAGTCAGCATGGTTTCACCAGGGATGTCATGCTTGATCAACCTGATTGCCTTCTATGACAAAGTGTCTGGCTCTGCGGATGTTGGGAGACCAGTGGATGTAGTGTACCTTGATTTTAGCAAGATATGGGTGCATTCCCCTAATTCTTTCTAATTTTATTAAGCAGGCAATAGTCATCACATGAATGCTTGGGGTAGTTCACTTTTACCCCACTTTTAGGCTGCAATTATTAAAAAAAAATAATAAAAAAAAATATATATATATATATATATGTATGTATGTATGTATGTATGTATGTATGTATGTACTAAAGCCAGTTAATTTTGACTGACATATTGATTAAATGAGCCCATTAAACAGTACTCTGTACCCTGGAATTATTTGCTGCCAAAAAGCTTGATAATATGTTGCTTATCATTCAGCAAGAATTTTTCAAACCAAAGAACACTAGAGGCTATCTTTGCTTCTAAATCCAGAGTCTCTGTTTTGAGGTTTCAAAACAGTATTGTGAAAAGAAAGCAGAATTTCCCTCTGCACACACATATGGCCAGTTGGTGTTTTTGAGAAATAATGGAGGGCAACAGAAATCCTCAGTGCTATATTAAGTCCCTGTCAGCTATTTGCATGAAACATGAGGCCAGCTAGCACTCAACAGTCACTGGTAACCTGTCCACTATGATCCATACTTTTTTCTTGTAATGCTTGCTCTCTCAAATACCTTTCCTTAGAACACCAGGGAAGTAGCATGCTGCACCCATTCTCTCTACAAGCTAGCTGCAAAAGGAAAAATCTTGGCAGGCAGTGGAGGTTCAGACCACATTCTCCAGCAAACACAATTAGATCACAGCATCCTCCCCAACTACATATTTTCTCTTTAGTTATTTCTTTTTCTTCCCTTCTCCGAAGGAAAGAAGGAAAAGATTGTTGAAATGTAGGCCTCTGTATAAGGAATATATTGAACCAGACTTCTGAGTTGAAATTATGCAGGGGTTCATTTTACTTGTCATCTATTATTTACAGGTCTTTTAGAGCTGCTTGAACTAATTCATTATGAAAAATTACTACTGCTCTTTTGAGTGAGGGAAGAGATCCAGAGGAGAAATGATCATTTTATTTTGCTATGAATCATACGACAGCATAGTGGTTTCTCTCAAAACACACCCTCCCTACTTGCCCTTAATTAACAACACAGCTCTAAGGGAATTGTTTTAGTATTGCTTCCCCCTTTTCCCAGCATCACTCTCCAGGGCTGGCCCTTCAAAGATGGTGGAGTCAAGCAGCTGCAGCCCTAGACTAACTATCTAATCAATAGCTGCTGCTTGTTTCACTCTGACAAAAGCACTGAGCTGGTAAGCATGGTTAACCTAAGTTGTATATTTTTCTGTTTTGTTTCAGAGATTTCTCTTCATATAATTTTATCTGATGTTCTAGGTTGTTTAAAAGTTTTACTAGTGGAAAGTTCTAATTAAAGCACTCTATGTATTGCTGTGACCTCTCTGCTCTTGACTTTTCTGCTCAACTCATAGGCTAAGCGCACACAGTCAAAAAGCCCAAGGTCTAATCGATTCAGTCTTCACAGGTTTCTCTAAACTGCATAGAGTAGACTGATAATGAAATGAACTGATGTTCACTTTTTAGTCTGGAAAGGCAGTTTGAGGCTTGCACTGGTCCAGGCTAAAAGGCAGGGGGTGCCAGAAAATGCCTCCCAGCCTTTCGGTCATTGCTGAACTCAGCTAAGTGGGGACCATCCCTGATTAACTACCCTGCACCCTCCAACTCCCTGCTATTTCTCCAAAGAAGGGGAAGGAGCCCTTGTCTAGGTGCTGGCTCCCACAGCTGGGGGTTTGCCCACACATGGGCATTCCTTTAAATGGGCTGCTTTGGACTGGTGCAAACTGCTGAGAGCAATTCTTCTCCAAACAGCTATTCTCGGGAGAATTTGGTACTTTACAAGGAGCAGTAATCCTTGAAACTGGCATAATTTTATGCTGTTTGCCTTTAAATTTTACAGCTGCTGTGGCAGCTACTTTGCCTGATATATCTGTGTTAAGACAGCTCCTGCCTCTGATGCTCTTCCCATGTGCAGCCTGAAGTATCTTGGTCTGAAAACACTAAGACATCTGATAAAGTACATTGCTGAAATTATAGCTATTTTCATAAAAATGTATCTAAATATGCATAATTTATGACATCTTTTTCTTTAAAACAACCAAACAAAAAACCCTGGAACATATTGTATCAAGTTTACAGTCCAAAAATATTTTCCTAGTTACTTATTCAAGTAATTATGGAAGAGTTTTTCTCCAATTTCTATTATTATTAGTTCACAGAGTGCTTCTGATAGGTATTGATTTAATCTCTTTTGGGATTAAATATAATACTTGTTACCCAAAACCAAATATAATTTATCAGAATGACACTCCACCCTACCTCAAACAAAACCAAAAAACACACCCCCCTCCACAACCTTATGCTGTCCTGATATTGCAGGACTTTTTACTGTTTTGAGAAAGGGGGAAGGTTCCCTTGCTTAAAGAACAGCTGTATATTGTTTGGATTACCTTTTTTTAGGCAAATGAAAATACCAAGAGAACACAAAACGTACCTTGGACAGACCCATCTTGTATGTGATTACCTGCAACAACTACAGCAAAAAGGCTTCTGTCTGTGAACACAAGCAGAATTCTTAAACGTTGCGCACAGCATGTAGAAATCTCATAAGTGCATAGATAAATATATATCCATGGTCATCTCTCAATAGAATAGTACTCAAAATGAAACAGGGATGTCTCTGTGATTTAGAAAGGATTTCCCATCATGATAAAAGGGAGCATGATAACTATGGGAAGATATAGTAACCAAAACTGAAATAAAATTAAACCACTCCTCAGCTTGCTCGGACAGGTGTTTCTAGCTATCATTTCAAAGCAGATGAATCATTATTAAATGTAGCAATTACATTTAATCCATGGCATTTCAATAAAAATAAAGTTGAAATGGAGAAATGGCTGTGTAGGCCATTTGGCTTTCTAAAACTCTTATAAACTTGACATAACATTATACCCTTTCAGAATGTTTTCAAGGAAGGAAAGGGCCAGATTTTAAGTATAGATTCAATCTGGAGGGAGAGGATGTTAACAGATGATTGAGAGGTGTAAATGTGCTTTGCTGAATTCTAGTGGAGAGTGCCTGGTCTCCATTATTCACCACCATGCCTGTCACATGTGGGATCATACATATGTTTTTTAGGTTAATTTATAGAAAGAATGTGACATCAGCTGTACAGTTCACCATGTATTCCTCTGGCACCAATTTATAAGGAAATGCTTGTACCTAGATACCTGTCAATAACATCTTTATAATTGCCTTTGAAATTGCCTGTTACCTGTCATCACAGACTTTCTTTTGTAAAGAACTTCACACAGGGAGTTGAGATCTTGTTCTTAGGTCATCTATATTATGCAATACATGCTGCAAGCAGATAGAATGTGTTCACTGCAGCTCATGTATTGCATTCAGTTATTATTTCCAAATGTTTACTTGGATCTGTTTCTCTTTGTATATTTTAAACCTTATTTAACTGCTTTTATTTTTTTCAGGCATACGTTCTGCTGCCAGATTGGTAAGCTTCAAGGGGGTTTGAAGCAGAAAGGTGAAAGACAAAAATGAACAGAGGATCTGAAGAATTTAGAGATCATTCTTACAGATTTGGGTTGGAATATATTACCAGGGCACCATGGGAAAGCTTTAAGAGCTCATTTGCTCTGTGGGTAAATACGGATAGATGTGGAAATCTGCTAAACTCCAAAAGGCTCCTGGAGAGGGGGAAGGGTGTAAAAATAGTGTGGCTGGGGCAGCGGGGAGGATGGTAAAAATAGCAGCCCCAGGTCCATGAAGAATGCTTGGGCTTTCCCAGCCCTGGGGCTGTCCTGGGAACACATGCAAGCATTTGTTAAGTCAGGTTAACTCAGGGCCAGGCAAACTAATAATAATAACTCTGTAAAATAATAATATAGTCCGTGGGCTGAAGCCAGCCAGCCAGCCCATTCTTTCTAGCCCATGGAGCCCCTAAAAATTAAAAAAAAATAATATTTATCTGCCCCTGGATCCTGTCAAAGATGACAGAAACCAGGGGCAGTAGGACCCAGGGGAAGCCACGGAAAGCTCCTGCAACAGCATGGCCCACTCAGCCCCATCCCTCTAGCTGGAAGCCCCTGCCTAGTAGGGGCGTCTGGCCTGGGACCATGGGGTTCTTTGTGGCTGCACCGGCACAGGAAATTCAGGTAAGAAGTGTGTGTGAGGGGGAGGGAGGCAGGGAAGGACTGCATGGATCACCCCAGTCCTCAGGACTGGGTAAGCTTCTGCTGAGCCTCACAGTCTGGCCATGCAGCTGGGAGCCAGTGGGCGGGCAGGTGGGAAAGTGGTGGTAGGGGTGTCAGGGTGTGGAAGTGAGCAGGAGCACAGGGCCTGTGCTGGTGTCCCTGAACCAAGGCCTGTGGGACCCAGAGTGGCGCAGTAGGAGTGTGAGGCGCAGGCTGGCAGGGGTCTGTAGAGCTGGGCTGGGCTGCATCAGCAGGGAGAGGGGGGAGCTGACCCGGCTCCACAGAGCTTCTGCTGGTTAGGACCTTGCACTCTTGGTGCACTGCTCTGGGCCCTGCCGGTGCTGGCCCTGGGACAGCAACATGGGCCCCGCGCTCCTGCTAGGCTGCCACTGTGTCCCACGTGCCCACTCATTCTTAGTGCCCCTGCCCCAACCCTGCAGTACAGGTGGGGGTGAGCATGCAGCCCTGACCCTGCATGCCCCATGCTAGCCCATCTGGGCTGAGCAGTGGCTGCTGGGATGGTGCTCAGAATGAGGGAAGAGTGCCCTCCCCCCCCCCCACTGGTGCTCTCTGCTGCAGCCAGCCAGAGCTCACACAGGACTGTCCTGTTTCTCTGCCGTGTCACCATTGGCCCACAGGGGAGTGGTGACAACAGAGATCAGGCACAGGCAGCCTTGTGCAGGCGCCGAGTGACTGCAGCATGGGGCCACTGGTCATGAGGAGGGAGAGTGGCCAATTTCCCCCCACGCTGAACAACAGTTCATTCCCCACCACTGCTGCTAACATGGGCCCTTGTGCAAGTTCTAAGTTCTCTGTTGGGGCTGAGCCATAGCAGCAGAAGCTGGGCAGAAAATGCTGCTCAGTGCAGAGGAAAGCAGCCTCCCTGCTTGCTGCCACTGGGCAGTGTTTGCTGCTGCTGTTGCCTGCCCGGAGCTTGCGCAGCACTAGGCTGCAGTGTGGCTGCTTCACCACTGCCTCTGTGCTGCCCAGGGACTGCTCCACATGGTCACTGGTGTTGTGCTGGGCATCATAGAGGCAGGAGACGTGGTGGAGAGGCAGGACAGCCCTGCATGGGCTCTGGCTGGTTGCAGCAGGGAGTGCCGGTAGGAGGAGGAGGGAGGGTGCTCTTGCCCTGTGCAGATACCATCCCAGCCACTGCTGCTCATCCCAGATGGGCAAGTGCAGTGCATGCAGAATTGGGGCTGCATGCGCACCCCCACCTGTACTGCAGGGCTGGGGCAGGGGTACTGGGAGTGAGTGGATGTGTGGGAGTCAATGGTGGCTGGGTGGGAGTGTGGGACCCATGCCGATGTTTCAGGGCCAGCACCAGTGGGGTCCAGAACAGGGTGCCAGAAGTGTGAGGTCTCAGGTGGCAGGGGCTCTATGGAGCCAGGTAGGCTCACTCCTCTCCCTGTTGGTGCAGCCCAGCCTAGCTCCACAGACCCCTGCCAGCCCATCCCTGTTCTCCTACTGTCCTACTCTGAGTCCTGCTGGTGCTGGCCCCAGGACATTGGTGCAGACCCCAGGCTCCTGCTCAGTTCCACTTCCTGCCTTCCCTTCCACCTGCCACTTTCCCCACTTACCTGCCCACCTAGTTGACACTGCACTACATGGCTCCCATACCCACCCACACACTTCCACATGCCCCCCATAAGCTCCCATATGTAATCACTTCTGCATAGAAAACACAAACACACACAAATCTGGACAAAAATATTTTTTCAAATTCAATTAAACTATGTTATTATGGATGTTTGATTTTTAGTATGTAATTTGTTTTTTTTCCCCCTAAGATGGCAACCCCTCTTCCCCAAAGGAGTACTTTCAGGGGTAAGGGGAGGGACTTCAGGTGGCAAAGGTTAGAGGTTAGGGGTGCGACTTCCAGTCCCAAGATGGTGACTAGGGGGTGGGGTACCTGTCAAAGTGTGGGGCTACCCATGAGGCCCTTGACAGCTTGCCAAAACTTGGTAAGCAACCCTCCACCCAAAATAATTGCCCACCCCTGGAACTCTATGCTAATGTAAAGTTACATTTTGCATGATGTCAGTCATACCTCAATCCTGGGGAAACTCTGAGAAGATCATCAAGGAGCACATTTGTGATGGGCTGGCATCGGGGATGATGCTTAAGGGCAACCAGTATGGTTTCATTAGGAGCAGGTCATGTCAGACCAACCTGATTGCTTTTTATGATCAGGTCACAAAAGCATTGGATGCAGGTGTTGCCACGGATGTAGTCTTTCTGGACTTCAGCAAGGCCTTTGACACCGTCTCCCACCCCATCCTCATTAAAAAACTAGGTGACTGTGGCACTGATGCCTACATGGTCAGATGGATTGCCATTTGGCTGAAGGGTTGTACTCTGAGGGTGGTGGTAGATGAGTCATATTCAACCTTGGGGGAAGTGGGCAGTGGAGTCCCCCAGGGCTCGGTCCTTGGGCCCGCACTATTCAATTTCTTTATCAGCTATTTGGACAACAGGATGAAAAGCAACCTCTTTAAATTTGCTGATGATACCAAAATCTGGGGTGAGGTGAGCACGCTAGTAGGGAGGGAAAGACTGCAGAAACACCTGGATAGGTTGTAAGGGTGGGCTAACAAAAACAGGATGCGTTTCATTACGGACAAGTGCAGGGTGCTACACTTGGGCAGTAGTAACCAGCAGCACGCTTATAAGATGGGAAACTCTTAGGGTGATCTAAGCCCTGTGAAAGCTTTCGCACACAAGCATTGAGCTTGCTCTAAGTTTAGTTAGGGAGATCTAAATGTAATGCTTATACACACCCACTAATTGCTGGCAGTTTCAGGAAACTTTAGTGGACGCCTCACAGGCATAGCAGTTTGCCCATATTCTAAACATGGAAGAATTGGGACCTATTTTACTCTAATGGTTTTACCAATCTCCTCTAGCCTTGAAATGTTTTTGTAACAAACAAAAGAAGCTTTTAAATAAAATTTGCTTTACTAGATAAGCTCTGTGATTTAATAGTTTTGGAAGGGCTTTTGCAAATGATTTATTGTTTGTACAGCTACCTTGCTACAACATGAAACTAGCAGAAGTTTTAATGTTACTGAGCATGTCTACATGTGCTATTAATTCACAGTGAAAATACTGCACATTAAGCTTCCAGGGGAGTATGTTTATATATGCTCCTTCTAGGGATCAGATTTGCTCCCAGTGGGAGGAGCCTGGTACAGGGCTGCTTCCACCCTGCTCTGCCCCTCTGCAGCAGCCAGGGGGAACTCCAGGCTTCTCCCTCCACCCCATGAGCCCGGGCAGCTTGCAAGGGGCATGGAATGGTTCCAGTGGGCCAAGAGGTCTTGTCTGATATGTTGGGACAGAAGATGGAAAGAACAGGGTTTGGAGAAAAATGGGAATGCATGGAAAGAGAAGGAAAACAGGAAGAAGAAATTACGTTTCATAGGTCAAAAATGTTCTGAAACAGAGGCAAAAGCTCCGTGTGGCAGTGATATGGGTTCACAGAGAGAAATGAACATTATTTGCTTCACTTGGTCCCTCCCATGGTGGCCTCTGCTGCAGAACCCTTGCTCTTAGTCGGTCGTCTGCATTCAATTGCTAACCACTTAATCTCTCTGTGCCTCACTAACAAAACAAGTGGTGTAATACTTACCTATAGTATGTCATTGTGGAATTGGGAGGTTTGTCAAAACACTGTATAAACATGAATTACCCTTGGATCAAAGACATTATGGAGAAATGGAAAATAGTGTTTTAATAAACTTGAGCAACAGCTTGTAATTTAATGATTATTTTTAGCAGAAGAGCCCTGTCTGCAACATCATCTAGTTTTAAAACCTAATCTCCATTTTACACTTTTATGGCATACACAGCTATATTGATGTCTGACTTTTGATTTCTTATGGGCAAATATCAAACAGTTCATATTCATTCTAAGGATTTTACTCATGAAAACACATGGCCAGATGGGACCATGACATCATTTAGTCTGACCTCCACATGCCAAGCCATTTCATTTCACCCAGTTTACCCTGTTTAAATCCAATAATTTGTTTGGCTAAAGTGTATTTTCCAGAAAGGTATCCAGTCTTGTCAGGTGATATTGAATCCACTATTCCCATTTTGCTTTGGAATTTATTTTAGTGATTAATCACCCTTGCAGTTAAAAAGTTTTGCCTTACTTTTAATTTGAATTAGTCTGGCATCAGCTTTCAGTCACTGGTTCTTGCCACATCTTTCTGTGCTATATTTTCTACTGGTGGAAGTACTGAGATGTAATCAAGTCATTTAAGAATTTTTCCTTGCATGGTAAAGCAAAAAGATAGAGCTCTTCAAGTATCACATTTCTTCTAGTCCTATAATTTCTGTTTTCATTCCAATTATTCAATATCTTTTTAAAGAATGGGGACATCCATATTTTTAATCAATGTCCTATACAGAAACAGCTGCTAACTCCTACCTGCTGCTCCTTAGTACATTAGATCACATTAGTATTCGTTGCTACAGTATTGCATGGCCATTTCATAAACTGCTTATTCACTATGACCTCTGACTCCCTCTGCATCACTACTGTTCAGGATACAGGCTCCCTACTGTAAGTAGGGCCTGCCTTTCTTGTTTGAAGATGTGTATCTGGCTATTAGCTTATGAAAATGCATCTTGTTTGAATGGGCTCAGTTTACCAAGCAAACTGCATTGCTCTGACTGGCTGGTCTCACCGCTGTTTTCATTGCCAATCTCTGTTACCAACAAATTTTATTTTTAGCCATCATGTGAGGTGGGGGGTGGGTTGGGGTTGGCATTAAAGAGTTGACATTGAAGAGTTTTTATTAATATAATTATATAATCCAAGAAGATGTGTTTTAAAGTATTTTATGGCTAGGTAGAGCCTCATAATGCTGGTGAAAAGCCCAGGAAAATACAAATAGACTCCAAAATATCTATTCTGTTTCTGAAACTAAAAGGGAAAAGAAAGATTAAGGATGTGTGAATAATGTAATAAATCATTAACTATTAACAAGATTATTTATCTGTCAAAATCCCGATTCGGCACAACCACTAATAGGATTGGTAAATTAGGAGCTGTGTAAACTGAGATTTTACTTTCACTCTGGGGGGGAGGGAAATGCAAGATTAAGCCAATTTCTCACTGGTGATACACCTTGCATCATGCTACGCTTATTACACTTAAAGCTTTGATATAATATATCTAGTATGGCTAGTCTGTCATGTTTAGAGATGGTGCTTTAATAACCACTGTTTAAAGAGATAAATACAAAAATGTTAAAGGAAATACATATGTAACTAAAAAGTTCAGTGCTTCTTTACTATATGGAGTCTATATACTATATGGAGTCTTCTTTACTATATGGAGTCTATTCTAATATCATGGGTGTGTGCATGTGCATATGTGTAAATTGTTGAATTTGCTGCAATAGTATGTTGAGCTATGAATTTCCTAGATTTTACAATTACTAATGTATAAAACATAGGAAATTCCTAATCTACTGAGAAGGATAGAAGACCTCCAAGGAAATTCGTACGCTGCAAGGAGTATGTTGCGACACTTTTATATAATGAATTGAATTAATGCTCCAGTAAGCTACCAAAAGATTTTGTGCTACGGCAGGGATTATATTCAGCACTGAGTTACAAACAATGGGATACTGAACATTTGCAATTATCATTTATCTGATGTTACTCCTTGCTTTTATATTGGCCTTCCCTCCCTCTTACCTGAAATTCTCTCATTGGAATGTGCTGTTCCTGGACTCCATTATAACAATTCAGAAGTCCTGAAAAAATAAATAAGCAGATATTATATTATTCAGTTTTGTTTATCAGCATTTGAGACAGCATTTCCATCTAGAATATTTAAATTGATTCCCAGAAAACAAAAGCTTTGCCAGAATACAAAGAACTGGGGATTTCTGTCTACACCTTTCCACACATCAATTTGAAAACAAAGCCCCAATTAGTCATTTTTACTTGTCATGGACATATTAAATTCTTGGATTGCAATTTAACATAGCATATATAAATAAAAGTTGTTTATTCATCTGCTGTGGCCAATTTTGTTGCTTGACTCTTGGGCTCCTTCATCTGTGTGGAGGAAAGAACCAGAAAGGGCAACGGATCCATTCTGTGACTTAATTAGGAGCCAAGTTAATATCAATTGGTGCTTGGCTTCTTTTCTAATCTAAATATGGCAGGTGGAGACCAATGAGAGAGGGGAAAAAAGGAGTCTTGCCCTTATCCTTAAGATTTGTGCTCAAAATTTCTGGAAATTTGCCTCATGCTCAGAGATTTACTACTGTTCTTCAATTCTGTTCTTTCACCCTGTTAGGCTTCAAACTCAGACTTCTTTATAGGCCTTTTGTTTTGATTGTCTGACCTATTAGATCTGAGGCTTTAGATTCTTTTTCTTCTGTCAGTTCTGTCAGAAACTTTACTAGGGCATTTTGTAGAAAATGGAGCTTTTTCAACACTTGGTCCAAGACTGAAACTTTCCTGGTGTGCACTTGAACCACAGTGTTGGAAAGGAAAATATAGTGCATCATAAAAAAATTAGGACCTCCCAATGAAGAAGGAATGGCACATAATGGGTGCTAATGGTGTTGCTTAGTGCATTGCTGGAAGGAATTCAGAAACTATTGATGCGCTATAAGAGCCAAATAGAAAAGAACTTAGACAATCTTAAAGTCTACGATGTAGTGATTGATAGCAAATGCTGATTTATTTTAACATTCAATCAATCTGCATGTATTTTATTTAATAAAAAAAATCAGAACTAATACGAAGTGGTTTGTCTGGACTGGATGGGAAAAATGAGCAGTAAGCACACTGGCAAGAAAGATGGAAAAACTGAGTTATGTGTTGATAGAAAGTACAGACTTAAGCGTTTTCTTGATTTATGTTATTTTAAGGTGCAAATTGTGAAAACCACATTTTATCTGATGAGATTTATATATTGGGTGACTTTGATTTTCATGGTGAGGTGTATGCTATGTGATAAAGCTCAGGGAGTCTCCCATAGAAATTGAATGCATTTCTAGAGGGCTTTTTCTTTCCTGACTTGTTCACTGTGATATTTGGCAAGTTGAATTTAAAGGATGATCTGCAGGGAATAGTGAGGTCATTCGTATTTCCTGCCGTGGATTCTCCAGAAAAGACTTTTGCTTAGGAGTTCTAGCCTTAACAGAATCTGAGAACTTCTTGAAGCCAGCAACAAATGCAGCTTTCAGAGTAGGTGAATCCCATGCTCTTCTGATCCCTGCACCTTCTGGCTAGCTCTGTACTTGTGGTATGCTCCCATGAGCTGGTTCAGCTACTGGAGATGATCTTTACCATTTTACGGGGGCGGAGTTAAATCCTTTTATAAATACATACAGGGTAAAAAGAAGGTTCCGGGAAACGTGGGGACTCTGCAGGACATGCTAGGAAATCTGGTGGTCTCACCAGATGAAAAAGCTAATCTAGTTAACAATTTCTTTGCCTCCATATTTTTGAGCAGGGACCAGGTCATCCCTCCCCACCATGATCCCTGATGGTCCCAGGGAAGGCACAGCCAGGCCTATGGTCAGAAAGGAGCTAGTCAGGGAACTTCTGATGGGACTGGACATGTTCACATCATCTGATCCTGATGATTTCCACCCCAGAGTGCTGAGGGAATTGGCAGAGGTCATTGAAGGACCCCGGCATGGCTTTACAAGCACTCATAGTGCTCTGGTGAGGTGCCAGATGACTGGAAAAGGGCCAATGTGGTCTCCATTTTCAAAAAAGGGAGGAAGAAGGACCCAGGAAATTAGGCCTGTTAGTCTTACCTTGGTCCTGGAGAAGGTCTTTGAAAAAATTATCCAGGTGCACATCTACAAGGGGCAAGCAGGGGAGTGTATGCTTAGGGGCAACCAACATGGATTCATTCAAGGCAGGTCCTGTCATACCAACCTGGTGGCTTTCTATGATCAGGTCACAAGATCCTTGGATGCAGGTGTTCCAGTGGACGTAGTATTTCTGGACTTTAGGAAGGCCTTCATCACTGTCTCTCACCCAATTCTTGTTAAAAAATTAGGAGAGTGTGGTGTTGATGCCTACACAGTCACATGGGTTGCCAATTGGCTGGAAGGCCGCATCCAAAGAGTGGTGGTGGATGGGTCATTTTTGACCTGGAGGGATATGGACAGTGGGGTCTCCCAGGGCTCTGTCCTTGGGCCCGCACTGTTCAACATCTGCATCAGCGACTTGGACAAGTCAGTGAAAAGCACCTTGTTCAAATTCATGGATGACACTAAGATGTGGGGAGAAGTGGGCATGCTAGTAGGGAGGAACAGGCTGCAATTGGATCTGGACAGGTTTACAGGGGTGGGCAGATGAGAACAAGATGGGATTCAATACTGACAAGTGCAAGGTACTGCACTTAGGGAGAAAGAACCAGCAGCATAACTTCAGGCTAGGGAATTCCCTTCTCATTAATACAGAGGCAGGAAAGGATCTTGCAGTCATTATAGACTCCAAGATGAACATGGGCTGTCAATGTGAGGATGCAGTTAGGAAGGCTAACTGCACCTTGTCATACATCCACAGATGCATCACAAGCAGGTCCAAGGAGGTGATCCTCTCCCTCTATATGACATTGGGCAGGCTGCAGTTGGGGTGCTGCATCTAGTTCTGGGCACTGCACTTCAGGAGGGATGTGGACCACATTGAGAGGGTCCAGAGGAGGGCCATTTGCATGATTGGGGGCAGCAGGGCAGGCCCTACAAGGAGAGGCTACAACACCTGAACCTGTTCAGCCTCCACAAGAGAAGGCTGAGAGAGGATCTGGTGGCCATCTATAAAATGGCGAAGGGAGAGTACCTGTTCCCCTGAGCACTACTAGGAGTAACAGGGAATAACGGCCATCATTGATGGAGAGTAGATTCAGGCTAGATATCAGGAGGAACAATTTCATAGTCAGGGTGGCTAGGATTCAAGGTAAGTGGTGCTTGCTCCTACCCTGGGGGGTCTTTAAAAGGAGGCTAGATGGACACCTTGCCGGGGTTGTTTGACCCCAGCATTCTTTCCTACCCATGGCGGGGTGTCAGGCTTGATGATCTGCTCAGCACCCTTCTGACGCTACCAATTATGAAACTATGAAACTGAGTGAGCACCATCATCATATGCAAAGCAGACAGTCTCTATATCAAAATGCCCAGACCACATACTGGGCAGAGTTCAGGGCAGAAGTCAGTCATGCTGTTTTGTCCAGAAACTCAGCTTCTCCATCCTGCTTTTCTCTTTCTCCTCTTGTATATCTGGATGTCTGCTTTTCAAGCTAGACTCTGTAATTGGATAGTCTTTGATGTTCCTCCCACCACAGACAGCAGGGAGTATCTATTGTGTCTATACTATGGCCCTCCAGAGGGCCTTACTGGAGGTCTCCCAGTATGTGGAACCCCTACATTGCTTGCCTAGTAGTGTGCAGAGCCTGCTAACCGTGTCTAAAAGGAACTGATGTGCTGCAATGTTTGGTGAGATCCTGCAGTTAAGTTTATAATGGGACCTAACAATTTAAATATCTCTGGGAGAGTGACTCTTCTTGCAAAGTAAAGAAACTTGAAGGGATTCCTTTTAACAAGCCTCAGATAATGATCCAGAGCAGAAAGTCACCTCTGCAGGTTTAAATGTAACGTTCATTACCGTGCATGGAAATATACACCATGATAGGATAGTTCTGAACACTGAAAATAGGAGGCCCCATCTCCATATTTCAAAGGTGATATGACTAAACAGCAATTAGCAGTGGCT
>JAGPOW010000229.1:10115715-10157456 GCA_030014935.1 Caiman crocodilus | reverse complement strand
GCTAGATATGGCACATTCCAAAGCCTTCTGCAGAAAATCAGAAAGGCGACTCATTCTAAGGGACTTTAATCCCTCCTTGGGCAACAGGAAATGATATCTACTTTCAAAAGCTTTACTCCAGGAGTTATGGTCTGTACGTTATCTTGTGTAGGTTTGTTACTTTTCTCCACACTGGGTGGACTCCAGTATAAAGTAGAATGGCAGATGCATGAGCTGAGGAAGATTTAAGGTTTGACTGTGATTCTGTTTTGTTTGTAATTTACAATTTGGTGTTGTATGAAACAAAAACATGACATTTGTGTTGATTTTGACACACCAAATATGTTTTAAGCAGAAGAAATATGGATAACTTATAAGTATGATGTGATGTCAAGTCAGTCAGTCTTGAAGCTGCTGTGACCACTGGGGCAACCTAGATGCTGTAATATCCCTCCTAGATTAGTTGAGTTACTTTGCATCATTGTGATTCTTTGGGTAGAGTGACCTCATGGTACCCATCTCCTCTCCAGATATGGATGGCTGTTGGCTTGCAAAAAACTCATCTATCCTTTGACAAGTCTTGGTTTTAGTCCTGTTGGGTGTCCGCATACCCTCCCCACCTAGGCTAACCCAGGTTGAGGTGTTGATTTAGTTGCTTACAACCAACCATGGAGCAGGTTGCACTGGTTTACATGGTACCAAATAGCAGACCAAAAGAGGTTTGGTCTGTCAAGAAGTATGGTGGGGAATATAAATATATTAAATAACTTCGCCATTCATAAGAATATGAGAAGTGCCATACTGGCTCAGACCCATGGTCCATGTAGCCCAGTATCTGTTTCTGTGTAATAGAGAACCCTTACCCTGTTACTGGGAGAAAACTATGAACCTAGAAGAACCAGGGAGGGTCCTTGAAGAGGAAGTTTCTTGGGGCCCTGGCAAAGGGAGCTGGAAGGGCTAGGACAAATGAGAAACCTCTGGGCATAGACTGGCTAACAGGCCAGGTTAGCCAGATGGGGCAGGACTCAAGGGATTAATAGACTTGCCCTCAGGCTGGAGGGCACTCTAGCTCTGGCTGGGGAAGGGTCAGGATCCCCCAAGCAGGCTGCAATGAGGCCTGGAAGCAACAGGAGAAGTCCTGAGGAATAAGGGCTAACAGAAGGTTTTTTCTTTGTTGCTTTTTCCCTGCAGTGCATAGGACCCAGAAGGGATAAAGGGAAGCACTTGTTTGTAAGAGCCCAATTTTTGGTTGAAAGTCATTGCTTGCATTTTTGTTTCAGCTTGCCCAGGGGACTGAAAGGAACTGACAGGGGAATTACATTGTAGGTGCCTTAAAGTGCCCTGTGAGATTCACATGAGTGAGGGGTGCTGTTGCTACCTCAGATCCCAGACTGGACTAAGCGAGCCTAGGGCTACAGGGAGCACCTAGAGCAAAACAGTCCCTGGCCAAGAAGGTCATGGTCTGGACAAGTATAAAATGGGGGAAGTCAAGTGACCCAAAAGAACACCCCACTCTAAGGCCCAGGACACCTCCTGCATAATTGCTTCCATCAAGATATGGCAGGTGAGATATAGGGTGGCAGTTTGAAAGGGGAGGAAGTGCAGGCTTACCAGTCACTGGGGTTTATGACTCCTGCCAAGGTTAGGCCTGCCACACTCGGGCAGTAGCTTGGGTATCTGTAGAGTGATCTAACCCTTATTTAGTATCCTCCTTGGCATCCATCATTACTCGTTTAGAGATGCCAGAGGAAACATCTCCAACTGTTCTGTTCAATAATCAGTAACCTATCATCCATGGATCTATCCAGTCCCTTGTTGAACCTGGCTGTGCTGTTTGCCTTCATGCTACACATGGGATTCAACACCCTCTCTCTTTGGCTGTTCCTTAGACTTCTGAATCTCACTAGACTACACAACAATATAGGAAAAAAGAACATAAGGGTAATTATTTCAAGATAACTTTAAATCCTTGTCCCAAAAATGTGCTGAGTAAATATGAAGCTACTAATAGGAACTTCTGAAAACTGGCACAGAATATCATTTTTCTTTTCTTTTTTTTTTTTTTACTGAAACCTTTCATTTTAATCAATATATAGTATGTGTGTCCGTGTATGTGTACAAACACAAACTTTGTAATGGTGGACTGCTCGATATGTCTAATGGACAAATCAGACAGGATTGGATTAGCAGACATAAGAGTTCTGTGCAAAAGTTCCCAGGTGTTTGAATTGCATGAGAATTTCAGTTTTCCTTTAAAAGTTTCTGGTTCCTATGGATACAAAGGACAGATGGAACATTTAATCCAAGTGTAAATTATATACTTGTATATGCCAGATTCTACAGAGACAGAATCAATGGCTCTAAGTCTGAACCTGCTACCCTGATCTTAATTTTGAAATAGGCTTCCACACTAATCTAGTGCTGCTCTGTCTTCTCTCAGAGTATAAATAGGCATTACAGTTAGAATCACCTAAAGAGGTCAATCAGGTTGTTCTAAATGCCCAATTGTGTAGTTAACTGGAAAGCTTAAATCACCCCCCAAAATGGTGTACCTGATATAAGTTAATTCACCTGAGCAAGCACACTCATTTAGATTAAGACCAGGTTAACCTGATCTAAGAAAGGGTTAACTCAACCTAGTGAACACCTGCACACATTTGCATCATGGCCGTTGGGCTAGGAAAGCCCAGCTATCCTCCTCAGCCCCTGTGGACCCACCAGCCTGCTCCTGATCCCTCCAACCTCCCCTGCAACTATGGACCCAGTCTATGTTCAGGCAGCTTGAAGTAAACTTAAAGTACATAGGCTGGGTGTGGCAAACAACTGTATGAACCCTCAGGTTGAATTTATCTGGAGATATGCTGGAGAGGGTATACCTAAGGTCCCAGACTGGATTAGCTAATCCCTGAAATAAATAGCTTAAAGGACTGGTGCCGTTCAGGTAGACTACGTCTAACAATTGAAGCACAACAATTGCAAATAGAATAGTCTCATTTTTAAAATCAAATCTGCCACAGGATAATTACATCACAGTAATGGCACTCCTTCTGGGGTATTACTATATGAGTATTTCATAGATTTCATAGACATTAGGGCTGGAAGGGACCTTGGAAGATCATCAAGTCCAGCCCCCTGCCCAAGGGGCAGGAAGTCAGCTGGGGTCATAGGATCCAAGCAAGAGAAACATCCAAGTTTCTCTTGAAGATGTTCAAAGTAGGTGCTTGAACCATCTCCAGTGGCAGGCCATTCCAGACCTTGGGGGCTCGAACAGTAAAGGAGTTCTTCTTTGTCTAGTCTGAAATGGTCTCGCAGGAGTTTATAAACATTTGACCCTGTCATCCCTTGGGGCGCTCTGGTGAACAAACGTTCCCCCAGATCCTGGTGAACACTCCTTATAAACTTATAGGTGGCCATCAGATCGCCCCAAGCCTACGCTTTTCCAGGCTCAAGAGTCCAATAGCTTTCAGCCTCTCATCATAAGGTCTGTTTTCCTGATCTTTGATCATGCACATGGCTCTCCTCTGGACTCTCTCAAGCTTCTCCACATCCTTTTTAAATTGTGGAGCCCAAAACTGGACTCAGCACTCCAGCTGCGGCCTCACCAAGGCCAAGTACAGCAGGAGAATGACGTGCCAGGATTCACTTGAGAAGCATCTATGGATGCAAGCCAGGGTGTTGCTTGCTTAACTAGCTGCAGCATCACACTGAAGGCTCATGTTCATCTTGTGGTCAATCCTGACCCCCAAGTCCCTCTTGTCCGTAGTGCTAGTCAACGTAGCACTGCCGAGCCTATAGACACGCTGCGGGTTTTTCCTCCCAAGGTAGAGAACCTTGTTTTTTTCGGTGTTAAACACCATCAGGTTCTTGTCCACCCATTTCATGAGTTTGTCAAAGTCAGCCTGGGTCACGTGTGGATTCTTTACCCCAAAGTTTGGTATCATTGGTGAACTTGGCCAGTCCACTTCTGACTCCAATGTCCATATCATTAACGAAGAGGTTAAACAAAATAGGTCCAAGGACAGAGCCTTGAGGGACCCCACTGGTCACAGGGCACTATGACAATTGACTTCCGTCAACCACCAGAAGGCTTTTTTAAAGTCAAGATATATGACATCAATCTCTTCCCCCTTGTCCAGGTGATAGGTCACCTGGTCATAAAAGGAAATGAGATTGGTCAAGCATGACCTACCTGCAACAAACCCGTGCTGGCTATCCCTCAGGGTGTTGCCATCGGCCAGTCCATTAAGAATGGCCTTTTTGATAATCTTTTCTAAGACCTTCCCTGTCCCTGGGATAGAAATCAGGCCAGTAGTTTGCTGGATCCACTTTCCTTCCTTTCTTGAAGATAGGCACCACATTAGCTTTCTTTCAATTATTGGGCATTAGCTTAATTAATTATGTTGTATGGCTACTAGTTGTTATTAGGTAGTTTATTTTTTTTTCCATGAGCTTTGAGGGTGTTAGAATGATTTACAATGAAAATATGTTTCTTTTCAGTAGAATAAAATGAAGGGCCTGATATGCTCTCTTTTATGTCAAGTTATATCTCCAGTGAAGTCAGTAAGAGTTATTGTCTGAGCAGTAAACAATTTGTGAAATCATAACTCATCACAGGTGGCAACCATGGGATTCACAGAGTGCTGCTACCAGGAGAAAAGTAAATGGCTTAACACTTATTCAGGTTAAAGTAACAGCCCTAATCCTTTAATCTCATTAAGTTAAAATATGTGTAATTCTACTTAATAAATGCACAAAGCCTTTTTCTGGTTTTATATACACTAACTACTCAGGCACACCAAAGCTTTAGCCATAATTAGACAAAACCTTTTTAATTTAAGTCAGGTAATATCCTTTTCTGCACATTAAGACAACAAACATTTTCTTTCTTGAAGAAAGATAAAGGTTTATAGTTGCACTTCAGTACAGAAATTTCTGGTGTTGTCTGGGGGGAGGATTGTGCTAACTTAACCAAACATCAAGGATAATTTATCTTGGCAAAATAGTCCATTTCAGAAAAAGAAGAAAATCACAGAAATATACAGAGAAGTAATCGCTTTGGAGAACCTGACCCTAGGGGCTAAATTCTGTCCTCAGGTGAATGGGAGGGAGAGGAAGGGTCCCTGTGAGAAATCCAGAAGAAAAATGTAGCCCTAGGTTTTAAACTATTAACCTCCTCTCTATTTATAAAGACCTCGGGTGGTTGAGTTTATGAGAAGAGGGAACAGTAAAGAAAACAAACTAAGTTTATTTTTCCAACGTTACGAAAATTAGAACTGTTGTTTGCAGCTTTACCAAAGCCTCTCATGTGTCTGTTTATGTGAGATTCTCCAAACTTGTGTGGTTTCAGTTGAACAAAAAGGGACCCAAGCTTTAAGTTTCCTTTAGCCAAAGAATACGTTGGACATCCACAGGGGCAGGGGAGGAAGCCATGAAAAATAAGCTTCTGTGAAGCTTGGAAGCCTATCATAATTTTTCTGTCAGAACCTTTGGGCCAAATTCAGCACTGACGTGCCCCTGTTACAATCCCATTATATTCAGTGAGGTTGCACAGGATGTAAGCCAACCCAGAATTCAGCAATTTATTTATTTTTATGTTGGTGATAGGTTTTAAAAAATCTTTGATATAGAAGAAAATGGAGATGGTCTGGTTTTGAGCATGTACCTGATACTCCAGGAACTGTGAAATTTCAACAAGTCTGGTTACATGATAAGAAAACTTGCTCTGTTATTTTTAGAAAAATGCCAGATTTCGTTGTAATGTCATTGTGCTGTCAGCAAAAGAAAAAAGTGCTTCTCTCTCTCTCTCACTCTTTTTTAAACAATGATACTAAAGTGCAGTATTGTCAACATTGTACAGATAATTAGTTGGTATGAGTTACAATTATGTTTTATTTCTTTGTAAGATCTTAAATCCAGAAAAGCATCTCCTACGAAGAGTTAAAAAGGGGGTACGTACTCTTAACCTTCAAATTTAGATTGAAGAGTTCTTTGTTTTGTAATTGAAATCTTTGGGTCAAACAGATAAAAGAAACCTTTCTTTAAAAGAATTACAATCAGGAAAATCTATTATAGACAATTCTAAAATTTGTTACTTTTGTCTCTAATTTCTAGATAATATAACTGCAATATTAAAACTGAAAATGTTGAGATAACTTGTAGTCTATCAGCGTCAATAAAGAACTGTAGTAAGGAGTGTCATAGTAAATCAAGCTGGGCCTGCCCCACACATTCAATACCCCACAATGGATGCAATGTAGCTACCTTAGATGACCAGTGGGCATGTCCCTGCAAAGTTCTGCTGTCAGGAGACCCTATTGGTGCATTGGTGTATACTTATCACTGCCCTAAAGCTGCTATCTGGCAAGTATTTCAGGGGTTGCATGTATGGAACAGGTATGGCATTGGTTTAGTGTGGTGCTCCCTAGCCATATTCCTGTAATGGTATAGACATGCCCATAGTTAAATAAGTTAATTAAAAAAGTTCTTTAGGGTTAACAGTTGAATGCGCACAGCTGAGGAATTCTCTTAAACCAGTGGTGCCTCTTAACCTTTTTGGCCCCACAGGCTGGATGAGTGGTGCAAGGCTGGTTCTCAGGCTGGATTGAGCCCCACTCTGCCTCAGCTTGGCCCTACACTACCTCTGGCTGGCCTCTGTGCTGCCTGCACTGCTGCATTGGGCCCTGTGCTGCCTCAGCCCAGTTCCTGTGTGCCTGGATTGGGCTGCATGCCACCTTGACCTGGACCTATACATTGTACATTGCAGGTCCACACTGTCCAGCTGACCTGGCTTCACTTGGGTCTGGAAATTTGGCAGCAGGGGAGTGAGAATTAATGTTGCCACCTCTTCCCTACCACCACTTTTTTAGACTTATGGGACGCCATACAGGCTAGATGACATGGCTTTATGTGCCAAATCTCGTCAGAAGACCAGAGGATAAAAATTCCTGTCTCGAACAATATGACCTAGTCAATACAGCATAAGGGATTCAGGAGAATTGGACTATGTGTACATGGCACAATTAGGGTGACTGACTAACTGCCCCTAATTGGGTGGGACAGTCCCAGTTCTGGTTTGCATGACTCCAGGACACCATTTGTCTCAGATTCACAGTATCATGCAGGGATCTGGGTTTGGTAGGTGGTGGGTTCCCCTTGCAGGCTGCTTGGGGCTGCCAGGAGCAGGATGCAGGGGGTGCCATGTGCATGTGTGTGCCCACACACATGCATGTGGATGAGAATACAGCTAGGTGGTGTGGAGAGCAGCTCCTTGCAGGTACTTCTATGGTGGGGGAAAGGGGTATAGAGCAGCAGGAGAGGCAGATTGAGGCCCTCGTAGTGAGGGAGAGTGTGCAGCAAGGGATGGGGCTGGGACCGCTGCCCAGCCAGAAGGGTACAGCAGCCCCATCAGGGCACTTGGGGCTGGGGTGGGGAGTGGAATGCCCACTGCATGCTTGGGTCTGTCACCCTGCTGCCCTCCCCTGGGAGCCCCACCATGGTGAGGCACTCCCTGATGGTCTGGTGGAAGCAGGGGTGGCAGCATAGAGTTGTCCTTCCACTGCTACCTGCTGGATAGGGGGTATGCAACTGGTGCAGTGCTCCCAAGGGAAAAGCAGCAGGATGGGGAGCCCCAAGTCCACAACAGGCAGCCCGCAGCTGCCCCTATTTTGCTCAGCTCTGTTCCAGCTGTGCTCCCAGCAGGGCTGGGAGTGGGGAGGAGAGGCAGACGTGTATCCCACCTTTCCATTTTGAAAAGGTGGTCACCCTAGGCACAGTGCAATGTCCTGCAAAGATACCTTAGCTGCCTCAGATACTTAAAGTAATATAGCAGGGTTAGCATTGTGTTTCACTTAAATGGCCCTGCTGGAAGGTATGTCCCATTAGTCTGGGTGGAGTGACATGGTAACCTGGATAACTTCTGATACCCAAGTTTGCTTATTCAGAATGAGATTAGCTATCTTTGCATGGCCCAGAATTAAGTAATGGAGACATACCTTTGAGCTTTGTGTTGGTTTCCTGGGTAGCTTGGGACAACTACTTTACTTCTTGTGGCTCCAATTTCTCACCTGTGAAATGGAAATAATATCATTTGCTGAATATTTTGATATTGACAGGTAGAAAGCATTGAGTAAAAGCTGGTGTTCTAATAAAATAACTTTACAACTCTTCTAGAACTATAATCATTGTTCACTATAACCAGAATTTCTGCTTGCTTATTGCTATCTCAATCATGGTGGCCAACCTGCACCATGTGTGCCACAAGAGCAGGGGCAGGCAAAATATAGCCCAGGGGCTGGATCTGGTCCACCAGGCCATTTTATCCAGCCTGCAAGCACCCATCAACTAATTGAACCTTCCTAGCTTGCGCACTTCATGCCCACCCTGGTGCACAGAAGGGCCTAGCCCAGTCAGCAAGCAGTTTCCTATGTCCCCACACACATCCAGACCCCCTCACAATCTCCCCAAACACCCTCATAGCCCACCATACACACACATATACCTGAACCACACCCTATACCAGTGGCAACATATAAGGGGTGCATGGTGGTTCATGTGCACCCCCTGAGAGCACTGGTGGACCCTCTGACTGGCTGCACTCGCTGCTTAAGCAATGGGCAGGGGGGGCAGGTGGGAGTACTGGTGCTCCCTCTGTGAGCATTAGCTGGGGAGTGGTGCTCCCAGAAGCAGCTGCAGTTATTTCCAGAAGTGGCCACCTTGTAATTGGCCACCTTGCAATCTGCCACAGGGGATCTCCCCACTTTTGGTGAGATTGGCCACAGGCGGAACTCCCTGGCCAGTGAGATTGCCCGTAGGGGGACCGCCCCCAGTCACTGACTGGTCACTGGGGGAGGGCACGTATTCCCTCAACTAAGGTGCATCCATCGCCCATATCCCACTCTTTCCCACACACTATATACAAGAATAAGATTTTATTTTCGAGTTATTATGCAATCTCCTTTATATACAGTACAGAAACACAAATCTTGACAAAAATATTTTTTGTAATAAAATTAAAATATGCTATAGTAGGTCTCCCAACCTCACGACATGACCCAAATCAGGTTCACAGGGGGTCTGCCCTTCATTCTGCCTGTCCCACCTGTGGGGTTCTGCTGGTGCACCGTCTGCATGGCTCTTGCCGCCACTGCCCCCAGTGATCCTGGCCTGGCCTGGGTTTGTTTGCACTGCCAGGCATGAGTGAGTCAGGGTTAGGGGTGGGGGTTGTGACCTGGATTTAGGGTCACAGAAAAAGAAATTGGGAGCCACTCTAGTAAGTGCTTGACTTTTGTATATGATATGGTTATTTTCTGGTTCCAAGATGGCACCCCCCCCAAAAAAAAATACTGCTTCTGGGGGCAAGGGGAGGAGCTTCTGGTGGAAAAGGTCAGGGTTCAGGGGGTGGGGCTTCTGCTCCCAAGATAGTGACCTGGGGGCAGGACATCTGTCATAGTGCAAGGTTACCCTTGCGGCCCTTGATAGATCATCAAAACTCACTAAGCAGCCCTCCAGCCAAAATAATTGCACAAGAGGAATGAGCAGCTACCTTCCGTGAGATCCATATCCAGCAGGAAGTGGGTAGAACTGGGGCAGATGGGGAGGAAGGGGAGAGCAGTGCAAGAGGTGCAGCAGCCAGGGCAGGAAAGAGAGAGCAGAGGAGCAGATCAAACAGGAACAGGGTTTTGGAGTGGCACTTAGGAAAAGGATGGGACTTGCCTTGGTGTACCCCTGCCAAAAAGTTTGTCCCCTCTGCTCTAGATAACCATTTGTCATCTTGTGAGCAGTGAACTGACTGTAAAGTTTTGTATTATACTGCTATGAATAATTTCTTGAACAAATTCCACTTCATTAAGTTAAGTTTCACTATTTCACAGTTGACTACAAGTGGGCTCCACTGAATATGGTTTGGTTCTATAAAAATATTCATACCTTTATGAACAGTACTTCCATATTTCTCATTTCCTAATGCACTGTGCAGTGAAGAATAATACAAGTTCTCTTGTTTTTGTTTGTAAACCAATAGCAGCTTCACTACCTCCAGTGGCTTCCATGTAGGGGAATAGTCCCTTTTGTCCCTAGGTACTGTACTCAGACAGAACAAAATGGGTTTTTCCCCAAAGAGCTGGTTCTCAGTTTTTCTGTTGCAGCTACCTACTTTTCATCCAAATAAAGAGAAGTAAGGAATTGTGTTAATTAAGCATTGGCTCTTCTTGCATTTAGCCAAATGCTGTGTAAGGGGGCAGCTATGTCATTATTGGTTAATTATATCGTTAGCCTCTGGAGATTTGAATTAGGAATATATTTGTCACAGTGGAGAGTGAATTTGTGGGTCCATTTTCATAGTAACCATTTATTTGACTAACAAAACCATTTACCTTGTTGTCTCCATTTAATAGGAGAGTCTGATGCCTCTAATGCTATTGTTTTACCACTTTGGCAAAAAACTGTACAGGGTTTGTACGCCTAGCAAACAAACAGATCTACTCAGCAACTGATACTGTATTTAACTTTTTCTCAGCTGTTTAACTACAACCTAATACAGATACTTTTTGAATGATTTAAAACATGGCCTAGGTACAAACTTTTGCAACAACTTCTGGGTTGAGAGATACTAATTTAAATATCTAAATAGGTCCCTTTTGGAAGTAAAAAAAAAAAAAAAGTTATGTGAGCATGTGAGACATCTTTCCTTTCATGAGTTACTTGACTATAATCTAAGAAGATAAAAGTGTAGTCCTTGGAACTGTACATGTTGTACCACCAGCAGATAAAATTTGTTTAAACAATGTCACACAGAGAATTACTGTATTACCTGTGCTAGGAAAACAGATTCCATCTTGCTACATATCATACTTACTACTATAATATACCTTGAGGTCTTCACTTACACGCCTGTTTTTGAACTTCTGTTACCACATGTGACCCCTGACACCACCCAGCTGCAACAGATGCTAGATGTGATGTCCAAGGTGGCCAGGTGGATGGGCCTATGCTTCAACATCACCAAGTGCACCCCCCTGCACATCAATGGGATGCAGAAGAGCTGTGTCCTGGACTCCACCCTCACAATCCAGGGCCAGGTGATGAGGCACCTGCATGACAGTGAGGCCTACTGCCACCTGAGGACACCCACTGGCCACTGGGCCAAGCAGGCGCCAGAGGAGACCATCAACGGGATCGTGCAGGATGCCCGCAAGCTGGACTTGTCTCTGCTGGCCCCCTGGCAGAAGACAGATGCAGTGAATGCCTTCATCATCCCCCATGTCGCATTCATCCTGAGAGGCTCAGCGGTCCCCAAGCCCCGCCTCAAGAAGTTGGATTCCGAGATCTGGCAGCTGCTCAGGAAGTGGCTGTACCTGCTACTAAGGGCCAGCAATGAGGTTCTGCACATCCCCTACCGGCAGGGAGGTGCCAACGTACCCTGCATGGGAGACCTCTGCAACATCATGGTGGTCACCCACGCCTTCCACCTCCTGACCTGCCCGGATGCAATGGTAAGTACCATCACTACCAGCGCCCTCAAGGAGACTGCCCGCAAGAGGATCGGGAGGCAGGTGCCCGGACATGACTTGGTCACCTTCCTCAGTGACTTACTGGAGGGCGATAACAGCAGAGATGGTGGGGACTTTGCCTCGCTGTGGAGCCGAGCCCACAGTGCCATGTGCCGCCTCAGGAAACGCATTGGCTGTGCCTGGACCTGGACTGAGGAGAGCCAGGAGCTGGGAGTCTCCTTGCAACCAGCTCCGCATGCCGACCCCATGACAGTGATGTCCCACATGAGGACCTTCCTGGAAAGGTTCCTGAAGGATGTTGTCCGAAACAAGTATGCCGGTGACCTGAGGGCCAAACTCAACCAGGGTAAGGTCTTCGATGTCACCTCAAACTGGAACTCCAGCAACCACTTCATGCCCAGCGGGAGCTTCATGCGCTTTGTGGACTGGCACTTCCCTCACCACGCCCGTCTCAACTGCCTGCCTCTGAACGGGGCCGTCCGCTTCAGCCACCGCGACAAGAGGTGTTGATGGTGCGGCTATGCAGCAGAGACCCTTCCCCGCATGCTGTGTAGCTGCAAGCCACATGCCAGAGCCTAGCAGCTCTGCCACAACGCTGTCTAGGACCGCCTGGTAAGGGCCATACTGGCTGCAGCGGGGGAGATCTCCTTGAACTGTACTGTCCTGGGCTGTGAGAGCCAGATGTGTCCTGACATCATCATCACCAACGAGGAGGTGAAGAAGGTCGTGATCGTGGATGTTACCATCCCCTTTGAGAACAGGCACCAAGCCTTCACTAACACCCAGGCTCACAAGTGGGAGAAGTACGCCCTGCTGGCCAACATCCTGAGGGGCCATGGCTACAATGTGACAGTCAAGGTGCTCATCATGGGAATGCTCGGAGCCTGAGGCCCCAGAAACGAGAGCATCCTGCATGCCTGCTGCATCTCCCGCCGCTACGCCAAGCTGATGTGCTGCCTTATGGTGTCTGACACCATCGGATGGTCCCATGACATCTACATAGAACACACCACAGGCCACTGCCAGTATACCAACCCCACCAGACGAACCGCCGCTGGACCGGACCAGACTTTGGAAGGATTCTTTAACAATGGACAGCCCTGCTCCACCCAAAGAGGACCCCCACCATGAGACTCTATATGGACTGAGACACTTTTTCTTCAAACCACTTTTTCCACCATTGTGGACCATTGTAACGGGTTTGTGTGTATGTATCTTCTTTTTCTCTCAGTGTTGCCAAACCCCTCCCTTCCCTTCCCCTTTCCCCCCTCCTCCCCATCCCCAGGCATAGTTGGCTAACATTGTATCTCCTGTAACCTAATTGAATTCCCCTCCTCACCCCCATCCTTCTATTGTTAGTCGCTTGCTCGGGTGATTTGTACTTCCCTACTGGCTTTGTCAGCTTTTTTGGATTCACAATCCTAAACATTTACTAATAAAAGTCAATCAGTTTTAACTGATTTGGGTCAACCTAGTTTATGAAACCTCTGTCCTAGACCCCTGTCTGGTTCAAGTCAAATCATAGTCCCCCAGCATTTTGCAGACTTGGGCTGTCAGTGCCAGAGAGCAGGGCTGGCCCTGCCCCTTTGCTCACCAGCTGGAGCAGTGGCTGACAAAATGGTGGGGAGGGCACGTCTGGCTGGGGATGCAACCCAGTCTGCAGGAGAGGGGAACTGCCTTCGCTCCAGGTGAACCCTGGCTGGGGTCTGGAGCCAGGAGGGGATTAAACACCCCTTCCCCTGCTCAGACTTACTCCTGGCTGCAACTATGGACTACAACTCCCAGAGGCACCTGGAAGCAGGAGGAGGAAGTGATGAGGAATCCTGCATAGTTCTGCTGTTGTGATTGTGGACTGCAAATCCCAGAGACCTGGGGGGCAGTAGGAAAAGGAAGTGAGCACACAGCCCATGCTGGCTACATTCCAGAGAGCTGTGCTCTCTCAGAAACTGCCGGTTTCTGACCTGAGTAGGCATGTGACTGTATTTCTTGAATCAAAAGTAAATGTCTGTTCACTTCTCGTGCAATTTAATCTCTTAATTTTAGACTAACCAGAAAAGACCGAATTGATTCAGTCTCCAACTTCTTGACTGTCTGTATTTAGCTTCAATTCCCAATTCTCCTATTTGTTTCAGTGAGGGAGTACTTATTTGGAGTGAAGGTTTTTCAACCTTGAAAGATGCTGCTTTACTTTTTAACCAAAGATGTATTATGAAAAAGAGGTGGATGTGAATAATCCACCAGGCACTGCTTTGAAGGCATTGTTTTTTGAAGGTAGGCAAAATGACTGGAGGGGGAGCATTGGCTTGTTTACTGTACCAGCAGCATCAACTTCTATAACACAAGTTTAACGTTCTCACCCATCACAGTCCTACGGTTGTTTGCCTCGCATGGTGGAAGAAAAGCCACCATAAACTCTGGAAGATTAAGGTATAGTGAACTAACAGGTGAATGAGAGGTTTTTTATAAGGTGTGAAGACACTTGAACTAATAATGTGTTTAATGAGTCTTAACTTTCCTGAGCTAAAGCCAGGTCTGCATGGAAATAGTGTGCTAAGGTGTTACACGAGTGTCTTAGTGGCTCTGCCAGTACTGAGGTAATTAATCCAAACAGCCAGTTGACAGTTACTAACTATACTAACCATGATGGAGAGTTTTGTTGGGCAGGAGGAAAAGGGGTTTGCTTCTTTTCACCTTACATGTGGATGGTGTATAAGAATAAGGCCTGCTGTTTCTTGCTACAGCAAGATGGGTGATCTGGGATGTAGGAGGAAACATGGGACATTTATACATATACCTTTCTATCCCACAACATGCCAGAGATCCATCGATTTGGAGCAGACTCAATTAATCAAGTCTGCTATGCACACAAGCTGATGTGCACTGTGCTGCACTGTGTTCAGCTGTATAAGTGGTGAAATGCATGTCAGCATGCAGAAAATGGCATCTGTGTGCTTTTGACCTAAAGCACCTCTGAGGTGTTTTACTTCAAAAGTGCACCACTGCCTTTTTCTTTGCGCTGACATGCATTTCGCTGCTTACACAACTGCATGCATCATAGTGCCGGGCACTCTCCAAAGTGCCCAGCACTGTAGAGCTTGCACATGTAAAAAAGCCGCTGGCTTCTATCCTTGCTCTGGGTGAGAAGCGGGGAGGGGTGGCAGTGGTGTATCTTTGGATGCTGGGGGACTACAAATTGTTCATTTTATCTCCATTGAGCAGGCTGAAATTACCCTAACGTGATTTGGGCATCAGATGCAGACTGGTAAAGTTTGTAGACGACGCTAAACTATGGGGGAGGGCGGCCACACTAGAAGACAGGATGGGGATACAGGCTGTCCTGGACATGCTTGCAAGGTGGATGGACGAAAACCTAATGACATTTAATGTAGAGAATTGCAGGGTGCTCCACTTTGGAAGGAACAGCCAGCATCATACTTATAGGCTTGGCAGTGCTATGCTTGCTAGCACCATAACTGAAAGATACATAGGGGTCTTGATTGACCACAAGATGAACATGAGCCACCAATGCAATGCCATGGCCGGCAAAGCTAAGCAAACCCTGGCATGCATCCATTGATGCATCTCTAGCAAAACCAGGGATGTCATCCTCCCGCTTTACTTGGCATTGGTGAGGCTGCAACTGGAATACTGCATCTAGTTTTGGGCCCCCAGTTCAGGAGGGATGTGGGTAAGCTTGAGAGAGTCCAGAGGAGAGCCATCCATATGATCAAAGCCCAAGAAAGCTAACTTTACAAGGAGAGACTGAGGAACATGGGACTCTTCAGCCTGGAGTAGAGAAGGCTCAGGGAGTACTTGGTGGTAGCCTATAACTATATAAGGGGTGTGCATCAGGATCTGGGAGAGCAGTAGTTCACCAGAGCTTCCCAAGGACTAACAAGGCCCAATGGCCACAAATTCCTAGAAGGTCAATTTAGATTGAACATAAAGAAAAACTTCTTTACAGTCCAAGTGTCCAGAGTCTGGACTCCCTCTGGAGGTGGTGCAAGAACCTACTCTGGATTCATTCAAAAGGCATTTGGATGTTTATCTTGCTGGGATCATTTGATCCCCACAGACTTCCTGCCTATGGCAGGGGGACTGGACTTGATCTTGCAAGGTCCCTTCCAGCCCCTAATGTCTATGAAATCTGTTAAATCTATTTTTCAAACCAAGCAAGCACCTCCAGCAATGCTAAATGTATCCAATTAACTTGATGTGTTTGTTTGCATTCAGTTCAGTGGGGAATCCCAAGGTAAGAGACCAATAATGTTTCTTATAGGTGAGAAATGTGGAGCAATGGCAATCTTCTCAAATTGTACAAAAACAAGTAGCTTAAAGTTCTGTTTGTATTATCCAAGATTTCCCAGTCAATTCAGTTACCTGGACATGCATCAATGCTTCTCTCTCCCACTTAAATCAATTCTTTCTAAACCAAAAGTAATGATGAATCAGATCCAGGTTTGACTTAACTATAACCTCTGGTTTCAAGATTATTTTTTCCTCAACAAACATTTCCCCCACCCACTCCTTCATATTGTCAATAGCATAATCAGATGTATTAAAAGCCTGATGACATCTTTATAAAGCATTTTTAGCTTTATCTAGATGAATGAGAATTGTCCAAGTAAACTTTGGGGAACACTGTACCATTTCCTTAAAATATAATTCCTGAAAATGCTCATACTTGGAGTCATTTTTCCTGTGAATAGTCCCATTGAAGTACAGTAATATTTTTTAGTGCTACTTACTTAGAACTAACCAAATCAAGCCCTAGAACTGGATTTTAAATCTTCAGGTGTAGGTGACAACTCTTGGAATTTCTACCAAAAACTGACACTAAATTCAGATGCATTCTTTCACAAGATGTTCTGAGCTAACGATTTCATTTTGCCTTTGCCACTGTTTATCAACATACCCATTTTCCTGCAATCCCCTGATCTACTAGTGTAAAAATGATCTTCAGAAGTATGAGCAAAAATATGGAAATGTACAATGATTATACACGTTTGCTCATTTCTCCGCAGCACCCTTGAAGCCCTAATTATAAGCCAAGTTCCCTTTGTGGCAGGGGCTAAACAGGTAATGGACAAAGCAATCGTCCCTTTATCTAACAGCCTAGTATGCAAATACAACCTGAGAGACAACAAACAGATATGGTTGGGGGTGCAAGGAAACAATGAGACAACACTGAGTGGTATCACAGATGGTGAGTAAAGTTTGCATGTCATTCTGTCCAAGTGTTAAGAGAAGTTACAGCACTAACTGATGTTTGTAAAAGGAAAGTCATTAAAAAACAATAAGGAAACTAGTTTATGAAAGTTCTCCAGTTCTTCTTTTCCTCATGCAAACAACATGATTTACACCAAGTAATGGACTATTCCACACAATATTAGATCTTGTCTGGTAACAACACTGTTAGGAAGCAGCGCAAAGCCTTATGTTTGGAACATCTTTAACATGCACGCTAATGGTTTCCTCTTTCCCAGGAAACAAAACAAGTATTAGGCCAGTTTCATATATAATATTTTTCTCATTTATTAAACTAAGGCCCAACATTGGTAGAAGTTGAGAGATGGACCAAGATCCCAGCAAGCAGAGGTTCACCAGGATTTCCAATATAAGAGAGAACTGATTTTTAAGTGCCTATTTTGTAGAGGCCTCTACCTGTTGAATGTTCAGCAGTTGTATCTTTTTCTAAAGTATGCCTGTGCTTTACTCTCTGTAAAACAAAGCTAATTTGGGGCTGGAAAGTTTCAGGGAACTTCTTCATTCTCCTACACAAAGTTCCCTGAAAGCTTCTAGCCCCAAATTAGTTAGGAAAGGGAGTGGGGCAGGGAAATATAAAGAGAAAAAGATACAAGCTTACTTTTGTCTTAATCTGAGTTTACTTTCAAAATTGTTATGCTTTTCTGCTGTAAAATGTTAGATATGTTTAGTAAAAAAACTTTCGCTAAGGAATATGCATCTATGCTACCAGTGCTAGATATCCATTAAAAAAAAGAAATCGATACCTTTTACTAAATTTGTATTAACTGTTGAATAGGTGTTTAATCATTTGCAGCTCTTGGATGGACATCATTTTTTTTTATAGCTACTCTACTAGGGCATAATTGTGTATGGAGCATCATCAGTTGAAACTGCTTTTTATAAAGTGCTAAGTTGGACCTCCTTCTAGGGGTTCCTCTAGCGCTTAAGAATGGGGTGGATGAATTGGAGCCCTACCCCTTGCAGAGGGGGCTACTCCAATACACCCACACCACCCTCCAGTGGGGGCTGAAAAAAATCCCAGACTGAGCTCCCTCTGCTCTCCCCCCCTTCCCTCTTCTGAAAACAGCAACAGGCTGGGAGACAGCACAGACACAAGTAACAGAAGATGCTATGTTTTGAAACATCTTAATCTTAACCCTCATGCAATGGGGGTTCACATTTTCACCTAACTGGCCATTTTTGAAGCAGTTTACAGCTTTGTACTTGTGTTTGTTCATGGCTATAGACTGCTTTCTGTGGTCATATTCAGCAAAAATTGTCATTTCTGTCTGTGCTATTTGCCTAAGTACAGATAGTCAAATAGCCTGAGGCTAAATTGATCAAATATTTGCAAATTAATCTAAGCCGAGTAGAGTGAACCAATAAACAAGTGAACAGACATTCACTTTTGATTCCAGAAAAAAGCCCCAGGCCTGTAGTAGCCTCGGCCAGAGGCTGAGGGGTGCTAGAGCATACCTTCCTGCTTGATTGGAGGAGGCAGATTGAGCCAAGGGTAGCCAGCACATCCTGTGAGGGGGGATTTGAAGGGGAGGTGCAAAGCATTCTCAGATGTTGGGGGACTTTGAATTCACTTGAATCTAGATAGGATCTTGGACAGAAGTTCAATAAATCGGTTTAACTGAAGTCAGTTAAGTCTGATACTACATCCATCCAGGTTTATTTTAAACCAGTTTTGGCCATTTTGAAAGCAGTTTACATGCTCTGAATTTTTGTTGTGTTACAGACTTAAATTGGTTTCTTATCACTTACACCAGTTTATCTGTCATTTCTGTCCTGGCCTTTGTGTATCTTGTTTGCAAGAAAGTATATGCAAACATGTAATGAAGAAACTTATGCAAGTGGCAGAATGAATGTTGCTATACTAGTTGGAGTAAAAAACACATACAGTTGGTATCTGCTTTACTTCAATAATTTATTATTGAAATCAAAGGACTCCTGGTAGTCACAATAGCTTAGAAGTAAAAATATGCTCTACTGCTATTTAGTAACTCACTATTACAAGTATGGGAGATGAAGATTCATAAGCCAAGCATCTACAATATTGGAGGTACAGGAGCTGAAGCTGAGGTTCAGAGTACTGGGCATCAATCTGAGCCTGTGGGATCACACTGGGGATTGAGATGGGTTCATGGTTGAGGCCAGGCAAGAGATTAGGACCTGGGGAATCCAAGTGGCACAAGGAGGTAGGAAAGAGTGAGGTACCAGGGCTCCAAGGCATGAGTGAGACAGGAAAAAGACTAGAGACCTGGCAAGACTAGAGATCTGGCGCAAAGGTCCGAGGCAGAGACCAGATAAGAGTGAGGTGAAAACAAGGCAGGAAGAAGCCAAATAACCAGGCTACCAAAACTGCTGCCAGGATATGGCGCCAGAGTGAACTGGGAGAGTTTTTAGAGCTCTTTGTTCAAGGGCTTGTGCCTTTGGTTGCCCTGGCTTCCATAGTCCCTGTTCCCATCCCTCCCAAGGACAGCCTCATAGGAGGACCCAGGTTGGGCTGGGTCTGCTGCTTGGTGGGGCCCCAGCCTAGCCCTCTGCCCATTAGTTCAGAAGACCTGCATTTGAGCTTCAGGAGCCTTGATACTCACAAGATGACCAACATGCTAACACATTTCCAGGTCCATTGTATATAAAATATGTATGTAATTTAGCAGAGACAGTAACATTTCTAATTGTTTTCAGCTATCAGATCTCCATGTACACAAGGTTGACATTGACAGTAATAACACTTTTCAATGTTAGGCCATCATAAGACAGAGAGCCAAACCTCAGCACTTTGGCACTGTTGTGAAACGCTGTTCCCCATCTTCAATACTTTTCTTAAAATTAACATAACTCCACCATAACTCCATACTCTGGGCAGCTATATTTTAATAGTAAATGGAATCTGTGAACAAATGTAGCATGTCACAAGCTTATGTGAGTGTTCTGTTGGCCACGTGTTAAGTAGAGTTAATGTTTGCACATGGAAGTGTCTGAAAGATAAGTTGAATTGAGGCTGTTGGATTGACTGGCCTAATTCCAACATAGAGCTGAAATACAGGCAGTGCAGATATTGTTGAAATGGCTTCAGAGAACTCTTTTTGACTCTGAGACTGATGACAAAGGGAAAGAATTGCTGAAAGAATCCCTTATGCTTGGTGCCAGATTATTTATACTTGTCATGGGGATTAGACTTTGATCCTAAATTGTTCTGGATTAGTGGTACAGAAGTTTCAGCAGGAACCATGGGTTGACCTCACTAATCTTGCAGCTATTTACAGGCATCAAATGTTTTATGTAAAGAAGTCTAGTATCTGTATGAAGATGCATGAATTCTATTGGTATTATGAGCTGGGCGGATCTGTGGGAATACTCTGGTGCTCTAACAATTGAGTGATTTAATAGCTGTAGATATTTGCAGCTCTTATAGGATGGTGGTAGGCTGAGGTGGGAGACAACTCTGAAGTGTCCAGTACCTACTTCTATTGAGGAGAATGAACTAGTTATTCAGTTACTTTTAAAAAAGAATGGATTTTTGTTTTTGTTTTGGAAAAATGAAATTTTGTTCTTCAGCTCAACGTTTACTGGAGGCACAATTTCTGCAGATGGAAATTTAGAGCTTCCCAGGTTGGTACAGCTCTGCTCTTGGAGTTCAACATGAACTCTTTGCAGACAACAAGAAGTTGAAAAATGTACTGTCATCATCAAGCATAGTTTCTAGAATTTCTTACAACGTTTAGATGTTGTTGCTGCAAACTTTGGACTGCAGTCACAATCAAGGTTAACAAAGTAGTGATTCTGCTAATGGAAGACAGTGGTGTGAGGTCAATCATAAAAGCGATAATACAGATTAAAAAATATATTTACTATAAAGCCAGTCTGTTGGAAGAAAAGCCAGTAGTCACGTGATAACTGACTACTGTTAACATTTTTCTACAATGCTTCTTTGCTTTAGTTTTGTGCTGGTATCTCTATTGACCCATGTCTTACTCCATGTGACTTTTTTTCTCCAGGCCTTTATTTGCACAGTTCTGCTCTTCTGTGCCACCTTATTAACTTCACTATATTTTATGGACAAACTAAATTGAGCCCTCCCTCTAACGATCATATTATAATCCTTATTTTACCTTACAGTGGATGCATCTACATGTGCATTAATGTGTTTTAGTTAATGCACATTAAATCGAGTGCCCCCATTTTGTGAAGTACTAGGAAAATGCACATTAACCTGTATTTAATGCACACTAATTAAATAGTACAGGGCATTTTTACATGTGTTGGGATGCGGTGCTGAGCTGGGTGCTTTTAATTAGTGATCCATGCTAATTAAAAGTGCTCACATGTATCAGTGTCATTGTGTGTTCCCACACCAAAAAAATTGTGGCGGGGCACTTTGAACTAAACCTATTGAACGTGTTTTATTTCAAAGCACCCTACTACCCTTTTGTCAGTGCAGAGATGCTGATACACGTGAAGTGCGAGGTTGCCAGAGCATATCGATTTCCATGCTCTAGCAGACTCGGTTAATTGAGTCTGCTCCAATGTGCTGGATTTCCAGTGCATCAGAACAGGTTCCTCACATGTGTGTAGGAGCCCATAGTTTTTAACTGACACTTTAATGCACATTTTAATATGCATTAGCCTATTTTAGTGCATGTATAGACATGTAATGCTAACAGACCTATCTTGACTAGAGATTGCTTCTTTTCTATATCAGTATCCACAACTTTCCTAGTTGCTGTATCAATAACTGCTAACAGCAATTGACATTCCCTGTCCCAGGATCTTGTGTGTTCTAGCCAATTCTGTTTTGTTTTGTTTCCTTTAGTCCCTTCTCCTATAGGTATCCCTCCCTTTATTCTAGTCCTGATTCCTGAACTGTCCTCTGTCATTTTGGTAAGTGTCATGTTACTTCCCTCCTTGCCTTCATATCACTCCTCAAAAGTCCTCTTTTTATTTAGTATATGTACAGGCATTATATTTAGATCAACTCAACACAGAGCTATGATCTTCTTACCCTGCCCCCTCCCATGACTAGCCTATTTTTAGCCTCCCTGATATCACCCTTATACACCTGCCAGCCCCTCCTCCCACCTTCCCTCTGATGCTGCCTGCCCCTCCACTCACCCCAAATAACTTACTCCAGATTTCCCATGTGGCTCTCTGGACCAGTGAATGCCTGTATGAATCCGTAGTTTGTACAAACATGACCTACTCTCCTGTGCTAATGATATATGGGGTTAAAAGGTGCTTATAAGTTAGATTTTGCCAGCCAAATACAAGCCTGTTTTGTTCGTTCTTTCATCATGTGATACATTCCTTTGTCTTGCCTTGAACTCATTTTAAATTTCAGGTATGAGCCAGGCCAGGGATATAAACACATCTCCCACAGATCAGATGAAATCTTTAATAACAAGCCTGTCTGTGTGTTGTAACTTTCTCTTTTTTCATGGGAAAACAATTTTAAAGAGTTTCTTTTGTCTTGATGCAGAATGGGGGAAATGTTTTTAAACCCTTAGATTTTAAGCGACTGAAAAAATTGCACATATTGCTTGAGCTGTGACCATACAACAACTTCCTTTGCATATATTTGCTACTGGTATCTGGTTGTAAAAGTGATATGTCTTTGCTTAGCTGCTAATTGAGCTATGACTTTTTCCCATTTGAAAAAGAGCTTGTTTACCTTTTCTTGGCAGCAGGAGGCAGATTTGTAGGAAAGTACTGAAAAATTAGCACTCAATTGGATTTAGCCTTGCAGAGATATCAGTTTAGGAGCTAACAAGTTGAGTTAGCTCTGGATTTAGTCTGTTCTGTCTTAATGGACTAGTTGACTTGGGTCAAAGGTGCACCACTCAAGTTGCAGGGGGGAAAAGGGGAGGTTGTGTGTGAGAATGGGACATGAGTTAAACTTGAGTTTGCCTTTGCAGTGAAGCAAGGTTTAACATGGATATGCTTTTGGGTGGACTTAGAAGTTAACAAAATAGACTGAGAGTAACTTTCCCTCAAATCATAGAACACTGTGGTTATATGCTGAGGGTGCTGCAGGTTCAAAATTATTCCAGCAGAGAAGAGAAATGAAATCAGGTCTCTAGCATCCTTGGTGAGTGCCCTGATAACCAAGTATTTTTCTCCTTGGTCTTATATCAAAGACTAATTCTTTATTTCCATTTCTGGTGTTTTCTATTAAAAGTAAAGCAGTGCAGTGTGTGATGAAGAAAAATATTTTTTGTTTGGATTTAATCAAAATATTATTTTATTTTCCTGGTTACATTTGTAACCATCAAGTTTCTTAGCCTTAGTCCTGTCTACACTGGAAGTGTGTTAGGAAAACTGAATGTAAACCTGAAATGGCTAAAGTGTTGTCTAGTCCTGGAGTGTGAATGGAATGCAACAAGTTCCTGTGTTTCTGAACAGCTACAGTCCAGATAGGGCAGGGGCAAGCAAATATTTGGGCCCATGGGCCACATAGGCAGTTCTAGGGAGCTGGTACAGGCTGGTCAGCATTCCCCTACTCCCCCTCCCACTGGCAACAGCCTGGAGCCTATGCAGTACTGCCAACAGCACACAGCCCAAGCCCTGACCCTGACCCTGGCCCACCCCACCCTGCCCTGCCTTTCTAAGCAGCCCAGGTGGAGCCATGTTCCTTATGGCTCCCACTGCCACTGGCCTCAGCCCTATAGTACTGGCAAGAACCTGCATGCGCAACCCCAATTCCAGCCTGCCCCATGCCTGATCTGGACTCAACTTGCTGGGGTGGATTAGCTCCAGACTAGCCAGAACCTGCATGCACAGCCCTGACCTGGCCCGCCGTGCACCTGCTCCACATGGCCTGGCCATGCTAAACAGCTGCAGCAGCCAAACAGAATCTGCTGCTAGCCCCAGGGGAAAACCACACCTCCCACACTACTGCTAGGCCCTTGTTGCTGCAGCCTTGTGGAGCTCATGCCCAGGCTTCCCTGCTGCTCCTTGCCACCGCTGCCATTGCTGCTACCCAATGAGGCAGTGAGGCAACAGTGGCAGTACAGAGGAGCCACAGGACAGCCCAGGTGCAGGCTCTGGGTGGCTGCAGCAAGAAGGGCCCAGCAGCAGTGAAGGTGGGGAGAGGCACTTTTATCCTATGCCAAGCATCAGCTTCTGCCTGGCCACCATAGCTACTGCCAGTGCCCAGCATGGACAGGTGAGTCTGGAGCAGGTGCAGGGCAGGTACATGTGGCTTCCAGCTGGTCCAGAGCCAGTCCACTCCATCCAGGGTGAGTCCAGAGCTGCAGTAGGGAGGGCCAGGATCGGGGCTGTGCATTAGTGTCCCCACCAGTACCATGGGGCTGGGGCAAGTGGTGGCAGTTGTCAGAAGTTGCTGCTGCCATCTGGGATGCTTAGAGAGGCAGCTGTGGAGTTGCCCCAGCCCTGCTCCATGCCAAGGAGTTGGTGAGACATGCCATGAGCCGGATGGTGCCTGGGCCATGTGGGACCAAGGGACCTGCCACAAGCCAGAAAATTTCCTCTGCCCACCGCTGAGATAGGGTATGTACTGTTTAGAAGTATTGCTTTTGTTGGGAAATCTCTCAGCCTAGCCTTAGCAGCTATACAAATCAACCCCCACTGGGAGGTATTCCAAAAATTTTCAGAGTAAACCGTGGTTGAGATTCAGAGCTGACTAGGAGATTTAGCCACATAACTCCCACTTGTTTCTGTTTAATTTGTGTGGTTAAATTTCCTGCTTAGCTTTGAGGATTGCAAGTCAAAGCTTCAGCCTGCTTCAAGTTCAAGTTTAATCTAAAATTCAGGATTATACAGTTTAACTGTGCCGGGAGGCAATTGGGTACCCTGTATGGTAGTTGCTGCACTACACAATGGAATAAGAGTTATGAATGTATAGGCTATATTTGGTCAGGCTAGGGGGAAATTAGCTCTTGAGCTATCTGTGCTTAAATGTAGTTGTTTAAACTGAAGGCCCCCCCACAACCCTCCACCAGTCCCACCCCCTGACAGCCCCCGTGAGGCCCCCAAACCCTGCCCTGCCCAGCCCCATCCCTTCATCTCCTCAAGCCCCCTGATCCCTGCTTCCCCACTGCATAGTTAAAAAAAACAAACCCAAAATCCGCCCCCTCCCAGCATTTTCCAGCAGTTGGAGCTGCCATCTGGCTGACTGGTTCCCCGCCTGCACAGTGCCGAACAGAAGGACAGCCCCAAAGGCCCCTGTCTGGGCCCTGCTGGGGGTTAGCCCTTGGGGGGGGGCAAGGGGAGGGGGCTGGGGGAGTAGGCAGGGAGAGGGTGGGGTTGGGCAGGGCAGGGGTCGGGGCTGGGGGAGCGGGTGGGGCCGTTGAGGGTCCCCCCATGGTCCCCTCTTTCCTCCTCCAGCCCCCTGAGCCCTTACTCACTGGCACTGAAGGCCTGGCCGGCCACATGTTTCAGCACCAGGGCGAGAGGCCAACCACAGAGACACTCTGGCAGCCAGAGCATCTCAGTGGAGGACCCAGCCTCCGGTTGCCTCAGGCCTGTTGGCTGCCCTGCTTTTTTGAATTTTGATTTTTTTAGACCCCTGGATATCCAGGGGCCTAATTTTCTCCCCGCACTACAAACTTGCAGCGTAGGGAATATTTTTTTCGTTCCCACACATGCCTATTGCCTCGCCTCAAAGAGGTCTGAGATGGGGCAAGAGACACGTGCACGCTCATCTGGATGTGCCCTATTAGTTCTTACCAAATCACTAGCATGGGTTGTAAACTAGTTAAATAGCATGGTTAGGTTTCATTTACAATAATCATTGAAAATGTACTATCTTCTGTTTAGAAGTATTATTGCTAGTTAAAGAGGCAGAAATGTGGTTTCCATGGCCACTGTGTACATGGCCTGTTCCTACTAGATAATTGTCCTGCAGCATTGCCTACCTGCAGATGTTTATTAAAATTTCCTGTGGCTACTACTGGCATTTCAGATTCACTGGTGGTAGCGATGTTGAGAGAACTAGGTTTTTTTTTTTTTAGGTTTTTTTAAGGGCTGCTGTCATCTCTTGAGCAGTGAGCTGACATAGTGCTAAAATGTCTGCTACTCCCTAGGGTTTTCATTATTGCCACCACTTGAAAGAATGAAATGTAGTGGGAACTGTAAGCTTTAGTAAATATATCTTAGTGTAGGTAAGAAAGAGAATATGCTAACATCTCCATATTGCCATGCTGAAGGAATCAAAAAGTGAGTTGGGCTTCCAAAATAATGAGATACATGAGTTTTATTTGTATAAAAACAATATGTTTGGGTTCACTTGTGTTCTGGTTTGTGGGCCCTTAGGGCACATTCTAGTTAGTTTTTCAGGTTTTTTCCGCAACAATGAGGATGAAGAACTGCTTTTTATAAATGAAACGTGTGGTAAGTTCATATAATAACATTTGCAGTAGCTTGGGCTTTAAAGAAAATACAGTTGTGAGAGAACTGTATAAAATGCTGAGAGAATGTCTTTGCATAGCAATATTGAATTCCCTCTCCTACCCCTTCCCCAGCTTGGTGACATACTTGGACAATATGGCCTGTCAAAGTGCTGCAGAGTGGCTGCATGTGTCAGCAGTTTAGCCTGTCTGTAGAACTGGGGATTCACTTTATGGGTCACTACTTGGGTCAGGAATTTCAATCACAAAATTAGCAGCCGGTGTCTACACGTTGGCATGTCAAGCAACCTGTGCCTTGAGAGGGAGAGATCCTAGCCATGTACCATGGAAACATGATTTGCTTTTATCTTAACAGCTGATAGATTGCATTTGCATCATGGAAGAGTTTGGTTCTGGCAGGGGGGACAGTAGCTGTTGTAGCTCCAGTTATTAGTGACTCTTTTGACAAGAAGTGGTACAGGAGCCAATCCACAAGATGGGCAAAATAAAGTGGAACTGTTTGAAAAGATCTTTACTCCTTCTACAACCCAGTTGCGTATCCTGCCATTTCTTATCCAGATGTGTAGACTCAGACTGGGGTCTGAATGCTCCTTGCGTAATACTGTATATGCCTCAAATGTGACACAATGGTTCTATTATACAGTATCTCAACGTGTGTGGGGTACAGTTCCCACTTGAAAGTGTTAAAAACCTTTCTTTTATATTATTTGGTCATTAAAGTATTATTCTTTTTCAGCTCTTTCATTTCTCAAATTCCCTTCTGAGAAATCTTTTAAATGTGTTTGTTTGCTCAGCCTTGACTTGTACAGGAAAGTTGAACGGTCAGCTGGATTTTTTAACAGGTTCTCACTAACAGCTTGAAAACAGTAGATGGCACCCGAGAAGTGAGAATAAAGAAAGAATAGGCTGTTAATAGAAGCCTGTGAATACATCTTTGAGCAGTTTAAAAATACAAATAACCCCATTTAGAAGGTTGTTATCCAGCCTCTGGAAAGACTAAATCCTCACATTAATTTGATCTGCTATCCTAAATTAACTAGAATCTTAGCTGTAAGTGTAATCCTTTTCCACAACAAAACATTTCCTTTAGCCTGAGTTGTATGTTCTGGTGAATGAAAAATGAATTCTGTGTATGAATGCATTGAAAACACATCTGAATGATATGTTCAAACATCTTTCCTGATTTATCCTGGAAAATAAATGCTGAACTTTCATAGCATTCATCAGGAAACTGATCCCATGAGCATAGATGTTCTGCTGTGTTCGGCTAAGATCAGAAAACGATCAAAGTTTTTTTTCTCAGTTCATTTACTACATACGATATGCCCCAGGAAGCTTACTGTGTATTTCTAAGCACTAAAATGTTGTTTTAATTGTTTTCTTTGAGGAGTAAAAAACGACATTATAAACAGGTATCCAAATAATGATCATAAAAAATCTCTGTTCTTTTCCAATAATGCAGTGTTGTGTGTTGGGAAAATGCTGCATGCTGAAGGTCCCAGCCTTCATGGGATCCTGTTCTTTTGGTTTGTAGGGTATCAGGAGCAGGCAAATCAGTTCTGTTTTTAGCTTGCTGTGTGCTGGTGGGCAAGTCACTTGTTGCTTGAAAGTCCTGTTCTTTCCTGCTTTGCCATAGTCCACTGTTCTGCTTTGGTGCATATTAACACTGCCTTGGCTGGGATGACGCCAAGCATGCTCTGTGAAGATAATCCAGGGTATCTGTATGTATTGACATTATGTTGACATTGTGAGCCACTCTCTCTTGCTCTCCACTAATGTATTTTCTCTATCAGACCTGGAGTAAAATATGAGCCAGCAGCTTTTTCATCCCAGGCACTGAGGCAGTTGGGTGGTGATAAGCCTAACTTAAACACAGTGAAGTCACTGTGAACCTTTTTCCTGATTTTCATGGGCTATGGAAAAGGAGCATTGTCTCCTGGTGTTTAAATGGGGACTTAAAAATGAGTGGCATTGTCTTATTTCTCACGGTGCTATGATTTTTGCAAAAGTTTTTTTTTTTTTTTTCCCACTGGGCTGTTGAGGCCTTTCTGAAAGGGAAAAAAAATCGGTTTCTGATGTCTTTTAACTTCTGAGATATTCCTTCTTCTTTTTCTTTGCCAAACCTAAGGAAACAGTTTGCATGTTGAGCCATAAACATCTTCAAGTGTCTTTAGAGTCCTTGTTTAAGTGATTGATTCAAATTTGGATGGGAGTATGGAGTTTCTCCATTGGGCAGCAATAGTGCTAATCAGTGACAAGCTGTGGTTTAACTGTACTGTTTTAAAATGATCTAAATTACTGCCTCTACATTCTTCCTCACTTCTTAAAATTATGATTCTAGTAAAGCACAGCATACTACCTTGTTTTTCACAACTGCTCTTACTTCCATTTAGAACAATGATTCTGCACTATGAACCCTGAACATTTGGATGACACTATAATACAATCTTTTCCCCCCAGTTAATTATGGACATGACCTTGAAAATATCTGTCTGTTTGTAAATCTAGATATATCTAGATACACACAGTTTTATCTATATCTATATAGCTAGATAGAGATAAAAAACTGTATAGATAGATAGATATAGATATACTTTTTCAAAAAAAAACCTTTTAAAAAATGTTACTATATTGTAGCTTTAAGAAAGACACTTATTTTCTTGGAAGCATTTAATCTAAACTAGGCAGCGGATTAAAGACTTCCCATACAGAAGAAATGCTTTTCATAGAGTGCAAGTACAATAGGTTTTCTTTTTGAGATCCACGATCATCTTCAGAGTGCTTTCCAAGCTAAGCAGGTATCCAATAAAAAGAGAACAAAGGACCTCAACTTGCACTCCTTGCACATGTAGTATAATGGGTTTTGAGGGAAAACAAGGAATATAGAAGCAGGCCATAATGTTTTACATTTTATGTATAACGGCATAATAGGAAAAGAAGCAAAAGAAACCTAGAGAAGAAAGAGGAACTTTTCGGTTTTATAAAGTTTTTCAGAAGAATTGTGTTTGTTTTTTCTTTTCTGTCATCAGGATGCTCAAACTAATTTGTAAGTAGTGTCTGTTTATCATTAATTGCTACTACTGTGTGATTGCCTACCCCCCTCTAGGACTTCCATGAAAAATACAATGCTGTTGGCCAAACAATGCCATGGGGGAGCTGGGGGTAGGTTAGAGATGAACAATTAGGAACAGGGTAGGGCTCCAGTGTTTAAAAAAAGTAAACAGGAAAGAGAAAGAACGTTGCAAGATAACGGATGAGAGTGAACCTTTTTTGCTGCAGCAGAAGGGAATTAAGAACTATGTAAATAATTGAATAGCTAATACTGTGGAAGCCATCTTAATTGGCACGATATGTACAAGAAGGGCAGAATTCCCTTCAGTGGCAGCAATGACTGTTCTGGAACCCAGCTGACATGCCTGGCAAGCATATGCAAACACCCCGTCTTGCCTTGCCAAGATTCATGGAAGCGCTGTCTTGGCTTCGCTGCTTGTGTTGTTTCCTTTTTCTCTTTCTCCTTTTCTTTCTCTGTTTTTTTTCTTTTTTCTTTTTTTCGCTCTGAGTTCTTACCATATTGCCATAACTGTTTAAAAAGCAATTGTGAGTACTAGAAAAATATAATCACGCTGCTAATGGGCCATGGCATTTCTTAAATCAAGACAATGGAAGAACAGAGCCATTTTAGATGAACTAATATTCTTGGGCTAAGTTTCTTCAGTGCCTTTTTTTGTGATTAAAATTACTGAAAAAATAAAATGAAATTAAAAAAAAATCCTTTCACTCTTAATGTTCTTTAAAGAAATATGCATGGAGTCAAAAAGTCAGAACATTACCATGGAATCAATGAATTCAGGGTTGGGGGGGGTTGTTTTTGTTTGTTTTTTGTTTGTTTTTTGTTAAATTTGATTTACCAAGATTGTACTTAGCCCAATATGTCCCTTTTTTTTAAAGTCAACTTTAAATTGAATGCTTAAAATAGCAAATCTGAAAATATTGGACATGAGAATTCAGCACTATTCAGTGTTTTTTAGTAATGAAGGAAGGGGTGGTTTATAACTAAAAGAATTTAGTGCTACATTATATAACTGTGCTATATTCACATTTATTTTAAATGTATTCTTTCCGCTCTGTAGCACCAAAGTCATCAAAACACATTGCAACTGTTTAAAAACCCTTACTCTAGAGTTCTCTTTCTATAGATGGTGAACTGAGGCACGGTGAACTAACTTGTCATGTTAAAAGCCTGTAATGGCTAGGAATTAAAAGCTGTCTTGCCTTCTTTAAAGCTTTGGTGTCTTGAGAACAACTAGCTTGATTAATTAAGGTTATCAGTTCTCAGAACAACTGGTGAACTCATACACTACAAACCTCAGCAACACAAATTTTCCCACTCCAGTTTGTCAGCATACATCAGCCCTTAAATAGGTGGCATTGCAGCATTCACCTATACTTACTATCTCCCATAGGTGGATCTATGATTTTGAAAAGGGGGGAGGGGTGCAGGTGATGTGACACATCATCACATATAACACTTATTTTTCTTCAGTTAAGGAAAAGCTTGAGGATTTACTAATATGCTAGGCCTCAGTGCTATATTATTCTATTTAAGATTAAAGCAAAAACAAATGTAACTTCATTGGAATGTGCACTAATTTGCTAGGTTAATATATCAAGTTTAAAAAGCACAACAAACTAGACCAAAATACTCAAATGAGATTGCTTTATTAGTCCTGTAGTCATTATAGTTAAATGTACACCTCTTACATAGATTCATAAAATCAAACCTAGACTTCTTTAGCATCTTGACAGTGCATCCAATACTTCACTGTCAATTACTTCCACACCTAAGTTAATGTTCACCGGAGTTTAATATTACCATGACTGAATTAAGGTTTTTAAGTAGAACTAAAAAGTCTGGAGGGCTGTGAATAGATGAGATATTATCAGGAATAGCTAAGAGCAAAATGCAGAAAAAAGGGTAACTTGATTAATGGAACATCCAGACCATTAAGAAAGAGAGAGAGTCATTATTGCCTGTAGAGTGGAGAGAGATTAACAGTACTCTGGTATATTAGAAGAGCCTTGTTACAGGGATATAGGTTGTGGCCATGTTGGCTTAAGGACACAGGCAGACTCAATTTACATTGTCACTGACTTGCTTTCTTGCATGCAGACCAGCCTCTGATTTCTTTACTATTCAGTCCATTCAGGAAGAGCACACACCAACTGCAGATGCTTCCTCAAAGAGATGAAGGGTCTTTATATTTGAAAGCTTGCAAAGAAGAATTTTTCCAACATTTGAGTTAGTTTAATAAAAGATATCAGATTTACCCAGATAACCTTCTCTGCCTTAGAACAGCCATGAAATCAATAGACTGTCTTAATGCTGCCTGAATAGAAATGCTGCTGCCCCTCTTAGGCAGTTGTGTGGAGCAGGAACCAAAGGCAAGGTGCCATGGTGCAGTTACACCCCCTGGATCTGCTCCTGCTCTCTCTTATTCTGCTGGGTAATGAGAGACTATTGTGTCAGTCCACAAGCAACAATACTATAACCATTCATATAGTCTTCCCAAAGGGCCATTGATGTTGACTTTAAAGTTGACCCCTATAAAAAGGATTGAATTTCGTGGCCATAGTAACTGTTCATATGTCAAAAGAGAGTTTGAAATGAAATTGTGAGAGTTTTTTTCTTGGGATCACTTTAAATATAAGCAAGACTTGTATTCTGAAGTATTTATTCCTTCTTTTTGCCGGAACTATAAAACAGTACATTATTTTTAAAATTGACTTTCTCATAATTATAATAAAAATACCCAGAACATTAGTGGATGTGGAAAGTATGAAATCAAAGAATTTGTTTAACTGAAGAAGCAGCTTGCTTCTGCTTGGTTCTTCCATTTGGCTCCAGATAAGAGACTGCTACAGTTATGAAAGATGCTTAGTTCTCTGTTAGTAAAGCATTTGTTTCATCAAATAGCACTCACTTCATGGTGGAAAAAATATTCCTAGACTTTGAAGAAGACAGCTATGAATTGTAATATAGGTTTTGGAAATGAGAGTGCTGACACAATGGAGCATATTTTCTGTTTTGTTTCTTATGAATTATTTTCTTTAACATCTAACAGCATTTGAAATAGTTCTGCTTTTGTATATTTAGATGACCAAAGGTCTTTCTTGGCTGCCAAGATAGAGGGAACAATTAAGAGCATTGTTAAGAGTATTGATAAGAATATGCAGAAAATAATGATTTGTTGTTTTTGGAGACCGGAAAAGAAACAAGCGAAGCAAGCTGTTTCTTTTTGCAAAGGTGATGTTGGCACCTACTGGATCAAGACTGCTTAAAATACGTAACCTGGAATATAGTAGTCTATTCTAATGCTCATAATCTTGAACTTTGCCCTGATTCCCCATCAGCTTCTTTCCCCCAATATAAACTTTCTATTTCATAATTAAATCCAAGAATTTTCTCTTCTGGAACTTTCCCCTTCCAGCGCACCTATGGGGATTGTGATATTCAAAATAATTCAAGGAGTTATGCTAAAGGATGTAAGAATATAAAGATTTTTAAATATGTAAGGTTTGTCACTGGAACTGGTGACATGGTAGAATGTTTCCACCTGAAATAATCTTATTTTTTTTCTTTAAGAGATTACCATGTTTGAATTAAGCTAATGTGATAGGAAAAGAGACTTTTTAACTAGCTAGTTAACTTCATGAATGTGGGAGACCTGCAATTAATTTTCGAATCTTCTACTTTGGAAATACCAAATACTCAATTATTTAAGATTTGCAGGTATACAAAAGAATCCTGTGATACAAACCTATACACTTTATTAAGTTTAAAATTTATATTAAACAAGATTTAATTAATATATTAAAGCAAGATTTGGAGGAGAGGGGAAGAGGGCAACATAGTATAACATAACAGAGCATATCTTTGAGCGTGGACAGTTTCAAATCTGGCCTGGTGTCGCAGCGCATCTTGCTGCACCGCTCCTTGAGTGAGAAGGCTGGTGGGGAGAAGCCTCAGCAGTGATTAAGCAGTGCAGCTGCAGGTTGCTGGGGCAACCAAGGAGAGTCAGCTGACCTAGGGTTGCGGGGCTTGGCCCTATAAAGCCCAGAGCCAGAGTCAGGCTGGCAGTTCTCTGCCAGCAGGAGCTGGAGGGGCAGGAGCTTCAGGAAAACAGAATGTGAGGGGAGCTCATGAGGGCTCCAGAGGCTGGAGCAATGATGATGAGCGGTAGCCAGGAGGCTTGCATTGTTATGACCAGGTGCCTTATGTTATAGCCAGGAGGCTTGTGTTTTGTTTTATTAGTGTTTAGAATGGTGCAGCAAGCCCCAGAGAGGGGGTGACCTTTGAAGGAGCCCAGTGGGGCACAGCTAGCGCCAGTGAGGGTGCAACACGGGGTGCAGAGACCCCAAGCCCAGAGAGGGGCATTTGGTGGCCCCAGGCAGGGGGCAGTATTCTAAGAAGCCCAAGAGGGGCAATGAGAAGCCTGAGAGAGGGCGGCATTTGGGAGAAGCCCAAGAGGGGCAATACATACTGAGAAGCCCGAGAAGGGGCTGCCCTGGAGAGGGGTGTAGGAAGAGCCTGAGCAGAGGCACAGCGAGCCCGAGAGAGGGGGTGGTATTATTGAGATGCCCCTAGAGTGGGGGTGCTAGCGGGAGGGCCCTAGAGCGGGCTAGGTTATAGAAGAGGCCCGAGAGAGCGGGCAGGCTTGATTGTGACATTCCAATGTCTGGTATATCTGCGAGGCTTGGGACGTGGTATCAGGGGTGGTAGGAGCCACGTTTGGCCCTAAGGCCAGGGTGCCTGGAGTGCACCCATCATACTGGGAAACATCCCGGTGGGTCCGGGAGATTGTAGGGACAAAGGTCCTGGTACGCTGCGCCCAAGGCGGTATAAAGGCAGCCTCCCATCCTATACCTCTTATCATCAAAGTCATGGCAGGAAAGAATTGAGGGTGCCTTGGGCCGGACTTGGCGCGGACAGAGGGCCTTCAGGAGATCACGGCCCTCCTGTAGGACCCTGCTGTGACACCTGGTTGCCACTGCCAGAGCTGCAGCTGCAGTCAGTGCTCTCAAACTTTAGTGCCACCACTGCTGCTCTTCTCTGCCACCTGGGTAAAGCCCTTCACCATTGAAATGCTGCGCAAGCTCCCTCCCCAATCCATGGGCCAGATAAAAATGGCTCTGTAGGAGGGATCAAGCCTGTGGGCTCTGGATTGCAGAACCCTGATATAATATAATGGTTTTCCAATGAGATCTTTTGAGCTATTCAGCTGAAATGAAGTAAGGGTTAAAGAACCAATGGAAATAAAAAGGATAATAAATAAAGTAAAATTTCTAATGAATGCAACCTAGTCCAATTCCCTGTTGTTGTTCCATTTTCTCGAGTCTACCTGGAAAACAACGCTCAAAATCTTGAAAACATCCAATTACTGAAAGCTGAATACCATTTACAGCTGACTGAGGAGATAAGAAGTCAAGATGCTTGCCAAATTTGAATTGTTAGCTAGGCCCTGCAAAGAAAATGGCATTCAGAAAATAATTTTCCTCTTCATCCCAGCCTCTTGTGAGCCAAGATGTTCAGGGAGAGCATATAAAATAGCTCTACTTTCCAATGCTAGCTATTTTTAGAAATGGTCAAATTTACATAGTTATTTTTTTTACTTAAAAAAATTTGGCTTTCCCATGTTCTTGGGCTTTATACAGAAATAACAGATTGATGGAGTGTTTGTTATGTCATTCACACACTATTATAATTTCAGCTTTTTAAATTAAAAACTCACGACATAATATGTTTTTACTGACCACTGTTGTTTATTGTGTAGTAGTAATAAGCTCTAGGTTCCTTCATTTTAAGGTTGCATCTTATGTTTTCCATCCTTAGTGGGAGGCAATTTTAAATATTCACTTCAATATTTTCTCAGTTGTAAGAACTGGCAATACAAATGCATTGTTTCAATCACAGGAGTACTTAGATGAAAAACATGTGAAAACTTTGTTACTCATGTCATGTACAGAGACATTAGAATGGAGTAAAACTTTTTGTAAGTAGCATGTATATAGTAATTTGCACATTTCAAAATATTAGTGGATCCAATTTTAAAGAAATCTTTCAGTGACCTTAATTTAGCAGCAGGTGGATTGTTTTCATCACAAGTGATCTGTGTTCCAGATTTGCTACTTTTCTCCATATAAAAAATGTTAACTATCTGTCAGTGTATGAACTTGCATAAAAACAGTTGGCATATTAGATGATTGAAAATATAATGTGGCATATTTTTTTGTGTTTGTTTTTTATACCTTGGCGCATTTGCACTGGTTGGGACTCGTTTTAAGTCTTGAAACATTGGTTCTTGTTCCCTGACAAGATGAGCCCTGTTTTAAAGGGGAGGAAAGTATGCGTGAAAAGATCAAGATCAGCTCCCCTCCTGTGCTAAAAGGAAGATCCCCTGCTTTTCTTATATAGCTAATGCTGCCTATAATTCCTTAAAATTTTTGTTTTTGATTGATTGGTATGATGAGGTGTCCTTCCTCTTTCTGTCTTGGTTAACTGATGACCAAATGCCCTGCTAAGTAATAAGGCCCATCAGTGATTCTGTGTTTTACATTTTCTGAGAAGGTGCTGTAAAGGCTGCTCATACATCTTGTCAGATTTTTTTTTTTTAAGGTCACTCAGTTAGCCCTAGAACTGGATTGAGGAACTCTGCCTATCAGCTGTCTGGTTGGCAGGTTAGCTTTCTAATTTATAGGCAGACTGAGTGCTGGCTAGTCTACTATGCTTAGTTGCTACTGAAAATGTTGACAAAACCCACAAATTCCTGCAGGATCTTTTGATTCCAGCAAATCAGCATTTTAAACTGAAACTGTTCCATCAAAAGTTTTTGATCAGCTCACTCCAAACAGCATTAGAAGCTACAAAAGAGACCGGTATTGATGTGCTTTATTGGGTGGAAATTATCTTTCCTGATAGCTCTTTTCCCCGCTCCAACTCAAAATGGAAAGTTAGTTTTTCAATTAGAGGTAGTTTGTCAAGCACCAAAAATCTTCCTTGAAAGATGAAAATATATTGCATGACTAGAATAGTTTTGTGTGGTTAGAAAATAGTGTAGTTGCCTTAAGAGAATAGTCTTGTATTTAGAATCTGAATAGAACAGGCCTTTAGAATGTCCACATCACTATAATACAGGTTTAGTTTTGTTCCTTGGTGAACTTCCTGATCAAAAAATGCACTAAAATCAAAAGAAATACTTAATTTACTTTTAATAGACTTGGATCAAAGCACAAAAGGACTTCCCAGATTAGAAGTAATGTCTGCATGGCAGTGAGGGCATTGGCAATGCTAAAGAGGCTGCCATTGGTGCCAACGTGACTGCACCACTTCTGGTCTGAAATGGAGGCACATACAAGTGTAATGATTTACACTGGATGTGTCTATATGAGATGCTGACTGCACAGTTATTATTGCTCAGTCATTTAGTATTTGCATACACCGATACTAAATGACTCTGCAGTTAGAGTGTTACTACACAGTAGCATCCCTAAACGGCTTTCTGGTGATGCTGACTGCGCAGTAGCATCATGCCACACTTCATGTCACATGCCACTACCGCGCAGTCAGTATCTTGTGTAGATGTGGCCACAGTGTCTTTAAGAGAACTAATTTTTAAGGACTGTGTGCATGAAATTTTTGAAAAAAATTGTCTATACTTAAAGGGTCCTGAATTTCAGAAAGAGAAGAAAAACTTTACCCTTGCAAATGGAAGCCTATATGAGCTGTCTGTCTGTTTAGAAATATAGTAGTGGAGTTCAACTTTTTGGCCCTTTGGGACAGATGACTGGTGTGGGGTTGGTCCATCAGCCAGATAGGACCCTGCCTATCAGTGGTAAATCTGCCATTATTGGGCCTCAGCTGACTTGTGTGCTGAGATTGGGCCCTGCATGACCCCTGGGTCCTGCAAGTGGGCCATGGCATCCCATGCTTCCCCTGCCTAGGCCGTATGCTGTCCTGAATGCCTTATCTAATGTGCAGGGCCATATTATCCAGCCTATGGGGCTGTCTCCACAGGTCCAGGATTTTGCAGCAGGCCAGTGGTGTTATCTCACTCCTGCTTTCAAATTTTTGAACTTGTAAGTAGCTCCATAAGCTGGGTCACATGATACCGGGGAACAGAACAGACTCACAGGGCAGGGGTTAAGCACTCTTGTTCTATGTTTATCTATGGGGTGGAGGGGAGAACTTCCCAATTACTGTCCAGTTAGTACTTTATATTGTATCGCATGCCTATTAATACATAATACTCATATTCTGCAACAAAAACCATGCAGACAGATACACACACACACACACACACACACATCTGTGTGTGGGTATATTACGTGTATATTATATATGTATATAATGCATACATACATAAAGGTATGAGGTTTTTTATGTCTTGTTCTGTCTCTCACCAGCCAAAATTATCATGCCAGTTATTTTGGGCAATTTTCATAGTTTCAACAGGAGAATCAATAAAAATTTGAATAAGAAATTAATTTTATGAGGTGATCTGTTTTGTTTAATAAAAATGGGGTTTATGATATGCACTAGAGAACATTTTGAAGAGAAAATTAAAGTGAAGCACATCTCATAAGGCTCTGTGCATCAGTATGGTCTGTCCATCTTTGCAGAATCTGGGTATTAAATTAATTAAATTAAATAAGCACACAATACAGAAGAAAGCATTAACTGGACAAACAATTTGGTATTGCATTTAACACATACACAGAGAAGAAGTTGCAATGCCTTTCTGGTCTACTTCTGAAGTAAGTTGTACACATGTGAAAGAATAGATTCTCTCTATTCTTAATCAATTAAATCTCTGCCAGTACCCACAAAGTATATTATATTTTCACACAGTTTAACAAGGCCAAATTTAAACCTATGTTGGTATATCTGGCTTTGATTAAGCACAAACCTCAGAATCTATAGATAATGTCTTTGCCAAACCTAATGGATTTGGGAATAACAGAAAAATATTCTTCTCCAGTATATTCCTGTCTGCAAGCGCAGAAACCAATTCCAGAGACACCCACCCAGTAGACCCTGGAGGAGAGTGCAACATCATTAGCGTGCTGCTTTACTGACAATCTCTGGGTGTGCTCTAACTCATTAATTATTTTCCCCAGTACAGTTTCTTGGCATTTCGAGTGCAACTAATTACTTGAAAGTCTTAATCTGTGGGGGGGTTTTAAGCTTGCAATTAGTTTTCTTTGTTATCTTTTAACAGTTTGACCAGGCAGTTATACCTTGCTTTCCACACTTCTTTAGCAGATGTCATCTTAGGAAGCAGATGTTGCCACTTTCAAAAACAGGAAATCCATCCTTCTGGATGAGAAGAGAGTCTGCCCTTGAAAATATTCAAGAACATCAGTTAAGGGGCATGGCCTTCTGTGTTAAGCTGAAATCAACATAGTTTAATGTGACCACTGATAAGGTTTCTGATTCTTTAAAACTGTATAAGTATATAGAGCACTGAATATAGCACACAAAGCAGCAGCGTCTTCAGCAGGATCTTTCAGGTTATTTAAGTTGCATCTTGCAATTACCTTTAAACTACCTGATAGTGAAAATGTGAGGGTTATTTATTTATTTATTTTTTTACAGTAAAACATATCTCACTGGGAAATTAGCTTCTATGGCCATATGATAACTTAGATTAGTCTTTGGTAGATAAAGATTTAGAGAAGATTTAGAAATCATTCTTAAGTAGGATTTATGTGCCTTCTGCCAGTACTTGAACACCAACATTAGTATTTGATTAATCTAATATAATTAAAACTTTCTATATCTGTCTGGCTAATAAAGAGGATTGCTGCTTATTAAAGGCCTAGTCCTGTTTCAATTAAATCAAAGGTAGCTTAACCCAGTAACTTGTATTGCTTTCAAAATACATTGGTTGGGTCCTACATGTTTGTGTGGAAGACTTTTTCTCTAATTGAAAGTTTTGCTTTTATTTATCTGCTTTGAGAGAGTGAGACAAGATGGTAGATGAATCCTCAGCTAAGAATACATTTTCACTACAAAAAAATCTCTTGCAACTTATAGCAAATTTTATCTTTGAGATAACAAGCAAGAGCAAGTTAGAGGCATGAAGCAATATGGAGAAATTTCAACAGTGGTGTTGCTTAAATAGGTAATTTTATGTTAAATTTAGACGATAAAATGAATCTAACATTAGATATCAGATCCAGACCTTGCTGCCACTGTATATTTGGTAACTAATTTGCATTTCAGGACAAAATTCTGATGTCCTTACTGACACTAAGAACTAAGAAGTTCTCTAGAAGAGCTAACTTGAACTAAGAAGGCACACATCTACAAAGCTTTTAAGCCTCTTATTAAGGCACTTGCATCACTGAGAGAAAAGCACTTTAGTACCTCTGGCTCTTGCCCTTAGTCCTTGAATTTTTCCAGTTAATTTGAATACCAGTTTTATAGATATTATTGGGTATGCATTTTTAGTGGGACAGCTCAAAGGATTAAGCTGTTTTACTCTATGTGAGTGAAACGACTCATTTGTGGAGGGAGAGAAAAAAGTTAATTTGGGTTATAGAGATGGTTAATGTGTCAAAAAATTCCTTTCACTTCAAAAAGGGAACACTAACAGAACTAATGTCATCTCTAGAACTTGCCTGAACTTTAAGTGCGTCCACTGTACATAGGTAGGCAATACACATAGAATGGGTGTCAATAGACAAGCCTTACTGAGTGTAGTGCTTACCACCACTATGAGCAGTTCAAGAACTTTTTTTGCTTGTAAGACTATATAAGTGTCTCCAGCATAGGACTATATGCTTTCCAACTCTTTGTAGGCTTCAGGAGTCATTATCTCTTGTACAAAATCTCTATATTATTACTGGATAGTGACAGAAGTAGTATAAGAGGAGGGTTGAATCACTTGGACAATGGGATCAGACACTCCAGTTTTGTGTTATCACTCTGATTTTTTTTATTGTTCCTTTTGGAATTTTTTTTTTCTTTGGGTTCTGTCACTGAAGAAGCAGTTGTAGCAAAATGTAAATGACTAGTTCTGCATTCAAAGATGTTCTAAATTAGTTTCTGCTATTGGAGCCTTGATAAACTAGGAATTTACATAAGAAGTCTCCAGAGCTTCTGCTCTCTGAATTGCAACCCTTTGGTGAGCAATCACTTGGTCATGAGATCCTTAGGTTGGCTATATGTCCGGCCGGTGCCCTGGTGGTAAATCACATGAGCTTCCTGGGTGCCTATACATGCGTGTGGACGCAGTTCCGATGTGCTGGATTAATTGAGCCTGCTGGAGAATGATAGTTGCTGCACTCCAGCAGCCTCCTGCATCTCATGCATCTGTGTCCCCATGCTTAAAAAATTGCAGTGGGAGCATTTGAACTAAAGCTCAATGAACAAGTGGAGCTGGTCTAATTAAAGCGCCACCTCTCCCAATCCCCAGAGCATGTGTAAAAGTTCCCATTGGTACTTCTCAAGTATTTAGCTACTCTGCTGGATTAAGGTTTAAGCATGGATGCTTGTAAGAATCTAGACCCACACTTTCCAAAATGTAATGAAGTACTTATACATAGTAGAACAAGAGCCAGGTTGCACAACATTTTCTCTAAAAGACTTGAAGGAGAGTAATTATTGCCAGTGAAGGGAAAGGGCTCTTCATAAGGAATGTACAGACACAGATGTTTGGCTCTGTTGAAACACCATTTGATTTAGGATTAAAATATGGTGTTAATAAAGGGTGTCTTATAAATTGGGATGAACGCTGCAGCTGTCTGCTGCATCTGCCAAATGGTGGCCTTGCATGAAAGAGAACTTAACTAATTAGTATGCAGTTGGTGTAGCTGTATTTGTTGACATCCTCACCCAGTGTTCCAGTTCTTAAAGAAGTACCTCCTGATTCAGCCTGTAGAAAATGCACTAAATTTGCCTTAGCTCAAATAGTTTCCCCACTACCTGTGGTGGTGAATGCTCTTCATGAAATGCAAATTAAAAATACACATAAGTATGTGCAGCATATCATAGAAATCATAGAAAATATGGGTTGGAAGGGACCGTAGGAGGTTATCCAGTCCAACACCCTGCTCAAAGTAGGACCACCCGCAACTAGATCACACAAACCAGGGCTTCGTTGAGCTGGTCCTTAAAAACATCCAAGGATGGAGATGCCACCAGCTCTCTAGGTGACCTGTTCCAGTGCTTCACTACTCTCCTAGTGAGAGAGTTTTTCCTAATAGCCAACCTAAATTTCCCTTGGTGCATGGGATTGTTCCATCCTAAGTGCAAAACTTTGCATTTGTCCTTATTGAACCTCATGATATTTCTTTTTGTCCAGTCCTTTAATTTGTTGAGGTATCTAGCCTTACCCTCCAGTGTATCCACTACTTCCCCCAGTTTGGTATCATCTTCAAACTTGCTTATCTCAGTCCATTTGCAAATGGGCCCTTCAGCAAGAATCATAGTTTAAAGCTGAAGAGTCAGGTTTCTCAGGTGAACACAGATTGTTATACTCTGTTACCTGGCCTAATTTCAGCAGCTTCCTAAATAAAGATAACAGATATAGAGATGTTCCTACTAACTGGTATTCAGATGCTTATTTGT
>JAGPOW010000229.1:10087552-10114393 GCA_030014935.1 Caiman crocodilus | reverse complement strand
GACGGTCCGGGCTCATTGGCTGTCGCAAGGCCTGGCAGTTGAAGGTCTCCTCCGCCCTCATCTTCCCCCTCCCCCGGCGAGCCTAGTTTAAAGCCCGCCGAAGGAGGTTCACCCGTATCTGTAGTTGCCAGTGAATGAACATGATCTGTTCAACTGTGCAAGACTCTGCCTTTTCATTATTATCTAGTTACTTACACAGAAACAGCACCTGACCAACCACTTCCTGTTCCTTTCCCTGCCTCAAACAGGGGAAGCAACCCTAACTCAATCCCAGGGGTCTTTCTGATCCTTAGCTGTTACTGCAAGTTGCTAGTCCCCTTACCCAGCCTACTCTTGAAGTTTACTTGCCAATCCTAACCTTGGTTTTGGCTCCATGGCTTTGCAGCTCTGTCTCTGAGACTACAGCCCTCTAATCTGGCAGTCCCAATAAAGCACTCCACAACCCTGACTGCCAATATCCCTGCACCTGAAACTTATTGGCAAATCTTATACTTTGGTTTATGTTAATATTTTGTTTGGGGGGCATGGTTGCTAGTATGATTCAAGGTCAAAATCCCAAAGAAACATGACAGCATGCTCTTTTTATTTCTTTTCATAAAATCTTTTATGTTGGAACTGGGATGCTGGTTAGAAAATAAATTAGAGTTCTAAATCTATCCATCTTTGAAGTTTTGGATTCACAGCCAGCCTAAATTTCTGTTGCTTAAACCTACTTTTCTCTGAAGTGAAACATTAAAATCTCAACACTTCTGATATTGAAATAGATTTGGACTTTGAGTTGAAGACACATTCTTGCCTGTGAATACATTATTTGGGGTGTACTGGTACTACCAACCATAATTAAAACTTCTGGTTGTAGGCTCTTGTTCACATTCTCAGAGTAAAAACGATTGAAAGATTTATAATTGAAGAAATATATTTTTTCCCCATGACTAGCCTGGTAAGATCCATATCTTTTCCTTGCCTACCCTACTGAGATGGGGCATGGTCCTCTTTTAGGACTATCTAAGCATATTTTACACTATCAAATTCCTTGTCTTTGGACTGTTCAATGGACTGATGTCACCTTTGTTTTCCCCCTGTACTTTAGCTCTAGCACATTATAGATTTTTTCTGGCTGTGATGTCCATATGGATACCTTATCCACAACCGCTTGTACTTTTTTGGACAAGTGCCAGCACAGAGAAGGATAGACTTTTGATGGCCCAGGGAACCGCCTAGCCTAGATGTCTGGGCTATGGATGACACATCTATTGAATGTAATGGTTGAGGAAAAAGTAGCAGTCATGGAGTAGAATATGATAGCTTACTCTTATACATGTCCAGTTTGAAATTATCTTGGGCAAAAGGTAACTGATCATTAGGGGTGTGCGAAATAGGCTGTATTTGATTTGGATTTGGATTCAGCCTCAGTTGGGGAAAGTGATACAATTAGTTGATTCAGGTCACTGTCCCAATTCAATTTGGCCCAATCCAAATCTGAAGATTTGATGCTGATTCAGAGAATCAGTGATTGGGCCATAGACACAGCTTAAAATGTTTTTTCTACATACCACGAGATACCAGGCATGGCTTGTGAATACTGTAATGCTGGGGCAAATGGAGCATCCCACAGGAACGTGTGTGTGTGTGTGTGCGCGCGCGCGGGGTGGCGGGGAAAGGGAGGGGATGATACCCTACATGCTCAGCGGTGAACTCCAAAATAGACTGGGAGTACTTCCGGTCCACTTCTGGATCCGCCATGGAGTGCGCTGGTGCCCCCCTCTCCCCCCAGTCCTCCCAACTCAGTGATTGGCTGCAGGGGGACCCCGAGTGATTCGGAGATGTTGTCAAATATCTCCGAATCTCTCCAAATCCATTCAGAGGGTTCCAATTTGATTCTATGAGTTTAAAGAGTCTCCTATTTCAATTCAGATTCAGAGATTTGGCCACCGAATTGGGCCAAATCTCTGCCAAATTGAATCAGTGACCAAAGCTTCGCATAGCCCTACTGATTGTCACTGTCATCTGAGAACTGTACAAGTGTCTGTGAAAATAATTTAATTTAAGCCCAGAATGGGATATATAGTCACCTAGTCTGACTTGTATATTGCAAGCAATTATTTCATTCAGTTGCTCCAGTATTGAATGCAGTAACATGTCTGGCTAAAACACAAATTCCAGAAAGGCATCCAGTTTCAATTTGGAGGCATCTAGAGATAAGGGAGTATCCACTACTTCCCTTGAGTTTGTTCCAATGGCTAATAAATACTGATTTCAATTCTGTTCTACATTTGAAAGATGAGTGTTCCAGCTGATGTAAACTGACACCCTCGCTGGCAAATTCAGCAAAGGGATCAGAAGAGGAGGATGAAGTATTGTCTTGCCCATAAGTGGGACCCTTCTAGCCTGGGTGGTGCACTCTGAATGTAGAATCTGGCACTGTCCCTGCTAATTCCATTCCTCCTCTGCAGGCCCTCTGAGACAATCACTTCCACACTTTTTACAAGTACTAAAAGATGTTAAAAATTGAAAGCATTCTTAATACATAGCAGCATAAATATAAACAATTTGGACATTTAATGAATTCATTAACAAATTCCACAGCTAATTAAAATAATGAGTAGCAGGCACAATAGCACCATGCAGTATATAAATGTCATCAAATGACTCAAAATGTGGAAGCATTTTATTGTAAAGCACAATTCTTAACACAACATTTAAGTGCTAATTAGAATCATACATTAAGGTTGGAAAGGACCTTGGAAGGTCATCCCTTCCCACCCCCTGCTCAAAGCAGGACAATGCCCAACTGGATCACCACAGCCAAGCCCTTATCTAGTCAAGCCTTAAAAACATCTGAGGATGGAGATTCCAGAGCATCACTTAGTAGCCTGTTCCAGTTCTTTATTATCCTTCTAGTGGGAAAGTTGTTCCTAATATCTAACCTAAACTTCCTTTGCTGCAACTTGAGACCAGTGCTCCTTGTTCTGTCATCTACCACCACTGAGAACAGTCTAGCTCCATCTTTTCGGGAACCAGCCTTCAGGTAGTTGAAAGTTGCTAAGTGTCCCCTCAGTCTTCTCTTTTCCGAACTAAATAAAATAAAATAAAATAAAAATAAGCCCAGTTCCTTCTGTCTCTCCTCAGAAGTCACATGCCCCAGCCCTATAACCATTTTCATTGCCCTCTACTGGACTCTCCAAATTATCCACATCCTTTCAGTAGTGGGGGACAGGCAGGGGGGCAAAATTGGACAGTATTCCAGATATGGCCTCACCAGTGCAGAATAGAGGGGAATAATCACTTCCCTTGATCGGCCGGCAACATTCCTACCAGTGTAGCCGAGTATGCTGTTAGTCTTCTTGACAACATGGGCATGCTTAGCCCATATTCAGATTATTGACCACTGTAACCCCCAAACCCTTTTCTGCAGGACTGCTGCTTAGCCAATTGGTTCCCAGCCTATGCTAGTACATAGGATTATTCTGTCCTAAGTGCAGGACTTTGCACTTCTTCTTACTGAACCTCATGAGATTTCTTTTAGTTCAATTTTCCAATTCGTGAAGGTCTCTCTGAATCCTAGCACTACTCTTCAGTGTATGTATTATTCCCCCAAGCTTGGTGTCTTTTCTAATGATAAAGTAATGTTTTCGTTTTATTTCGCCAGTTAGAAACCTTTCCTCAAGTATGTTGGCATTAGGATTAAGGTGTACCTCTGGTTTTGAGATTTCTGCGGGTAGGTTGCAGTTCCTGATTATATACCAGACTGGAATAGAATGCATCTTTATGTGGAAGAAGAAAGTCTTTGTTGTTGTGGGATCTGACTCTACTGAAATAGATGCAGCATTAGCTCAGAGAATCCAGACTTTCTGAGATTCAGCCTGTAGCACAAATGTTGATGCGCCGGAGGTACAGGCTCCCATTTCAGTTGCTTTCAAAAATATTTTTCACTCGCCATCAGAGGATCTAAAGAAATTAGTTTAAACAAACACTACTTCATTTATTTTATACAGATGTTTAAACAACTGAGAGTTTGTTTTTGTCAAAGATAACCTTTTTTTGAAGTAGTGATAAACTGTGATTATTCACAATCATCTGAGAAAAGAGTAAGTTTTAATATTTAGTTTTCAAAGCAAGACATTTTGGAAGGCAGTGCTGGCTCTCCATATGTTATACATTAACCAGAATTAATGGGATAATTCTTGTTATGTCATTACTGTTGCTTGTTACTGTACTGTTACTGTTAGCACTAGAGGGTGCATGAGTTATGTCTTCTAGTTCACTGTGAAGGTTCAGAATTTTATTTGGCTTGTCTCTAACTTTTAAACCCCAAAATTGGTAAGGGAAATCAATAGGAAAAAGTCCACAATACTTGGTCTGATCTAACTTTGTTCAGATCTGCACCCAAAATGTTCAAGATCATTGTTGGTTTAACAACTGCTTATAACACTCTAGCTTTTAAAAATGTAAATGGAGATCACTTTTTAATTTTTAAATTTTATATACAAATCTAGTTTTCCTTAGATCTAAAAACTTTTGCATCCCATTGTGTTATTTTTGTTTTCTTGGTGTAATACCACAGACTTGGGACGAAACTGAGAGTAGCTAGTATGGTGGTGCATCTGATCTAAAATTTGGGTGAAGGAGTGACTGAAAAGATTTGGTCAACATGTTGCACCATGATATGTATAAGTTATGATAAAGACATTTTCATGGAAAGTTTGCATGTGTTTATAAGAAGCTGTCCTATTAAACAAAAGTGCATGTATTTTAATAAAAAAGGTGAATGGGGAGGTAAGTGAAGTATTTTTGCTGTTTGCTGCTGCTCAAGATCACACGACCCATTTCAAATGAATACCATGTCATCAACTATTTGTTGTATATAATATAGTAAAAACAGAAGGAATTAAAAACAATAAAACAGTCAAAAAAGACAAAAGGTAACATAATACAGATTTACTTCAAACTGCTTTGGCACAAAAACTTTGATAATCTGTGCTATAATCTGTTTTTACAGATGCTTAGAGAAAAGTACTCTAGCAGTTGATTTTCTAACTCAAATCAGGATTGTACAAATGAGAGAGGAGTTAGATTATCTTTTAATAGCTGCTTTTCTTTTAAAACCTATTTAGAAATTTAGGATTTAAAAATATCTGCCAGCCCCTTTTCTTCCTCTCTACCACCCTAGAGAACCCACCTTCTGTAGTAGCTTGACAGATGCTGTAAGAAATTCAGATATAATAATTATTTACTGCCCAGACTCCCTTGGACTGTCAGCCTCAGTCTGAGATCTGTTTTAGTTACCATACTATTTTGGCTCAGGAAAGATTTGTGACATTATTGCTCCATTAGTCAGAACAGTCTGGTCAACTCACTTGTTTTTATTAAAGCAAACTGAACAGAGCGCTTAGCCACAAACAAACCTCTCAGGGAATTAAAGCATGATCCTATTAAAACATACTTAACCTTTGCCAGCTCTTTTAATTAAATTATCTTTTTAAATTGAAATCTTTCCTATTATGGAGAGATAATGAGTAAGATGAGAGTTTTGTCTGTCAGGGGTGGGAGAAGACACTAATTGTGTATACTAATGTAAGCTGGTTACAGCATTCCTTTTGAGGTTTTTCATCTCTAGACATTTGTATAACACAGAGTATCTTGAACTGGAACTGTTCTGCAAATAAGAAGTAAATATGTTGCAACCGTGATCTGTGCTTATGTGATAACCTTCCACGAACTGAGCAATACACAATGTATACAGAAGCTAACAGGAATGATTCAGGTTCCCACCTCAGGAAGTTGCTCACAATAATTGCAAAGTACTACCAGATTAAAAATTGTCCTACCTATTATATTCTCACCTATTCATCTTGTATCAAAATCCCAGTGTCAGACATGTGTTGCAATCATAAATGGGCACATTATGGGCATAAGAATCGGGTTCATTGTTCACCAATATAACCATATTTTAGTTGCTCTCTAATTATGGCAAATTTGAACAAATTTCTCAGTAATGGGGGATGAACACAGAGGCAGATTTTGGAAGAGCTTAAGGTTTACTTTTTTAATTAAAAAAATGACAATATAATTACTTGTGAGGTAACACAGATGTTTCTACGTGCCTGGTGAGAAGTAGAATAGAATTGTCTGTGTGTGTGCACGTGTGTTTGAAAATCTACTAGAGAATTTCTGTACATTATAGAAGAATCCTTCATTCTAAGAAGTAGGCTTAGACAATCAAACTATTTAATTAGGCCTGCACAAACTCAGAACACAAAGAAAGCTGTTGCCTCAAAGGCATCTTTCTACATCTGTAATGTTGAGGCCCTATAGAAAATGTAGGTAATTTTGCACATTCAGTCTTTCTCTCTGGCCAGAGACAGCAACTGTGGTTGCATCAGATCAGGCTGTTGCTTTAAGAATATCTGTTTAGTGTTTATTAGATCCTCTGTGGGGGCTTTGTCCTACTTCTTATAATACATATGAAATATTTGCCTAAAGATACCGAGTTTAATGTCATTTCTTGTATTCCACTTTTTTTCGGCTATTTATACTGTAAGATCTTTATGGCACTACATGTTGTTGGACCACACATTGAACACAATTAGTGCTACACTGATAATTGAACCGACTTCATGCCTGTGTTCTTTCTGGTTTTTTGTTTAGCTAAATACTATTTTGCTGACATGCTCTGTGATTCTGGATGGAGTAATTATTTTTCCTCTCCCCAAAACTGCTGTGTAAAAACCCCACGTTCTATATTAATATTCCATTGTGACAATGGACTGGATGTGGTTACAGACAGACAGATAACCTGTTTAAAGATCAGATCTTCAACTGAACTCTGTAGCTAAAAGTAGATTTTGGAATTCTACAAGGAGACAAAACCTTTTACCCTGGGGTCCTACCCACTGTCAACCCTATTTTCCTACATTAAATACTTGTGAAGTATCCAAATTCCACTTTATCTCAGACACTAGCTGCTAATTGGAGTTAATTGCCATTCAAGATGCATGTGTAAACTACTAGAATGATCTTGGCTGGGCTCCTTGGAGATGGTTCTACTTTGAGCAGAGGGTTGGACTAGATCAGTGGTTTTCAACCTTTTTTGAATTGGGACCCATTTGTAAATATCAATGGCCAGTCCCAAACTAGTGTCTCTCACTCCTGACCCACGGCCCCTCCTGCCCCAAGTGTATGGGGCGGGTGGGTGGGTGTGTGGGGCGTAGGGGGAACTTGGACAGCCTGCAAGAGAAGATCCACAGTTTCCCACATTTTTCTCCTCTAAAGGAGACTCCATTTTTAAAGTTTGTTGATCCATTTTTAATATTTGTTTGCAACCCTTTCATATATTCTTGTGACCCACTTTTGGGTCACAACCGATGGGTTGAGAAACACTGGACTACATGACCTCCTGAGGTCCCATTCAACCCTAATTTTCTGATTCTATAAACTGTCCCAGCCTGGAACAATCAGCCCTGGATTAAATCTGACCTGTTTTTCACCCTATAGTTTTATAATCATTGCAAGGAATGGAGCACAGAAGTTGTATTAAGGGTTGGGTGGAGAATGTGATCCAAATAACTGAGTAGAGAGGCTGGGTGGTAAAGCTGAGACTTCTTCAAAATGGATGTGTACTTTCCTGGACATTCATGCAAATAGCCATGTCTGAATGCATAGACCATTCTAATTAGATCTATGTCTGATAATGTTATGGAACAATGCGTTAGGTCAGTGGTCACCAACCAATGGATCTCAATTCACCGGTCCATCTTGGAGACTCATGGTGTTGAGTCAAGGCCAGGGTGGGGGGGCTGAGTGCTTGTGTGCATGCACATGCGTGCCCCAACCCAGCAGGTCAGTCTGTGGAGGAAGGAAGGGCAGGGGGCTAGATCGAGGCCCCTGCAGTGAGGGACAGTGCAGCAGAGGCAGGAGCAGGGGGAAGTTGAGTGGGGCCCTGGCCAGGTGGGACATAACTGCTGGGTGGGATTCACCCCTGTAGAATTTTTTCTCCCTCTGCCTTGATCTATCAACCCCCTTCCCTCCACACAAACGTACCTGCTGGGTGGTGGGGGGAGAGGGGTGGTGGCAGCAGCACACAGTAGATGTTGGGTTACTTTCAAATGCCAAAGATGATCTCCTTCTTAAAAAGGTTGGAGACCACTGCTTTAGCTGATTACATTGTATTGAACATATTGGGTGTTTGCTAGCACTGAAGGGCACTTTTACATGTGCTCTGAGAGTCGCTTTAATTAAAGCACCGCAGCATCTTATGTATTAGTGACTCCACACTTCAAAATGGTGGTGGAGATCAAATGTCCCTACCACCATTTTGAAGCATAAGGAAGTTGATATGTGAGATGTAGAAGGCTGGTGGAGCATGGTAATTGCCATCCTCCAGCAGACTTGATTAACCAAGCCTGCTGCAACATGCTGTAATTACAGTGCATTGGAGCAGCCTCTGTGCTCATGTACAGGCACCTGAAAAGTCCAAAAAGATTATATGTCCTCAGACTGACCTAACTTAGGTCATTTACAGACATTCAGGTTGCCTATACATATGCTTGAAGGTGGAGAGCAGGGAAAGGGTGAAGCTTTTTAATCAGAGCTGTTTCCAAGCAGCCACACTAATTAAAATGCCTCAGTGTCATGTGTATTAAGCCCCCGCATACTTTAAAATGGCTGCAGGATGCTTTGTCTAAACCTCATCCAATGACTCAGTTAACCAAGTCTGCTCTGATGCAGTCTAACTAAATGTCAATGAGCACGTGTATTGGCAGCCTTATTTTCTCCTGGGTGAGTTACTGCTTTCCCCAGAGAAAGCGTAAGTTCAAGGTTTCTCTCCCGGAGGAAAAATGGCCACTCCAGGAGAATAATAACTTGGGAATAACCAGGGTTAAATTGCTCAAAGGAGAGTGAAACCCTGTACACATTCTCTTCTGAGAGAAGCCACAACAATCCTCTAGCATCTCAGGGTGCTTTGCTCTCTCCCCTTTCCCGAGAGACACAGTATGTTATCCCCTGGGTGGCTGCTTCAGTCAAGCGGGGAACAGAACATGCCTCCTTCACAATCAGGTCATTTCTATGCATTGTTGCCTTTCTGTCTTTGGGCAGACCGGGGGGGAGCCTGCAGAGCACGCTGGCTGCACAGCATCATCACTGAAGCTACACATCTGTCCTGAAGGTGGAAAGCATGTAGCAGAAGCATGGAAAGTAAAGTCCCTTTGTGAAGTTGGTTAAAATCTGTAGATTTTGATGATCAAGTCCCTATTTAACCTCTGTCTCTGAGCAATTTGTCTCACTCTATCTCAGAGTGGTCAATACCTTGTAGATGTTTAAAGGAATAGACAGGTTGAGATTGATCTTTAAGATAAGTGAGTAACATTTTGACTGTGAATCTCCAGTAGTGTATGGTGATATAACTCTCTTCTCACTGGGTGCATCTATATATGTGCATTTATTGCACAGTAACTAAAATTACTGTGCAGTACAGGCACGCATCTACCTGTGCACACCTGTACTACACAGTATGTTGACTTATGATGACTTGAGTGTAAATTTGATACCTGTATCATGCAGGTATCAAATTTATGACCAATTAGTTACTGTGCAGTAACACTGTGTGTGGACTGAGTAACACTGTGTTGCGTAGACTGACTTGGGACTAAATTTTACTCCCAAATCAGTCCACACACAGCATTAATGTGCTTTAATGCCTGCACACGTAGACCCCAGCCTATTCCCACAGTAATTTACTGTGCAGTAAATTTAAGTGAAGGTAAATGCATGTGTAGATATGCCCACTGTCTAGGAGAACTGACAAATAGGAAATAGACTGCCCTGTGTTTTTCCCAACTATCAAATTTCTTTAAAAACAATTCTTTGTTTCCTGGGTGGAAAAAAAGAATTTAAAGGCTGTTCAGTGTGATTATGACTTTTTACTATGGCCTAATCCACTTCAATATCCTTCTACACATATGATCTAGTACATGCCTGTCATAAGCTTCATGCTTTGGAACATAAAACAGGTAGCACACATAATTATTATGGCTATGATCTGTATGGAAAAGACTTATTAGGTTACCTAATCTAGTGTTTTCCAACTTTTTCCAGCCCAATGTATACTTGCATTAATAAAATGTTCTGTGGCAACACCTGTTACAGATTTTCAGATGTGGAATACCATTGTTGACACAGCAGGGTGGGTAGGGAATCCAGGGCAGTCTTTGCTGGTGCTTGACTCCAATGTTATGGGACATTTTTATGCCCCACATGAGGAAACAACCTTCCTCCCAGTGGGGACACCCCTGTTTTACCTGTCTAGGAAACAAGTGGGCTGACATAGAATCACAGCATCCTAGAGCTGGAGGGCTGGCAGGGACCTAGCTCAGGCCCAGCCTGCAGCAGGATCAGCCCTGTATGAACTATCCCAGACAAACCTTGTGTCTGGAAACTACACCGGTGACATGGCAGCACAAAAAGCAGCAGGACTATGGCAGCCAGCTGCCGATGTGGTGAATAGATGCTTGAGATACTCCAGGCAAAGACCATGTCCCACTGCAGAGGAAGGCAAAACCCCCACAGTGTGCACCAATTTGAGCAGGGTGGAAGATCCCTTCCTGCTCCCAGTGCAGAGTTAGTTTGACCCTAAGCAGAGGGGCAAGACCCTCTAGCCAGGACCTGGCAGAGCTGGTGCCAGCAAGACTGATGCTAGGTGGTGCATTGGCACAGCCCAGTCCAGTCCCCACCCCCAGCCTAACTGCAGACATCACCCAGTGCCCCTGGGAAGCACCTAGTGCCATCAGCCTTACATAGTCTAACACGGTGCCTCTAAGAGCCCAAGGGGGTGGTGCCCAGTGCTGTATGGGGCCTGTGAGGCCTCCTCACTTTCTCCAGCTCAGCCCCAACTCTAAGGACAGGGCACCATAGCCCTTCAGCACCCAGCATCTTGGCAGGGCCAGGCCTGGCAGTGGCTTCTTCCCCCTTCTGAGGTGATTCTCACTGGTGCCAGGCCTGCCTCCCCATGTGTTTGTTCACATGTGTGGACCCATGCCACAGTGCTGTGCTTTCCTGCTCCTGGCTCTGCCTGGGGGCACTGCCCCCTACTTGGCCCAAGTCCATATCCAATTTCTTTGGGTTCACTCAGCATCCAGGGCCCGCAAAGGATCTGAATTGGATTCAGCTCTTTCAGATTCTTCCCTGGGCCTCAATGCACAATGACTGAGGATTGAATTCAAAGGAGCTGAATTTAGGATCTTTCCTGGGACCAATTAGGAGCAGATTAAGACCCTTCCTGGGGTCTTCCTGGGACTTTGATGCTAAAGGACTGCAACTTGCTCATCTGTGGGGAGTGGCCACACGTTAATGGAACCTGAGCTGGGTAACATGGATCAGTTGAGCACCTGTGAATTAGATGATTACACAGTCAGGTGGGTGGCAAATTGGCTAGTGGAATGCACCCAGAAAGTGGTGGTGGACTGGTTCATTTCAACCTGGAAGGATGTGGGCAGTGGAGTCCTCCAGGGCTTCATCCATAGGTCAGTGCTGTTCAACATCATCATCAGTGATTTGGACAAGGCTGTAGTGAACACATTGTCCAAATTTATGGATGATACTAAAGTATGGGGCAAAGCAGACACACTGGAGGGCAGGGAGCAGACTCAGGTAGATTTGGACAAGCTGGAAAAGTGGGCAGAACAAAATAGGATGCAGTTTAACAAAGAGTACTGCACCTAGGGAGAAGGAATCACCAGTGCACATACAGATTGGGGGACAACTTTCTAAGCAGCACAGCAGTGGAAAGGCGTCTTGGAATTATAGTTTATTCAAAGATGAACATGAGTTGTCAATGTGATGAAATCGATAGAGCTAACTGCACTTTATCATGCATTAATAGCTACATCACAAACAGGTCTAGGGAGGTGATACTTCCCCTGTATGTGGCACTGGCAAGGCCACAGATGGACTACTGCATTAAATTTTGAGTGCTGCACTTCAAGAGGGATGTGAATATCTTTGAGAGAGTCCAGAGGAGGGCCACTCGTATGATTAGGGACCTGCAGGATAAGTCCTATGAGGAGAAGTTGAGGGTCCTAAATCTCCAGCTTCCATAAGAGAAGGCTGAGAAGGGATTTGGTGGCCGCCTACAAATTTGTCGGGGGGGAGGAGGCAGCAAGGAATAAGAGATGCTCTGTTTACCAGGGTGCCCCTTGGAGTAACTAGAAACAATGGCCACAAACTGACAATGAAAGATTTAAACTAGACATTAGGAAGAATTTCTTTATGGTAAGGGTTACCAGAATCAGGGATGGGTTTCCAAGGGAGGTGGTGCTCTCCCCTACCTTGGGGGTCTTTAAGAAGAGACTAGAAAAACACCTGGCTCAGGTCAGCTGACCCCAGCACTCTTCACTGCCCAGGGCAGGGGGTCAGACTTGATGATCTGCTGAGATTCCTTCTGACCCTGAAAATCTATGAAATCTATAATATCTATGGATCAGAGAAACCCACCCTGAGTGGGTATAGAGTGGCATAACTGTTAACTGCCTAAAGTGTGCTTAAAGCTAGCTTCTGGTGTTAATGTATGGACAGTCTAGGGATAAAGAGCCTAAGTATCTGCCTAAAATTAATGTGTAACTATCCCCTAATAGACCTAGTTAGTAGAAACGCACAGAGACTATATTGGTTTTGCACTGGTTGTTGAATTATAATGTAAATCACATCACTGAAAGCATTTTTATTATCCATCTGATTTCCAGTTATGAATAGTAACTATATTAGTGTCACTATCATGATTATCCCAGCTTTTCCCAAATCAAATAAATATCACGGGGCAGTTGAGATTGGACTTTATTTTTGTTTCTAGGCCACTCTACTGGCAATTGATGTTTCTCATCAGTGCAACTGAGACAAAGATTGTCTTTCAGAGAACTGTTTAAAAAAAATAGTTAGAAAAATAGTTTACAGAAGTGTTTGAAAGCGTTTAAGTTGTAGTTTACATATCAGCAATGGCTATGTTTTTTAAACTGTTTTTTTTTTCTGTATGTGTTTTGTATCTCTTCACACCCAGTGGACAGAGAGAACATCTTAGACTTTCAGAGTAACAGCAGAGGAGTGCGAGGGAAACATGTTGACACAGATGCTGAAGGCTTGCATTTATGGTATACCATTTAAACAAAAATATTTTCAGTATATGCACTGGTAATTGGGTGTGCTCCCTTTCATCTGCAGGTCATACATTCAAATATGGCTCCATGAGGACCACTTAATAGATGAGTGTCCCACTACAGGTTGTGAACTATATTCATCTTAGTCCAGTTTCATAATAGCATCTCTAGGAAGCACTGAACTTAAGTCTTTGGCATTCTACAAATACTGACAATTATCCAAGGACTGAATTAAGTTGGTGAATATCCCTTCAGATAAACTATCAGACCAGCATGAAGAGGTTTGTGATGCTGCTGCTGTTAATCTTGTACTTGTTCAATGGATAAACCAAGCTGTTTAGTCTTCAGGGCTATAAAATGAAGACTGTTCAAGACTACTGAATGTATTAGATTGAAAAATAATTTGTAGTTTTCCAAATTTCTTTTGAACATTACATATATATTTAATTTTGTTAAATTAATTTTGTTAAATATTTACATTTCTATACTCACATATAACATTTATATAAATATTTACTTATTATAATTGTATAAGTAGCCTGTAGTCACTGTAAACCCAGTGCACAGTACTAGAATAACTGGTGTGAACCTAATAAAGTCACTCACAGCCGTGTGTTTGGAGTTGGGGCTAGACTAATTTCAGCACCAATATTTTAGCAATTTCTCTATGGCCCCCAAATCCATAAACAGTGACAGTCAAAGGCTCCCCCAGTAGGGAGTAGAAACTAGACTTCCTGTGCAAGACGCATGTAGAAAATAGTGCCTCTGAGCTAGGCACTAGCAATGCAGCCAGCTTTGGACAAAGACTAGCCAAGTGCAGAATCAGAGCATTTTTTAAAATTGATATAGGGAGATACAAGTTCAGACAGGATTGCATCAATACCAGTACTAAAATGTATGGCTCATAGCATTGTTAAGTCTTAACCCTACTAATAAAGGCTTCAGTTGTTCATTGGATAAAGTAATATTTATGCAAATTACAGCATAAGTTTACTTGCATGAATCTTCTACATTGATTCTTCATCTAAGGAACAAGGGCAGAGCTTGATATCTGGAAGTAGGTGGGCTGAGAAGCCAATGATGCATACTGGGGTAATGGCCCGGTGGGTGAGGTACCCGACAGGTTGGGAAGCCAGGATTCCAGACTGGAGCAGGGCCTAGCAGGGGAGCTACCCACAGGGTTGTCTAAGTTGTTGAGTAGCCTGCTGAACACTGAGAGGGCTGTTGCCAATATGCAGGCAGTCACGCCCATTCAGGTAACTGGGACCAGTTGGAGGTAATTAAGCAGCACATGACAACCAGCCCCCCTGGAGTAGTAGGAGCCAGTTGGAAGGCCAATCATGTTGTCTACCGTCTACTATTCTGACATTTTAGCCTTAACACATTTGATATAGGGTAATGGGAAGTTTGTCAGCTGATGACTTGATAGCAGTTCTCGAATTAAACCATGCTCTGTTATTCCAGCGTGGAATATAAGACCATTAACACATTGTATATCTTTTTACCACTTGACTTTGTTTGTTTGTTTTTTTTTATGAACCATGTCCTTTTTCCCTGTAGCCTAAAATATTATCAAATGTTTCATTTAAAAGATACTACCTGTTTTTAACACTTTGCAAGTGGAGTGTTTTCTTAATAAGAATTACACACAAAATATTTTGGTTCAAAATTCCTCCCCCCCCCCCAATAGAATAATAGGTATATGTGCTTCTCAGAACAAGCATTCCTCAAATCCTTCTAACTTTGGCATATGTGACAGACCTTAGGGTTTATTGTAATATTTCTGTATTAACTGTATTCATGTTGTTATAAAGTTGCACTCCTTGGTTTATCTTTAATGATGCACATGGTTGCGGGGGGGAGGCTAATAAAGCTGAGAATCAAGGTTTTCTACCTGTGGGGGACCTAAATGGACCTCTAGCATCTACAGAATCTGAAGTAACTTTGTTGAGATAGGAACAAAGGTGAGATGACTTGTATCAGGAGGATGAGGGGAAGCTGAGTGAAATGAGTATAATAATAGAGAGGGGACTGTGAACAAGAGCTTGTCAGCTTCTGGGAGAGGATGTCTGGGGTTGGAAACCAGGAAAGGAACTCTGGTGACTCAGGGCCTGGAGGGATTAGAAAAAGACCAGCAATCTCTAGGAGTATTCTGGGCTGTAATTAGAATAGAGGAACTGCTTAACCCTTTGGAGTGGGACAGAGAAACCCCTCAGTGGTCTGAGCCCAAATACATGCCTTTACTGAAGAGGCTGCTGGGTTTGCTGCTCGAAACTTTGGGGTGCCTGTATACAGGGAGGGAGTCTGTACCAACATGTGGAAATTCCAGCACATCAGAGAAAGTTTGATTAATCGACTACGCTGGAATGAATTAATTATCATGCTTAGCAGTCTCCTGCATTTTGTATACCATTGTCCCCATGCTTCAAAGTGGTGTTGAGGGCACTTTGTCTATAGCTCAATTGTTGAGCTTTAGATAAAATATGCCCATTGCCATTTTAAAGTGCAGGGATACTGATACATGAGATGCTCCAGGTGCTTTAATTAAAGCAACTTTCAGAGGCACTCTAATTAAAGCTCTCTCTACCCCCTCTGCTTTTGGATCACGTGTATAAATGTCCTTGCGTTGCTTTGGTTCTCCCCAAAAGGAGGTAGAGTCTGTCTCTGGAGCAGAACTGAAAGTTAGTTCTTTGAGTCAGGGCACAGAGAAACAGGGTGAGAGATGGGTCAGAGGCAGGAAAGAACCTGGGCTCCCCACACCTGCTCTTGAAGCTAGGCCTGGGCTAGCTTTCATGGGAGAGGTGAAGGTGAACAGAGATGACAGGGATTCATTGGTCTCAAGCAAGCACCCATTGGAGGGCGCTCTGTGACAGCATATAATTAAGAGATCACTATATGTGTCATTTTTGTGTGTCCACTTAGGGAATTATTAATAAGCGCTCATAATGGGGTTAGTCAGGACTTTCCTGACTCATACCTGGGTGCTTGTAAGTGCTCATACCTGGGTTAGTCAGGACTTTCCTTTTTCTGTTTTGCAAATTGGTCACCTCTCATTCACTCTGAAGTTAAATGAAGCAGGCAGTTCCAGTGTGTAGTGTTATGAGAGACAGTTTGTTTAACTGACTGGAATGATACATGTACAAAACAGAAGAGTAGGAAGAAAATGACTTTAGGGTGAATTGTATAAAGTTTCATAGTATTTATATGTATTTGTCATGAAGAGATTTAATCCATTTTTAGATAGTGAACTGTCCAAGGAAAAATGTTTCAAATTGAAACAAAACTCAGTTAAACTATGTATGGACCTGAAAATTCCTTAAATTCTTGGTCTGTGTCTGAACCCTGAATATTGGGAAGTTGTACTTGATCTTGAACCAGATTTGGTAGCAGGACCTTTTTGACAATGAACCAAGCTAACACTCTTGCTTTTAACAACCCAGATCAGAGTTTTGAAGCTCAAGTTTGTCTCTATACAAAATTATAGTATATAATTATATTATATTGAAAAGCCTGCAAAGCATTATTTCAGAAGGTTGGGCCCATAATCCCCAGGGCCTTTCTGCTAGAATCCATCCTTCCTGCCATCTGCTTTGATTTTTCTCTAGTATGTGTACTACAGAGTGCCTGTCCAAAAACCTATTACCATTACTTGTAAAATGATTCTAAGATTAGTATAATAAAAACACATGACAATATATTATTAGCAAAGAAGGTTTATTAAAGAGAAATTAGCTTGTTTAATTTTCTACTGACTCTTTTTGTCAGGGGAACATAGTCATTTCTTTTCTTTATATCATTTTATTTACCTCTGAACTAAAAGGCCAGGATTTCATCCAGTATGATAATGGATGATCTTGCCATCCTTTGTAGTCATTCCTTGCTGCTAATTCAGGAGTGTTCTGCTATTCTTTGGAACTACATAGTGTTCATTTGTAAGGGCTTAACTAGTAGATACAATAATATATAACATGATATGTGGTTTTCAATAGATAGGAAGCACCACAGTTCCTGGGATTCCTAAATTACTGGCATTTTTTGCAATAAATGGATGCTGGGTAACTACACTTCCATAAATACACAAAAGAGTTGAAACCTGAAAATATGGGTGTTTTACTTAAATCAAGTGTGTTCCATCATAGTGCACACCACTACCAAGGTTAGTAGCCAGTTTAGCCAGCTTCATAGATGCTTGATATACTGGTAACTTTTTCCACTGTATTGTGGGCACTTAAACAAATTATCCTGTTTTTGCTGTTGGATTTTCAGCCTTGTCCTGAGCCAGAGCAGAGCTGCGATTTGCTGCCTGCGTGCCCCTATGCAAACCAGATCGCAGCTGTCCTGGCCCCAGACCAAGCTGCCCCCTCCACAAGATCCCAGTAGCTTCAGAGCAGCCCCTTGCCCTCCCCTGCCACGTGCTCTGCCAGCATGCCTGGGACTGGTTTCCATGGCAACCCCAGCCTTGCACTGTCACAGCACAGGTGTGGCTGGGGTCTCCATGGAGACTGGCCCCAGCCGCCCGGACAGGGGATGCTGGGGAACGGAGTTCGCTGTTGGCCCAGAGGCTGGACTTTTCCTATCCCTGACTTAGAAGAATTTGCTTTTTCCATAGGATTAAATGTATTTCATTTTACTTTGAAAAAAGCTGTATATTGTTCTTGCATGACTTACCTATGCACAATAGTCTGAAGGGGTTCAGTTTATGTAGTAAATATGTTGTGAAGGAGGGTCAAACCATAAAATTTAGCTCTAAAATTTACATACCCCAAACATTTTGTCAGTTCCATCCAGACTTCTACTCCAAGCATCAGAAGTATAAAAGGATAGCTCCATACCCTGGGCAGCAGTAGTGCATTGGGCTGATGAGCTGGCAGCAGCAGCAATGGAGCCAGCTGCCAGATGTGGTTGTGGCTATTTTTGCACCTCTGTCCCTAATGGCAATGTCTGGGGATGATGTCCCAGTTGCCACCACTCAGTTGCACATTACAAACATTTTTGTAATTTTTAATGTTTGGGATTTTGAATGGCTCCTCAGAATGTGGATATTTTGGGCCTAGATGTTTGTTTAGTTTTTTCTCTTTTTTTTTAAATAAAATATTTCTGTGAATTGGGAAACTGAACAATGATTGTTTAACTTCCTTAACTTCTCCTACTTAATGACATATTTTCTGACAATTAAAACCTTATACAAGAATAAATTGGTGCTAACTGGAGTAGTGAATATTCATTTAAATAATCTTTTAATTGTGGAAAGGAAACTGCCATTGGTGATTGGCAATTGGTGATTGGTTTTATTCTGAAAATAAATGATTATAATAGGAGGAGACTTCTAACCTTATCTATGACATTCATTTGCTACTGCAAGCATGAAAGTATTCAAAAAGTTACCTTCAATAGCATAGTTGCTTGACTAATTATTCACAGATGTATTGAATGGTATAAGCATTGCTTCCTTTAGCATTCTGATTTTTTCCTTTCAGGTTTCCCAGTCATGTGCCAGCTTTGCCAGCCCTTGTTTATTTTGCAAGATCAAACTGTGTCAAAGGCCAGAATGATGCCAAAAAGCTTACAAATGCCTCAAAGGAAGTAGATTTCCATTATTAACATGTTGCTTCAAATAAAGCACTAAATGTGATTAAGAATAATGTATCTTCTACAGTGTTCTAGTGCAGCATTTCTCAACCTGTGGGTCACAAAAATATATGAAAGGATCATGAATAAACTTTAAAAATGCATCAACAGCCTTTAAAAATGGATTCTCTTTTAAAGGAGAAAAATGTGGAAAACGATGGCTTTTGCCTTGAAAGTTGGCAGAGCACCAGCATGCGAGGGGCTGCTTGGGGCCCCTGCTGCCTCCCCCCCACAAGCTTTTGGGGGCTGAGGCCTGGGGCCAGGGGCAGCAGGTCGGGAGTGAGGGGCACCGGGTTGGGACTGTCTGGTCAGTGTTTACAAATAGGCTGAGAACCACTGCTCTACAGCATTATAACAAAATGCGTGGTTTGGAGACACGTCTTAAGGGGATTTCAATGGTATATGGACCCGGTTGTGATAGTAATATAATATGAGGACAGTCCTATTGTTATATGAAATTTGAGATTGGTATTTTGTGTAACTGTGCTGGTTCCTTACATTTTGCCCAAAGGTATCTGGCACACATGCTATTTGAGATGCAATTAACAGGTTAATCATGGTTTAAATAATAGCCTGACCAAATATTCAAGTCAATTTAAGGCATGATAATACCGTAAATGAGCTACAAAGTTATTCCACAAAGAATGTATAGCAACTTTGTGGCTTGTTTGCATTGCAATTTAAATAGAAGGTGTGGCTGGATGGAGCTGGCCTATGAGGGATCCTGACGTTCAGTTGACTGTCAGGAACCACCATAGGGCAGCTCCAGCCTACAGCTCTCCCTGTTCACTTGAGCTGGATTTCAGACCTGCTCTTCCTTCCCTTCTAACTATGGAGGGAGGGATGTAGTGAGACTGATATCGGTAAGTGCCTTCCTAATTTTAGGTTCACTGAACCCCAGACCTTTAAAAACTGTGCGCAGCTGGATTTCACACATCACTTTCTGTTATCTTCATTGACTGGGGACCATGAGATCAAGGAACCTCTTCCCAGTCATGAGGTCTCTGTGCATTGGCAATGTCAGGAAACTATATTTGTATCTCAGCTGGACAGCAGAGGCGGTTTTTACTCATCTCCAGGCATAGGAACCCTAGGATCAAGCTGCCTCAGCCCAATATTGGCTTCCTCATATGCTGGGACCTGTTAAAAAAAAAAAAAGCAAGCAGTGTCATCCAGCTGGGCAGCATACATTATTTTATAGGTCTCTGTGCCCGCAGATGAGTGAAAAGGACATGTGCTTCCAGCTGTGGTTTTGACAGTCAGCTGATTGTTGGCTAGCCAGGGTTAAGGCTGGGGCCATTTCAAGATCCTGGTTTGGTCCCTGGCCCCAACTAACAGTCAGCTGACTGTCAGCACCTGGGTTTCAATTTTCTGGTGCTTGGGCAGCCCAGGATCAGCATGTGCTGGTAAAGCATGATTACAGTCTCATCTTCATTCCCAAAATCACATGTTCTGCCATACACGAGGTGCATGGCAGGATGTGTGATTGTTGGGATCACAAATTAAATCCCATCATGCATTAAATGGAATGTCTGTCAGCAGCCTAAGAATTATAGTATTTTGTTTCTTATTTTGCAATAGCAATAATGACCTCATATTATTTTAGGGTCAATAATCTCACAAAGTAATTTTAATATCAGTATAAAATAAGCAAGTTTTAGCTTGGTTTAGAAATGTATTTGAATAATTTGGAAATCATTCTTGTTCCAAGAGGTAATTATAATGTACTGTCTCTTAGTCATGGCAAATAAACTATGTAGAGTCAGTTCTTTCAATTGGCGGCAGAAATATTTGTCTGTGGATTACAAACTTCTAAACCTTGGACATTTTCCGGAAATTTGGGTAGAGTATATTAACTCTTTTTCATATGAAGCCAATGCATGGTATACTATGTATTCACATACATCCCTGTTGATCCTGAATAAATGTTTTCTCATTTCATAATAACTTGAGTCTGCTGTTATATGATCCAATGTATTTTCTCTGAGAGTTAGTGTTCTTAATAGGTGCTGTATGTGGAATTTATGAGGCTATTTTTCCCCCTCCCCCAAGTTCTTGTCACTGAGATGATCATTTGAGTTCAGTGTAACTTTCTTTTGCTGTTGCATTCATGCCTGCAGCAGATATAAGCCTACTAGACAGGTGATGAAGCTCCTTGCTGGGAGCTCTCTGCAAAAGAGTAACATACTAAAAACTACTGAAATATTTAAGGCATCCAATATATGACCCCTATTTTACTTCTGAAGGGATTGATCAAGTCCATAAAAGCAAATCTGGCCTTCCATATTTTCCCTAAACATTTTCTTAATTCTTCAGTGTGTAGAAGGGGAGACACTACAGATCTATTGTATCTCTTTTTCATTTTCTCCATCTTGAATGTCATGTTTTTGGAGTTTTCATCTCTTCACTAAAAATGACTTCAATAGTCTCCAGAGAAGATGGTGAATAAACATTACATAATCTGTCCTTCCACTGGTAAAACTTTAGACATGTTTGAAATTTTCATGTGAGTGTAGGAATGGCTTATTAATACAAGCACCAAGGGTACTTTGATGCATTATGGAAAACTTTAGAAAGAAAACTTTTTAGAAACAATTTGGGTGATAAATCCAATTTCTTTTTTCCTGCTTCATATTCTGAAAATCTACTTTGTAACAGAATCTGAGGCCCAGGTCCTCAGTGCAAGGCAGGTGCTTAAATAAACTTGATTCAAGTTGTGAGTTTTTTTTCTATAAACATCTTTTCAGGATATGGGCTTTAGAAATTGTGTGGGTGAACAGTTACCTTTAATGCACATGCAGCTGCAACTGAGATTCGGAATAAGAAATGACTTTTCTGTTTTGGTGATTAGCGAATGCTGCAGTATAGCTATACCCAATGAATGCTACTAAAAAAGAACAACAGTCCAAGCTTTTTTTTAAATAGTGACAATATCAGAAACACTTAATATACTCAATGGGGTTTATTTAACTCAAAGAATGGAGGCTAACTGTGAAACTCTTAACACAACAATTTGAGAACGACTATAATCTATGTGAGAATAAAATATTTAAAATCATAGTAATGAGCAACAGAAGAACAGGGGACTGATTTGAGGCTAAAGACAACATTTCTTTTGGTGGCTATATTTGGCATCCATGCTATGTCACTGGGAAAAAGAAAAAAAAAATGCATGGTGAAGAGATTAATAAGGGGCTTGTAATAAGGTGCATGGTGCAGAGGCTGGAGCCCAGCTGCAAGAGGTTAGAGGGTAATAGCCGGCCTGCCTAGGAATGCTGATCCAGCTGATGGAGATGGTTCTCTGGCCCTGGAGGAAGATAGAGGCTTGCAGAGAGATGCTAGGGAGGAGGGAAGCTAAGAAGAAAAGCAACACTGAAAAGCTGCAGTGAAACCCTTTTTCCTAGATAGGAGAGGTGGAGGGGAGCTTGTTGATGTTTTGGTTATTCTGTTCAGTTCAAGGTAGGAAAGTTGGTTCTAGGGCCAGGCTAAAGGAGTAACAACCTGCTGCAGTTCTGCATTGGTGTTTTGATTTTGGAAATAGTAATAGAACCTGACCAGAGCTCTGGGAAGATAAATAAAAGTAAATATTATATAGTAATAATGACATGACCTAGGAAAGAAATCAACTCAACAGAATGTGTGGGTAGACCGGGGTTACCAAGCCAGGGGCTGACCTTATATTGTGGCATTGTCATGTGACAGATCAAGGAGGGGGAGGGAGCATGCTGGCAGAAAGCAGAGCAGCAGAATGGGCAGCTATGGAAAGCAGAACAGAAGAGTGGGTATAGATCATAGGACAAGGAACAAAGCACAGAAGAAGACAGAGCAGGAGAAAGGGATCTGAGTGTTGCTGCATGTTACAATTTGTATATACCAACTCTAAAGAATACCAGGTGTTATTAAATTTACCACATGCTGTGAACAGTCTCATGGTAAGGGTTAATAACTTCTGTAACGTGCACAGCTCTGCCTTGCTGCTGGAAATCTATTGAGCAGGATATGCCCAGGAGCTGCTAAGTCTGCCCTGTGGCTGTCTGGTGATGCAACTCTCCAGTGTGTCCCTGCAATTCCCCACTCACCTGCCCTTCCCCTGTTCCCATGACTCCTTCCTCACTTTCAGCTGCCTGGCTTTTCCCAGCTCTCTGTCAGTACACAGCAAGAGAGTTCTGGATGCTAAATTGGTCATGTGGGTGATAAATCATCCCCAGTGTGTATCGAAGGGTGAAGGAGGGGTGGGTGCTGGGAGAAGTATGTCCTGGGATACTGAAAGACTACAAATTGCTGATGTTGGCTCTGTGGAACAGACTGGTGTTACTGCAATGTGAGCTAACACCAGCTGGAAATGATTCTCATCCAAAGAGGTATACTTTTGAAATGCTCAGCAGGCACTTAGCTTGTCTTATCCTGCTTTAGCTCACAGGCACTCCTATCTTAAAAGCATTTAACACATGGGAAAGGTGACATCCAACATCACCTTTGGGGAGGTGTGTGGCTTAATCTGTTGCATGACTGCCATAAAAGTTGGCCCAGACTGAGGTAGATCAGTTAGACTGAAGCCACTAGCCACGGGAAGGGTAAACGTTTCCTTGGAATGTTTGATCCATGCAGACATGGTTCTTTGGGTAACTCCTTACCTATGCAAAGTAACTTTTATGCCTAAATTAGCGACTTTAACCTGCAACTTGAATGCTGCTTTCCAAAGCTATACAATAGCTAGGGGATACAAATACTAAGAAAGAGATGAGAAACTAGAGGGGGTCACTTGTCAGTAAAAAGCTGTGGTATTTGTAGATGGCTGCAAAGAATGTATTGGCACAGTCCTCTTGGAGCAGTAGGGGCAAAACTGTACACCAGTGTCTTATGTACCACAAAAACTTGCAAAAATGAGTTTAAATACGCTCAAATAGAAGACCATTTGGCCTTAGTTCATGTCTTTAGAAAGTGTCATATAGGCCAGTGTTCACTAAAAGTGACCCTATTCTGCATAATGTCATTGTCAAAAAGCAAATGGCAAATATTTCCTTTTATGCCTCTGTGAATGGATATCACTTTTTCACTTTATTTTCATAAATGTATGACTTCTGTATTTAGTATAAACCTTGAAGAGATTTGGTGCTTATACAAAATCAGGGAGGGGATGGATCATTTGACAAAAGTAGTTGTAATGAGGCGTGTATACATACATATATATATATATATATATATATATATATATATATAATTAAAACCAGTGTGTGACTTGTTGATTTTGTAGAAATTATGGCTGTTAACAGAGAGAGGCCAGGGCAATGTGTTCCCTATCTCTTTCATATTAGAGAGGAAGCCTCAGTATTAAACAGGATTGTGACTAAAAACATGTTTAAAAATATATGCTTACATTTCATCCTGGCCTCAAATGAATAGTGATATTGAGAAAACGTTGAAGGTTTACTGCACATGCCAACAGTGCAGGCCAAGGAGAATGATTTTAGCAGTAATTGACCCCCTGAAGCAAACAGGCACTGGTCAGTTTGTTGGCTAGAAGAAAAATGTGCTTCTTTGTGAGAGCCTCACTGGAAGATACTACAGCTAAACATATCAAATCTATTTCTGGTTGATTTGATACACCTGCTGAAGTGATTCTGGTGACTATTGAGGGATGCATACTAAGGAGTTATAGGTGACATGTCTCACTTGAAGCAGGAATTTAGATAAAAGTTATAGAGTCTGCCATTTTGCTTGAGGAGGTACTAGAGTGGTAACACTCCTAAATTTAGTATCAGTGTTTGACTTTAAAAGGTAGTGGTCCCCACATCTTTTCTAAGAGATGCACGTTATATAATGAGGAGAAGGTTGCAGTTGGGTCACTGAATGAAACAGCTCTGGCAAGCCAGAATTGTCAGTTAGTTAGACTGATAGCTAAAAAACAGATTTAGTAGTGGTGTTCTTTTGCTGCCTTTTCTAGCAATGATGGCGGTTGACTCAGATATGCGTTGATATTCTCACGTGTATAATACTAATTTCCAAAGAGTGTTTAAGTATCCTGGTACATGGGCAGAGGAAATGATAAATGATCTGTAAGTAACAAGGATATAATCAAAGAGGATATAGATCCCTTATTATAACAATATCTTTCATCTCTATATTAGTACCTAAAAATAATTGAAATCTTATGTCTTATTTCAATGGTTGATCTAATATTCAGTCTTCTCTTTTCCTTCTCTTTCATGCGATGCATGTTATGGCAGGAAAAAAGCTTTTGGGTGCTTTTGTGTAGCATATAGTAAGTCTATCGTTTTAATCACTTGGCTTAATCATGACTAAAGCCATCTGGCTTTTAGAAACAACGATTGTGGTTTTGGAGTGAATACTTCAGTGTACTTTTGTGTATGTGTGATATCCATTCTGAGGTACAATAGAAAACAAAACAGCACTGAAATCTTAATCAGTAGCTTTTTGTCTTCAAGGGCAACATATTCCTTTAACTCATCTACTTCCGTAGGAAGCTCAATAGGATGCCAGGATGCCTGACTGCTTGTACAGAAACCGCAGACACATCGTCCGTAGCGTTAAGAGGCAAATAATATGTTACTGGCTACAGTTTTAATCTCTTGATTGGCGTTCAGATCTATGCAATCATTTTTGTGGTAGTCATAAACTGAATCAGTAGTAGGTTCTTCCCAAAATGTATGGTAGCTCATGTGTTTATTACACTTTATAAGATAGTATTGTTCATTTGGTTTACATTTTTACCTTTGGCAGGAGCTTTAAAGTAATGAAATATCAGACAATACCAATACCAATAAAGATAATGCAACAGTCAAAATAAGACGTACTTTAAAGTCCCTACTAAATTCAGGATTTCACAGAGTCCTTGGTAGAAGTTTTTTCCTGAGCTCTGTTGTATGACATTCTCAGATGGACACAAGTTTTAGGCTCAGACTTGTTTTAGTTTGAATATAGGTTTTTGTAGAGAACTAACAAGCAATGATCTATACTGGATTTTGTGAGGTAGATTTACAGTTCTGTTTTGTTCCTGTCGGAGGGATGAACGACAGCACATTTTACTTGAGACTTCAAACCAAGATGAGGTTCTGAATCTAATCAGTACCTAGAAAGTCATGCACTGCATGTGAGAGACAGCTAGGGGATAGAAGAGAAAAAGTGGATATGGCTATTAACACTGTACCAACAGTCTCATTTAGGCCACGTATAGAAATTACACTTTTACCAGTGATATAAGCGATTGGAAACCAGTCTATACCTGTAACAGAACAGAAGTTTGGCACAGAGGCTTGTTTAAAAATGGCAAAACACAGTCTAAGATTTGTTTCCCCACCAATGTGTGTTCTGATGGCTACCAATCTGAACTACACCTCTTACAGAAAGCCATGTAACTTAGCCTGATTCCACATCAGGCTTTCTGAATGTCTGCATCTAGCCCTGCACTCTATTCTATCCATTCTATTCTCTGAAACAGAATATGTAACAGAGTTGAGTTTCCTAGCCACAGACTCTGTTGGTGTATTTAAAGACACTGTATTCAATGAATGACAACTACTTGCATTGTACTCATCAGTCATTCATTAAGTCAACTGAGGAATCCTTCCTGTCTGGTATACGAAATGTGGAAGTAGCTTTCAATTCAATCGGTGGCAGGATACCACCAAGAAGAATACAGGTAGCTTCTGGTTACAGCACATAAAGTGTGGATAAAGATGTGTAGAGTACAGATGCACCACTTCAGCCTCAGATAAAGTGATCTCAGTATTAGAGAGGGCTAAAATTCAGGATTTCAGTTTCATGGGACAATGAGTAGGTTCCAGGAAATTTTAAAATCTGGCAGGTCTGGGAGCTGGTTGATTCAGTAAGTCAGAAACCTTAGTGTCTGATACCTGGATGACTTAAGTTTCTCGGTATTGCAAACCCAGGAAAATCATTCTGGGTTTTCTGCTAAAGAGCTGAGAGGTAAGCCCCAGTTAGAAACAGGGCTTTTGGGCTTCTAGCTCTATGGCAAAGGCCATGGAAGCCCTGCATGATGTAGCTGTATTGGATTTATAATTTTGTAAACCCAAAGCATTTAGTGACT
>JAGPOW010000229.1:10068347-10087452 GCA_030014935.1 Caiman crocodilus | reverse complement strand
CTGAGATGCTCCATTAGAGCTTCTGATTTCCTTCACCCAGCTGAAATATTGTATAACTAAGGTCAGGTATAGTGGCAAAGTATTATTTTGCATAGCATGATGAGCTAATTCAGTGCAATGAATAATCCTCCTTCCAGCTGGTTCAGCTCTGTATTTCTGCCTGAAGGCATATTGATCAATATCCCAGATTATTCCTCCTTCCACATGTTACTTTATAAAAGAGTTTTAGCAGCTGCGCTTCTTTACTTTCAGGAGCTAGTCCTGGAAGTTCTTTATTCACCATGGCCATTGAGATAAAGTTAGCATTCCTATGAAGTACTGAATATTATATTTTCAAGCTCTACATCAGTTGATCTGTGCTTTGCTATGTCAAATCTAATATAAATCAGATGTCTGCTAATTTTAACCTCAGCAGGTAGAATTCCTTTCTGATCTTAAAACAGCAAAACAAAACCAAACAAGATACTGCCCCTGCAAGCCAGTGAAACAAGAAAATGTAGCAGTTGGTTAGACCTACAGCATCCTAAAAACACAACTCCTTTTACGAAAGGAGGATAGGTGGGCAGTCACAGAAACCAAGAAGCTCAGAATTTCCAGATAAATGTTGAATATAAAGTTTTGGAAGTGTAGAGTTAATCAGTGTCAGTCTTCCTCCAGCAAGCCTTTGCTCCACTCCTTCTGTAGGCATTTTGTTACCGGCAGGTTGAAGGCCTTATTACACCTTACACTGTGAACTGCACAAATGTTGATGGGTGTTGGTGCTAGCCCTGTGGCTCTTGGGGTTCCTTCCTCCCTCCTGGCTGCTCCCACCCCAACTGTTGCTGGGCTGCTTCTCTTTTGGCCCAGAGAGCAGCACAGGCTGAAAGGCAGGTTTACCCTTCCCTGCCTACTCCCCTGGCATAGACAGCATGAGCATCTACAAGTAAGCAAGGGGTGGGGTGGGGAGCAGGATCTGGAGTGCAGGGGAGGGTGGAGTAGAAGATGCAGTTCACAGGATCCAGGCTGGCTGGGGAGAAAGGGTGGCAGGTGGAGTGTTTACACTAAGGTGTAGCCTAGTGTGGTGCTTTTTTAGTGTAGCATAAACTGGGTAACATGGAGAGAGAATCCTACCCTGGAATGGCATAACCAAGGTGCCTAACATGTACTTAAAATTAGGTTCAGTTGTTAATGTTCAGTGTGTTAATCCAGGGGTCAGGGGCTCTAGAAGCTGCCCAAAATGACTGGGTAACAAGGCCCTGAGACACCCATCTGATTAGCACACATTTATGATGGTACAACACAGCAGCTGAATTTCAATCTGTGTGTTTAAGATAGCCCTGGGGTTTACATTTTGTTGGGTAGGGTCATTTATTTTCAGAAAATATGACTAAAGATGTAATGCTAGAAATTTTATTGCATGAATGCAATGCTACATTCTTACTGTTCCTAATTTTTATCAATTAACGAGAATATAGACTTTTGAGGCACATTCCCTACAGCTGGTTTGTTGCAGGATAATCCATGAAATACTGTCAGGATCCCTTTAAATAAGAATTTCAGAAACTACAAGACAATAGAAAATTTGTTTGCTTTTAATTACATAAGATACTTGAGATGTAAGTCTGAACAACATGCTTAGTCTTCTGGTTTTCATCTCTTTGCTTTTTTATCCCCTTTGTTAATATATTTCCAAAATATGACAGACTTGTGATTCCTTTAATTGTCTCATTCATAATATATGCAGATTATTCGCTGTGTTCAGATGATTGAACTGATTGACATACAGGGTAGAATAAATTTGCATGTAAAATACTAATGCAGGTTGAATCTTCTCCCTACCAGGGATAGACTACAGCAGGAGAAAGTACTGACTATTGTTGAAATTCATAGATACTCTTTAGTTTACTCAGGGCTCTGGAACACGGGTTTTGTAGTGCAAATGAATCAAAATATCTAGTCAGAGTATACTGGCAGGAAATGCTTATGATGATGAAAGCATCCTAGCTTCTCCAGTAATCAGCCCATATTTTATCTTGACTCTGCCAAGAAAAAAAATCTGTGTCATTGCACCCCACACAATTTGTATTTAACACAATGAAGGCTACATAAAGCTTAAGACTTGAACACATTTATAATGGTGCAACAACAGCAACTTAATTTCAAGTGGTAGGATAGCCCTGGAGTTTGTTTTTGGGAGAAAAAATATTGTGGTGAAGCAAAATGAGTTTAGACTTGCTTGTATTATGCACTGTCTCCCTCTTGTTCAGAATTCAGCAAAAGGCTAGATCTTGTATAATAATCATGAATGCAGTGAGAACTATTGCTTGCCAAGGGTGACGATTATCTTATTTTGGTCTGTCTTTGTTTTATTGCTTGAAGTCACTGTAGTCCAATGATATGACACAGATCCTTTTTTGGCAGCTGGTATTCAGTATTCCCTGAATATTCATAAAATAATACTAATGTAAAATCTGGAAAAATAACCAGCATAAAGATATCAGTTTCCCTTTATTAATTATGTGTATTTCAATATACTTGGGAGCCAGATCATTTAATTTCTTTCATACATTTCTGACTTTTTATGGAACACTTGTTTGAACTTTGATTACTTGTTCTGCTTGTTCTGTTTTACAATTAGCTGCTTGTAGCTATTGCATTTGAATGCGATCTGGGTTATTCATTAATCCATAGACTGGCAGCTTACTTGGCTTTGGTACCATATTCATGTTAAGCATTTATATAGTGCTGTGATTTTCATGGTCCTCTGCAGGAGATATGCTTTTTGCCACAGACAGCTCACAATCTTGAGACCACCAAGAATTTCATTTTACAAATGAAAGAAAGCAGTACTACTGATTTCTCCCCCCTCGCCCCATACAAGCCTATGGCATTGGAATAGCTAGACTGCCAAAACTGAAGGTTCAAGTAGCCACTTCTATCCAAAAACATTGCCCACAGTGAAAACAGGCCTGTACAGGAAGGGAAGAAAAGGGGGAATGTGATTGCCATTCTACACTAGAAGGCAGGAGAGTGGATGAGTGAAGGTAGGGAGATACTTGAGAAACCTGGAAGGGGGCAAGATGGTGGGATTTGTGTTTGGAGGTGTTAAGTTGGTACTGGATATGGGTTTCTGACAGGAAGTGCACAAAAGTTCCCTATCCAGTTATAATAACTGAAACAAGAGTTTCTCCTTTCAGTAAATTTACACATACATTGTATTGCATCCATTGCTTGCCAGGGAGAGGTGTGGGCAGCCAAAGGCAAATAAATTGGCGGCTGGGGGAGGAAGGGAGAGTGCTGGCAGGGCTTCCTGTGGGAGGATGACAGGGGTTAAAAAGTAAAAGCAGAGCCTCAGGACTGTACTAAGTGACTGAGCTTTCCCAGCCCCAGAACTGCATTTTGTCCAGGCATTCACTAGTTTCCTTGCTAAATCTTGCCAGTCCTTCAGATTGCTAACCCTTGCTAGTCTAAACTAGGTCCACTTCAGATGAGAACTAACTTTAGATCAAGTGTGCCATTTTAGGGTGACCTAAGCACTGCAGATGCTTATACACTTTTAGATCTATATAACGTTGATTAGGACTATCTAAATGTAATGTATCACGGATTCATATTTACAGTTTTGGAAAGTTCCTTGATAATTTTGACTTGCTTCTAGTAATAACTTGGAGTGTGTAGGTAGCTATGTGACTTTTCACCTGCTTTACATCTCATTTTGGAGTGAAATAGCAGCCTACTGTGATCCCTTTCTAATTATCATCTTCAAGAAAGGAGAAGCTTTCTCACAAAGAACGATTGCTGTGAATATTTGTGGTTGTGGTGATGCTGTGTTAATAAAAGGATTATTTTAATTACAAGCTATTCATCTGAACACGTAGCAAAATGCAAATACAATGGATGTAATCTAAGTAGCATTCAAGTCATCCAGAATCTTAAAACTCAAAGTAGTTTTACCTATAGAAATGTGGTATATGAATAGGGGTAGGCAGGAAGATGTGCCAAGAGTTAAGCTATGAATGCATCACAGATTCACATTTACAGTTTTGGAAAGTTCCTTGAAAATTTTTAATTGCTGTTCACACTTATATGTTTTACATGAGACTTTGAGTAACTGAAAATTTAGTAAAACTTAGGAATGTTTCATGAAAAATGGAATTCTTTTGGCTTTGAATTGATCAGATGTAATTCATTTCCTGTGCTTCTAGTGTTGTTGGGGGTTTTTTTGGAAGGTTTGTTGAGGAACTGCACAGTGGAGCATATGATAGTTTCATAGCTCACCATAATATAGAAATGATTGTTCCGCCTTAGCAAGCTATATGTAGGCTGATACTATATTGATATGTGTACAGATCTAATTTAAACATTAAAAATTGGAAAAATTGAGAGTGCAATTTATAGTCTATGAATTTTGGTTAATGTCTATTTTCCTGGGTGTGAAAGTCAAAATATTTCACTTCTTCAAAACCACTTTTTTACCATCTAATCAAGACTGACTAATACATGCAAGAAGAACAAGATCACTTTACTTGATGACCTCAATGCTAGAGTCAGATGTGACCTGGAAATCTCAAGTGGCATCAATGGGAAGGAAGGAGTAGGACAAGCCAATGCCAATGGCACCCTTCTCTTGAGAAAACATGTACATTATGCCCTTATTTTGAACACCATCTAGACAGGAACAAATGTAAGACCACCTGGAGACACTGGTATCTCTTTGACTATGTTAGTGTTAAAGCCTGTGAGCAAATGGATGTCCATATCATTCAAACAATGCGAGTCGCCTATGATTGCTGGGCGGATCACAGTCTTGCCCAATCCATTATGAAAATTTTGCTTGCTCTAAAACACTGAAAACAACCTGAAGCAATGCAGAGGACTCTCCAAACCAAACCTCTTCAAGATCTGAAGGTCTTCAAAGATCTCCAAAAGTGTATTCATAGAAAGAACTGACTTGTTCACTAATGAAGGCAATGCTGAGGAACTCTGGAAGAGGTTTAAAGCCACCGTCCATATGGCCTCTGCTGAATCCTTTGGTTAAACCACCAGTCAGTGCCAAGCATGGTTTGATGAGAGTGACGCTGAACTCCAAGCCCTCCTTGACCAGAAGAGAGTGGCTCTTTCCGCTTAGTAAGATGACACCATCTTGGCAAGATGACAACTCATCTTGGCACAAGGAGATGTATCAGCTTATCAAAGCCAAAGCCCAAAGAAGGATCCAGGACATAAAAATTTAGCGGTGGTAAGATAAAGCCAAAGAGATTCAGCCCTATGCTAACAAATGTGACATGCGTAGCTTAGCTTTTTGGGCAGTGAAGGCTATCTATGCAGCTGAATATGAGTCAACCACATGCCCTTGTTGTGAGGAAGGCCAACAGCATTCTGGGATACATTAGTAGGAGTGTTGCCAGCAAATTGAGGGAAATGATTCCTTTATATTTGGCACTGTTGATGCCACATCTGGAATAGTTTTCGGGCCCCACTCTACAGAAAGCATGTGGACAAATTTGAGAGTCTAGCAGAGGGCAACAAATATGGTGAGGGGCCTGAGGCACATGACTTCTGAGGAGAGACTGAGGGAACTAGGCTTATTTAGCCTGGGGAAGAGAAGACGGGGGGAGTGGGGGTTAATAGCTGCCTTCAACTACCTGAAGGGTGGTTCCAAAGAAGATGAAGTGGGACTGTTCTTAGTGTTGGCATGTCACAGGGCATCTCACTGCCCTGCTCCTAGTGAGGGGAAAATGCTAGGAAAAGCCTCAGCAGTTTGATAAAGAACCCAGCTGCAAGTTGCCAGGGCGACTGTAGGAGGCAAACGACCACACCTGATGACGGTCAGCTGTCTCTTATAAAGCCTAGAGCCAAGGCCAGACGGGCAGTTCCCTGCCAGCTACCAAAAAGAAAAGAGCTCTCTGCTCAGGGAGAGAGGGAACTGGATGCAGAGGCTGCAGCAGAGAATGGAAAGGCCCCTGGTAGGAGTGAATGTTGCTTGGGTTGGCGGGCTGCTGGTTTTGTTATAGCCAGATGGCCTGAAGTTAAGTTATAGCTAGGAGGCTTATGTTTTGTGTTGTTAGTGATTGTCTTATGATGGTGGTTTGGGTGAGGCTGTGAGGGGATGGAGGAGGCCTCATAGGAGACCCAATGTAGCATGGGGATCCAGGCACCAGTGAAGAAGCAGCTAGCAGGGTGTGTGGACCCCAGCCCTAGAGAGGGGCATAGGAAGAGCCCCAGCAGGGGCGCAGCAAGCCCCAGAGATGGGGCAACCTCTGAGAAGCCCGAGAGAGGGGGCAGTACTTTGAGAAGCCCCAGAGAGGGGGCAGGATTATTGAGGAGCCCGAGAGAAGGGCAGCACTTGGAGAAGATTGGCATACCAATGTCTAATACATCAGCGAGGCTTGGGCTGCGGTATTGGAGTGGAAGGAGCCACAGAAAGCACCCCCTGGCATCGGGGCACAAATGGGCAGCCTTCCACTTACGTAAGATCTAAAGGAACCAATTAAGATCAAGTCGTGGTGGGTGAGAACAGGTGGGTGGTTGGCCCACCGAGACAGGCAGGCAGGCCGTAGACTGTAGAGAACAGCCCCGAGGAGTCCTCCCTGTCACATGGCAAATGACAGAAAAAGGAACAACCATTTCAAGTTGCAGCAAGTGAAGTTTAGGTTAGATATTAGGGAAAAAAAATTCTCACTAGGAGGATAGTAAGGCACTGTAATGGCTTACCTAGAGAGGTGGTGGAAATATCATAAGAAGTATTTAAGACCTGAGTCGACAAAGCCTTTGCTGGGATGATCTAGTTGGGGATGGTCCTGCTTTGAGCAGGGAGTTGGACTTCCTGAGGTCCGTTTGAACCCTAATTTTCTATGATTCCCACAGTCCTACTTTTCTACAGTCTCAGGATGGCTCAATGCTCTTTCCATTTAGCTTGGATAGATTTATTATTTTTGAAGAGCACTTTGAGGTACTCCTGAACTGTGAGTCAATGGTGGCAGATACCACCACTGAATCCAGCTCCTAACACCCTGAAAAGGTATCCCTTGCCAACTTTTCCCTTCTAGAATAAGTCTGGCATGACATCAAGGAAACTAAGAGCTACAAGGCTACTGTACTGGTTGGCATGCCAGCTGAGATCTGTAAGACTGGTGATGAGGAACTAGTATTGAGACTCCATGGATTTATTCTATTCACTTGGAACAATGAAGAGATACCTGTGGACCTGAGGAATCCCAACAAGATGACTATCTTCAAGAAAGGGGAGATCAGGCTCCCCTGATGATGGGGAATTAATGAGGTATATCATCCTTTCCACAGCAAGGGAAGTTTTTGCCCACATCCTTCTGAACCATTTTTTACCTCTTGCTAAGGAGGCTGTGCCAGAATCTGACCATCCCATGGGGCAGTTGACATGATTTTTGCCTGCCAGGTCCAAGAAAAGTACCAGGAACAACACCAGAACCTGTGTATGGCCTTCATTGACCTCATTAAGGCCTTTGATTCCATGAAAACTTGTGAAAAGTACTTGCCAGATTTGGGTGCCCTGAAAAAGTGTACCAAGTTCTGGAGCCTTCTCCATGACCAGATGCCTACAGCTGTGTTGTGTAGCAGATTGGAAAGAGATTCATTTGTCATCAGAACTGGGGTCAAGCAAGGATGTGTCATGCCCCCAACTTTGTTCTCCTTTTTATTTATATTTTTTACAGTCATCTTGATTTTTATTAAAGACTGCCTTTCCTCTGGAATTGGCCCTTAACATCAAATGGGTAGAAGGCTCTTAAAGCTAGGATGTTTTTGGTCAAAGACCAAAGTATTCAAAAGAACCATCCTTAACCTTCAATATTTCAATGACTGTGACATCCTTGCACACTCTGAGAAAAACCTCCAGACTGTTCTGGATCTTTTTGGAGAAGTCTCCAGAACTTTGGGCCTCTTTCAATTTCAAGAATATTGAAATGCTGTATCAACCTGCACTGGGACATGAACGTACCCCTCCTGTGCAAATTATCATTGAGAGAGAGACCCTGGAAGTAGGTGAGCACTCTCCCTACTTTGTTAGCCACTTTTCTAGGAGAGTGAATATTGAGACGATCCAGTACAAGATCTGGTGTGCAAGTGCCTCCTTCAGGAAATTTCTCCAGTATGTTTTTGCTAATTTCAATTTTGAGACAGACAGCAAGATCCAGGTCTACAACGCTGTCATTATCTACATTCTCCTGTATGGATGTGGAATGTAGGTGACCTACAATTATCATCTCAAGCGTCTGAAGAGGTATCACTAACAATGCCCTCAGAAACCCTCCACATTAAATAGGAAGATGACCCCATAAACACCAACATCCTTTTTTGTGCTTGTGGAGTAGATGATCCCCAAGCACCATATTTGCTGTGTGTGGACTCTTGACTTCCAAAACAAGTCCTCTGTTTCCAACTTAGTAATGGTCTGAGCTCTCACAGGGCCCAGAGGAAGTGCTGCAAGGACACACTGAAGGTATACCTTATCAAAGTGGACACCAACATCAAAAGCTGGGAAGAGCTGGCTGCCAGTTGACTCCAACAGTGGCACAACCTCAACCAAGCAGCTACTCATTTTGAAGTAGAGCATCATGCCCTTGAAGCAGAGAACAGAGCGCTGAGGAAGGAGAAGGAGAAAAATCTTGGCCTATGGCTTACTCTTCCCTGCAGAAAAATGTGCAGCTTCTCTAGATTGGTCACCTTCAGACCTGTCAATGAGCTGGGTGTAGCTATCATCCTCAGATTGTGGGATTGCAGACAATGAATCAGGAAGCAGTTGGCCAATCATACTTTAAAATAGTGAATTGTTTTCTCCTTTGACAGCTCAAAAAGATTCTGTGTAGGTGATGTCTACGTGTTCATTAACATGTCATAGTTACTGCACATTAAGTTTAGTACTTGTATAACTATGCTTTTTAGTGACTCTAACTGTGCTGTAGCCTAATTTTACTGCACAGTAGTGGATTAGCACAGTTTCTGCCATGACATGCTACTGGACAGTAGTATTAGGCTACTGTGCAGTTAGCGTCTTGTGTAGACACACCCTGCATGTGTGAGTGTGTGTGTGGTCTCTTGATACAATCAGACATCGTTAGAGAACGGGGTGGGCTGTCAGTATGGCTCTCTCTGTGCAGAATTTATCCGTGGAGTTTGTTGCTTCCTGTCCTTTTTGATTGGAAACAGTTAAATGTGTTAATTTACTGAATTTTGCAAAGACTATCTATTTGGCAAGTTTGTTGGGAAAGGCTGAGGGTTTTCAGTGGAAAGCAGTTTATGGGGCAGGATAGAATAACTTTTTGGAATTGCAATAGGTTTTTCTTAATTCTGCTTCATGGGTACTTGCTTATGCTTATTAGCCTTACTGACACACAGATAAGCAGAATTTTGTTTTGATTGAGGAAATGAGCTTGTACTCTAATCAAAATAAACAAACACTGAATGTTGAGCCAATTACCAGAGCGTATCCTGTAAGCTAAAATTTACTTGTATGAATTATTCAGCATGTATGAATAACAAATGCGTACACAGAACTCGTAACCAGTAACAGGGCAGTGCTTGAAACTTCTGTTAGTCACAACAAATAATTTAATCAGCTCAATCCATGAGTTTTTGTACAAGGCACCTTTAACTACTCTGTACTGCAAAAACAGGACATAGTTAGGATATTTGTCTCAATGAGGCCCATTAGACCTTCATGCGCCATTCCACCTCAGGATGGTGTTCAATTGTTTGTGAATGGGCTCAGTGTTTTTACCTGAAGAACTTTGCCTCCTTGGCTATTCCAAGTATTCATGATTCTCTGCCTGAAAAAAAACAAAACTTCCTGACATCTGTTTCAAATCAGATTTTTCTTTAATTTTCATGTATGCTCTCTTGTTCTAGCATCTGTATTAAACTGAGACTAGTTCTTGAGTAGACATCCATATCACGTAGGATTTTATGTACTTTTTATAAATCCCATCTGGACTTGATTCTGTCATAAAGCTCCAGGATGCCCGGGGTGCATCCATTCCTTGACAAAGGAATTCATCAGGCATGCCACCATGAAGGGGTTAATTGTCTTTATTCTGGGATTTAGTACTTGAGCCTGTTGGCTTTCCTTTTTCTCCTTTGGACCCGAGATTGACTTTGTGCTCTGAGTCTTTTATCTAACCTTTTGCTTCATAGTCTTTTTACAAGTTTAAAATCCACAGCCACAAAAGGGCACAATATTCTAGTTAGTCTTGAGGAAGAAGCTTAAAGAATGTCGATGCAAAGTCTTATTATCCGGTGGGCAGAGCGGCTTGCAGCAGGCTGCCTGCCAGAACAACAATTAACATTTTTTTTTACATCTCCAGAAGTGTTAATTAGGCTTGTTTTAGGCTTCCAAGCAAAGGGGGATGTATATTCCCAACCTCCACCCCACCCCTTATTTAAAAATGTTCTTGGCCATGGATTGTTTTGCTAAATGGTCCCATACTCTAATAATGTCATCCTAATGAGCTGTGTAAAACTTGGTGGGTTTTGTTCCCAGGGCTTCATGTGCAGTATTTTTTTGGTTTTAATCCACATGAGTCTGCACCCTGTGAGTTGTACTTTGAGTTTTAGGTTCAGTCAAAATAACAGTTTTTACAGGGTTTTATGTCAATACCATAAATTGGCTCATGGCCTCCCTAAAGATGTGTGAACGTTAGTGAACCTTTATCTGAGGTTTTGTGTTTGAAAAGAAAGGCAAAACTGAAGAAAGCTTTGTGTAGTTTTATGACTTCATTGTGAACATTTTTCACAGCTGTAATCCTGACTTCTTAATGTGTCATAGTTGTTGCTGGTGCTCCTGCTGGAGTGCTAAGGTTGCAAAATGGTTTCCATTATAAAGCTCCATGTGCAGATGGTCATAAACTTCTGAAACGTATAGTTTTGCAGCTGAATTGTACTCTGTTTGGGTTTTGGCCAAATAGAAATATATTTGGGGACTTTGAACAGGATCAGTTGGTTTTGATTCTGAGTGAAAAGCAAATGAAGAGATTTTAAGGCTGGCCTTCAAAACTGATGATTAAAAGTTAGCTTGACATGGAACTCGTCGTCACTGAGAAGTAGTACCTGACTTTATTCCCAAAGATTTGATTTTGTTTTGACTAAATTGTGAGCGTATAGAAATTGTACACTGACTCTGTGCAGTAAATTCTGAGCTTGAATGTACACCTCTGTATATACCTAACCAAATGGCTCTTAATCTCTTTGGGAATCTTCTCTTATCTAGAGGAATGTGCATAGTACTGTAAATATTTTGGTTGAAATTGCAGGTTTTTCAAAGCTGAAACGTTCGCAGAAATGTACCGTATTCCATCAGAAAGGTTTTACAGATTCAGCATAGACTCTCTGGGGCAAGGATTATGGGTGAGAGAACACAGCGTTAGAAGTGACAACAGCCTAATAATTAGGGCATCCCCCCAGAATGTGGAAAACCTAGGTTCAGGTGTCTGCTCCAGTCAATTTTTAACTTTTACAAAGTACATAACCTTCAAGAGGAAGAACTGGCTTCGGGCACTTACCTGTGACTTGGGGAAAATGGCAGAACAGGGACTTGGGTTGAGATTATTCCTGGTTAGTGACCTGATGATTTGGATGTGTTTGTATCTTATTTTTCATCCTGATGAAATAAATAGTTTTTTTAAATCCAAAAGGTTTGCCAAATGGGAAAATAGTCCCTCCCCTCCCAGCCCCACCCCACATTATAAGTCTTGCCTTGCCATCTCTGTTGAAAGATCTTCCTTTTTAAGTAAAGTTTGGCCAGCAACGTGCATAATAATTCTAGAGGAAATTGTTTTTCTATTTGTTTGGTTTTAGAGTAGTTGAAATTCATATGCTGAACCTATCCAGTTATTGCTACTGTTTTGCTAAATTTAAGTCTTCCCTTAAAAAAACAAAAAAACCCAAAAAAACCCAAAAACCAACAAAAAACAATTGCTCAACTACTTGTTCGATTACCAACTGGCAAGCTGTGAAAGCTTCAAAATTCTGGAGACTGATTTTCCTTGGTCTGAGCCTCCATTCCTATTCCTTTAACTCTCCCATAGAAATGAAACATAAACATTATAATATATAGATACACATGTATTTGATCTAGTGTTCCTGTGTACTACCTTGTATAAACAACTTCTATCTAAATACGAGGTGTTGCATAGGGATGTTCATCTTAATGACATCTGCATTGCAAAGAGGTGATACCACAAGCAGCTGTTGTGACATCCAATGGTGATTTCAATCCATAGGTTGAAATCTTTCCCATGTTGTAAATCCATTCGTTTATAAGTGAATTATACTTCCATTTGTTCATTTTAGATCAGTACACTTTTGAAGCAGCCTCTGTGTATGCTCAGTTGTATAAGAAAAGTGCAGCCATTCTAGAGAGGACTAGTTAACTAGCAAATACCTGTTAGCTGTTTCTGGTTGTCAGAGGCAAGCTCTATCACTTAACTGGGAGTTACTGCTTCTTATAACAGAGATCTTAGCAGTATAAGAATCAGGATTTGGTATACTCTGTGCCTTAGAAACTTGCAAATTCTGTGTTTAGTGGTTGCCAACACAGCTTTTCATTGGAGCTATGTGATTTGGTCCTGGATTTGATATGGTGGGGATTCGGCCTGATTCAATTGCTGAATCTCTAAATCCGAATTGAATCAGGAAACCCTTTAATGTCCCTGAATTGAATTGGAACCCTCCAAATTAATTCAAAGAAATTCAGAAAGATTTGGAGATTTAGACAGACTCAGCTTTAAATGTTTTTTTTCTACATACCTCAAGGTACCAGGTGGCTCACGAATGCTGAGATGGTGGGGCAGATGGAGCATCCCACAGAACCGTGGGGGGGAGGGGGCCCCCAGTGTATTCGGCAGCAGACCTGGAAGTAGACCAGAAGCACTTGTAGTACAGTTCTGGGTTCGCTGCCAAGCATGCTGTGCTTCTGTGGGATGCTCCATCTGTCCTAGTATGACAGTTTTCACAAGCTACCTGATACCTTGAGGTATGTAGAAAAAACATTTAAAGCCATGTCTGTGGCCAAATTGCTGATTCTCTGAATCAGCATTGAATCTTCAGATCTGGATTCAGCTGAATCAAATCAGGGACAGTGATCCGAATCAACAAATCAAATCACTACCCCCGATTCTGGCTGAAATCAAATCCAAATTGAATATGGCCCATTTTGCGCACTTTTCATTCTTCCATACTTTAAAAAAAAAAAAAAAGTCTCTTTAGGAATCAATGGACATGGACACTGAAGAAATCATGACATGGGATGACTGCAGGAATTTGTCTTATTTGCGAACTTCTTTTTTGGTTGTTGACGTTATATTTAGAAAGTACTACCTTCCATGAGAAAATTGGTCACTTCAGTGGTTTGATGTGTGACTGTGAGTTAGAAAATACTGTTATCCAAGTGTGAAGAGATTTGGAATCTCACTAAATGCAACATATTTCACAATTTTACAGCAGCCTAACTTATCTTTATGCATAGTTGTGGTGATATGCAGCTTTTCATACATTGTCTTAGTTTTCTATGAAGTGTGACTCCAGAAATGCTGCTGCTGGTTCTTTTTCCAATTCATCTCAATGAAAAGACAAGAAATAAGTTGCTTTCAAATGTCAAGATTTTGTATCATGTAACAGCTTGTGTGTTAAAGTGATAGTAGATTAATCTTGTATTGTTATCTGACTGCAGATTGATGCAAATCCAGCACAATCTGGATACCATATTTGTTATCAGATGTTTCAAGTGTTTTTAGCTATAATATGGCTACTTTAGCTGGCAGCAGAGATCACTGTCTTTTTATTAAAATATATACTAGAATCTTTCTGTTTCTGAGATAATTAAAGAACAAGCAAAGCCTATTTTGCTCTCCTTTTTTTAACCACAGGTTCCATAAAACTTTCCATAATAACCCTGATTGCTGTGTTTCTATAATAAAATTTTGCAAGAGAAACTAAATGTTAACAGATCAGGAAGTATTAGCTTCCAGTCTCTTTGTGGCCAAAAGTGAGCACATAAGATCCCTGGCATTCTAGTAACAAGCAACAGTGGTTTATTATTAATTCAATTTTGCTGGAGCAATCACTGGTCCATGCTGGCATGGCAGTGGGAGAATATATTATGTGCTGCTCTATTTAATGGATGAGTTAAATGACTGGTACTTGGCCCTCGAATGTAAACCATCCCAATTTGAGGGCAGTGCTGCAAAACAGGAATGTGCACCTCATTTGGGGGTCAAAGAATTTGTAAGGAATGTGTCCAAGACACCTGCAGAAAATTAAAGCCTACACTTCTCTTGTATGCAAAATTTTCATGAGGTAATTACCCTCACTGTCAAACATAATACAGCTCTCATTAGAGGGAACACATAGAGTGAAAACTGAATAGACGTTCTGTCAGGAGTGCTTCTAAGAATGAATAGGGCTGTCTAACAGGGTAATTGGAAGGTTGTTTTTTTTTCTACTTTGCTTATAGCTATTCTTGTTCATGTTCGTATTTGTGTTCTTCAGGTTTATGATTATGCTATTGCCATTCTACAGAGCAGACCGACACAAGCCTCTTCCTTGTCACCGTCTCCTGCCAGCTGTTTTGTTTCTGTAGAGTTGGCTGCTGCCTATAGAAGGCTTCCACTTTTGTCCTCAGCCCGCCTGACTCCTTTTCTTTCAGTTCATGGTCACCATGCCAAGGACTGGCGCGGAAGTCGCGTTTTTTCTATGTGCTGCTGAGATGAAAGTGACAAAGTAGGTCTGATCAGTTAAGCATCTCACTTTGTTAAAGTGCTCTTTTATCCTTTAGGGAACTTCCTCTGTGGTGATTGAGCTGGAAGTTAATCTTTCTTACTTTGTTCTGGCACTGGAGCCACAACTATCCAGTTTCCCTTTTTATTGTTTGACATTTTGTTTATGTCTCCCCATTACAGAAATAGAGTAAAACTGTCTTTGTGTTCACATTTTCTGCTTGTTCTAACTATTGGATGATAAAGCTCCAGCTCTAAGCATGTAGTGGTATTTCCTCCGTTCTTGCAAACATGAAGAAGTATGCCAAATGGTTGAACTGTGTGACCGAAAACCCATAGCACGCACTTACTAGGTGCATTTAATTCCTGCTGGATGTTAGGTGCATTTATTTCCTGCTCAATGTTAAATTTGGGTGGACAAAGCGTGGTGTTAGTTTGAACAGGAAAAATCTTGATTTCCACTCCGGAAGTGCAGATAGATTCTGGGCTGATGCTACTGTGTAATAAGTGATTTTGAATAAAATGTGCTATGTTTGGAATGGTTTACTTATTTGAATAAAACTTGCTCAACTTCCTGGTTGAATTGCGCACACATCCCTATTTGGACCTGGACTAAAATCACTAGCCAGAGGTAGTGACCAAGTTTTACCCAAATCCCCTATTATCAAATGAATGACTGTGAACTTGTATTATGCCCTGTTAATTCACCTGTACTTCCAAAGAATTTTCTTTAGGGTTAATGGTCAACTTGCTGTGTAGGCCTGTATCCCAGCCCAGATTTACTCTTGAAAAGGAAGACTAATGGCACAAGTCAAGATCCCTGCTGGAGTCCCTGGAGCTCTGAGCAGGCAGAATAAACTGCAGATTTACACATACTTCATTGCAGCACGCTAGGCTGCTTCTGTGTGTCTGTTTATAATAGAGGCTTCACCCACTTTCCATCCCTTCCTGCTTGCTATACTTGAGTGAAATGCATAACAGTACTGCTTTTCCCCTTCATACCCAGGATGCAGTGGCTTGGCCTAAGGGATTCAAGGAATGTCTTTTTCCCACTCTACCTCCTAGGTAAGAGATGTTAAATAAGCAAAATATTTGTAATGCTCAGATGACTCTCAAAGTTCAATTCTTATTCTATTGCCAAAAATGACTCAAACATTGGTATCACTGAGTTGTGTCTAGGGATTTCTAGTTGAAACTTATTTAGTTAACATATTAAAACTGCTTTTTGCCAGCTACCAGCCAATCAAATGAACCACTATTTCAGGATTTTCCTTCACTATATGTATAATGGTCTATGTCTTTGATCAAATGGAGGGAGGGGAAAATAAAACCTTGATGTCCCCTATGTCTTTAATTTAGCTGGTTATAGTGGAGCCTTTAAATTCCCTTTTTAGGGGAAAGGTTCCCTATGTAAGGGTCAGGTTTACAGAATTAGTATAATCTGAAAACTAAACTGTATTCAAGTGGTTTTCAACCTTTTCAGATTCAAGGCATCCCTTAGGAAAATGTTAGCTCTTAGTTTTCACTCAGTGTTTGCCCACAGAAAAATAAAAGAGCAAAGAACTCAGAGCATAGCAGGGCAGAGTCAGAATTGTTTTTTAACACTGTGGAGTTTTACATGTTTTCCCTGGGTTTATCTTGTGAATCATGCTTGCATACCTAGCAGTGCTAACATAGAGTAGCAGCCGACAACACCCTTGAAAGGATCTTAGAGGACCCCGGTTGAGCATCAAAGCTGTAGCCTGACTGAAGTCTCTTGTAGCAGTTTGGGGGCTCTTAATAACAAGAAGGAAAACAGAAAGAAATAGATGTTAGTCTGAATCAGAAAAAACAACCTAAAATCTCCTCCTTCCTCCTCTGGGAATTCAGGTATCATTCAAATCCAGATCTCTGTCTAAAACTCAGATTCCAGGCCTGCTTCAATTCCTGGGTATGAATTTGGTTTCTATGCTGCCATAACTTACTGATGACAGATTAGGGCTATTTTAAACATCAAGTGCATATTATCTGTACCAATAACATATCTTAGATGAGGTTAGACTTCTAGTAAGAAGGCAGTAGATTAGACTACAGTTTTCAGATTATACTAATTCTCGTCTCCAGGGCCAGACTGACTGTCCTAGTTCAGTCCCTAGGCTTATAGTCTCCTAAACCCTGTCCCCTTCTGGCCACGTGATGCTCCTGGGCTGGCTACAGGTGTGTCCTCTTTACCTTGCTGGGCAGCAGTATTACCTTGCTGCCTTATTTCTCACAGTTGGTCCCCGTTTGCTGCCTGGGCTCTTGCTATCACTCTGCTGGCAGTTAGCTTGTTCCTTTAACTGCTAGCCCTTCCTGGGCCAGCTCATCCAATTACCATTTTCGTTTAAGTAACAGCAGCTGTAAGCTCCCTGTTAGTGTGGCTTTAGTTGCCTGGAGTATGTGCAAAATGACTTGAGGTATGCATGTGCATCTAGTTTCCTCTTTTTACATTTTTGGGGGTCTTGGTGTGTTAAGGGTTGGCTAATAGATTTTAGCATTGAATGACAAATGTGCTTTACAGCGTAACTGCTCTTAACCTTGCAAAACTATGTATGAATCCTTGTCTACATCATGGTGTATGGTAGCAAAAGTGACAAATCATGAGCAATACACAGACATTATCACAAAGGATTAGTTTAAAACATTTACCATACTTGTTCATGAGGTGTATACTATATGCCAGATATTTTGCAAGAAAAAAACCCCATTACTATAAATGCTTTAGTATGTGGTAATTTTCTACAACAAATGGTAGCATTTATGTGACAGTTGTACATCATCAGTCCATTTGATATAATTTGTATATTCTATCATGTTTCTGTGTAGTCCCTGTAGAGTGTTTTTGCAAGTGAAAACATCTCTCCCTATACATGGCGTAGCCTGATGAGACCTTGATCATAGCTGGACTATTTAGGAGGGTATTTTCAGTCAAATAATAAAAAGTTATAAAATGTAGTAACTTTAAAAATAAAATACAGGGGTCGACTGACTATTTTTCCTTTCCAGGCCATAAACAGGTATAATATGGGTGGAAATTTCAAAACTGGGGAAGGTGGAAGAATCATTTCTGAGACTGATTTAAGAACCAAATGTCTGCAGTTTGACATTGCTCAGGGCATTGAAAAACATTAAAAGTAATCCCAGAAGCTGGGTTACCAAGCAAAGCAGGTAAATGGCTCAAGGGTACATAGTAAATTAATTTTATCAACACGTGGGTCTGCAGTTTGTCATGTGTGTCTTGTATTAACAATATGGCTATCTCTTTCATATATGTGGTGTATGTACCTGCATATGGAGGTGCACACATACAGATATAACCTTGAGGAAATGAACCACTATCATTTTCAAATATATATTATTTTTAAATAATTAAACAGTATAAGCATTTCAGAGATGGCACCACAAGTAATATTTAAACACTTTAAAAAGATTCATGAGCCAAAGAGACCCAAATTACTTTGACCAGAATCTGTTTGCATTTTGAGATCAAGAGCCATTTATTCTTAAGACCAAAATAGCATGATTTTGAGCAATATGAATATTCAAAATGAATTTCAATATGAGCTCCAGAAGGGGGCATAGAAGGAACTAAGGACTCTCTTTCCTTGTTATATACCTTGCATTGGTGGTATGTGTTCATTTCTTGCTAGTTAGTTATTACTGCATATAACTCTTTTTAGGTTACTTTGAAAAACAGCTATTTCAAGAGTTTTCTTTTGGAATGCTGTGTGTGTGGCACCAAACTTTTTGGGAGGTACATTATACACAAAGACCAAATGCTTTCAGATGTGTCCCACTAACTGGTACCCAATTCTCTATCATAATACTGAGCAACTGTTTTGAATAGCACTTTGTTTTCTTTTTTCTTTTTTCTTTACCTGAATGATGTGATGTATGGTCACTTCATACATTTCTGGGTTTTTTTACATGGAAAAGGGATTCTCAGCATCTGCTTTAAATAAAAAATTCCCTAATTTCCATGTATGCCTTCTTGCATCCATCATCTATGTTAAACTCCAAACAACAGACTCTATCCAAGTGCAGTATTTCATGCACTGTATCTGAGCCTTTAAGTAGGCTTGTGTTTTCAACTAGTTTGCTAACATTTTGGCCTAGAATCAGGCACTTACTGTCCTTCATGCCTTGTTTTAATGTTTACAGAATTTTTCTTTAAAACAAAAGACTAGCTGACAATCTATGAGAGGTTATCAATACATTCTTCATACCCAGGCTAAAAGTTTGTATTATTTATTTTATAGTGTTGTAAGTTTCATAGTAACTAGGGTCAGAAGGGGCCTAGAGCAGGCCATCTAGTCTGACCCCCCGCCAATGGCAGGAACAAGTGCTGGGGTCACAGGACCCCA
>JAGPOW010000229.1:10047143-10059112 GCA_030014935.1 Caiman crocodilus | reverse complement strand
TTTTTTTTTTTTGTCTTAACTAGGTTTTAGTTTTCTTCATGCAACTTGCCCCAAAGACCTTTGTTGCACAGGAGTTTGTTCTAAAGACGTGGTGCCCAACCCTTTGGACCTGTGGAACAGATGTGTGATGTGAGGCCTGTCTGTGGGCTGGTTCTTCAACTTCTCTCAGTGGTTCTTAACTGAATGCTGTCACTAAGTAAAGGTGCCCTGTACACCTGGGGCACAGCTAGACTGAGAGGCTGTAACATGTATGTGTATTCCTACCTCACTAGCATTCTCTGATAAACCTAAAGCAGACAGGAAAACCCACTCTTGTCACAGTCCATTCTAGTCTGGCTATGTAACAGGTGCATGGGGAACTTTTACCTGGTATCAGAATCTGGCCTTGTATAATGCACTTAATTTGTTGTCCAAGTGACCTTTTTCTGAATAGTTTAACATATTTAAATGCTGCTTTGCGAATTTTCCTATTCTTTATCAGCACCTATTTTGTAATATTTGACTTATTTTCTTCTTTAATACCACACACTTATTTAATTTATCAAGATTTACTGTGACAGTTCTTTATCAATAATTGGATCCGTTTTCTACTCTTCTTTTAAGGAGATTGGGGGTCCTGTATGAAAATCCTTGCCTTTCTCGTATTCAAATTTAAGCAATTCATAGATCTGGGAACCTACCTAGAGGGAGAGGTCAGATTAGATAGGTGACAATCAGATTTGGCTCCAAACAACTTTTCTGTGAAATGATTGTCTTTAATGTTGCCATGCTTTCCACCAAACACCAGCTATCCACAATTTGGAATGCCATATGTAATGACTAAAATGGTTTTTTTTATAAGCATATGAGGGTCTATTAATAAAACATGTTGTGACTATTGAGAGTGAGATGGGTTCTAATTTTAATGCAATAACTCAGAAATGGAGTAATAGTTCTGTGAACGTGAACTCCAGCGTGGTGAACTTGGATGGCCGTTTCCTCATACAAAGTGATTTTCCTCATTTACCATGTTACAAAAATACTTTTCCCCCTATAGAAAGGAAAGTCCAAATAGCTTCTTCTATCCTTGGGTGTTTAACTAGATTTCTTAGATCATTCAGAGGTTCTAGAAATCATCAGAACCAAGTTAGCTAGCTCATGAATATTTTTTATTTACATTAAGGGCAATGAATAAGGTTGCTTTCATAAAGGCTTCTTCTGAGTCATTGTTCTGAGAGCTTCATCTAACACACATTCGTAAACAGTTATGAAGGCTTAAACCATTGTTGTCTGTAAAAGTCTCCAAGCTGGCTAGCAAGTAGCAGCATCCTCCCCTTCACCATAGTATAGTAAATTTATCTTCTCAGAAATCCTCCCAAATATAGATAGGAAATGCCTTACTGCAAGCAAATTGGTTACTATCCTTTAGGGTGTGTAAATGCTAAAAGTTATCAATGGTTAGTAACTTTTTTTGGAAGATAGTCTATTGGTAGTGGATTATGTAATTTAAGATAGATTCTGGAATAATATTTTATACTGTGCATGTTCCTTGGACAATTGAAAATGAAACAAGGAGAATCCAAATATAGAAAGAATCATTGTAGGTATACTTAAAGAAAGTCTGAGGCATGCGAGTTGCTCAGAGGGACCCAAATGGCCTCCAAAACTTGGCAGTATTGTATCAATTTTATCATCCTCAAAAGGTGTGTATTTACATAGTCCAATATGCTTATTTTAAATGTCTTTGTTTACATTTTTGTCACTGAAAAATCAACCAAGCTTGGTATTGAAGAACAAACATTGTCAGTTAATGAAGGTTTACTACTATGATGTCCTGAATAATCTACTGCTCAAACTCATACATCTGACAGAAATAAACAAAAACAAAATTAATAAAATAACTAAGTGTGCCTTTCCTTTGCCAGAAGATAGCAAGAAAAAAAAGACCCTGACAATCCTGTTAAATGGTCTCAATAACATTAACAGTTGGGTTTGAAAGAAGAAACATGTGAATAGAATGTATTCAGCAGGCTGGGAGCCGTGACACTGGTAAGGCCCTGACTGACACCTACGATATACCGAAAAATGGGTTCATTGGAACTTTGAGCAACTGACTTTTTATCCACACATCTTAGAAAACAGCCCTGCTCCTGAGAGATAACAACAAAACTTAGTTAAATATTGGGTAAAAAGAAATATAATACAGGGAATTGTGTATAGTTAGACATAATTTTGTTTGGAAGGCTCATTTTTTGTGCTGTGCGTAGTCAAAAGGAAAAGTTTTTTAGACATAAGTATGAGCTTCTATCTCTGCAGTTTAAGAACTGTCATCAGTGGGCAAGGACTGAAACAAAGCCTTTAATATGATTTATTTTTTTAAATTTTTTTATTTTTTGTGTGCGTGTCTAAGTTACTTGTAACCATAAATTGTACCTTTCATGGGAGTGGCTTTTTGTAAATGTAGATGAATCACTGATATGATTCCACTTACCTTGGATTACTTTGAATTTTCCATTTCCATTTTCTTAAACTGCTTTACTGACTATTGACAAGGTATATTTAGACTTGGATTGTTACTGGAATTGTCTCTTGGCGGCTCTAAAAAAAGGGAATTAAAAGAGCTTTTGACCTATGAGGGATGGAAGGAACAAAGATACATGGCCTGAAACAGGTGGTTAAAATTGGGTATATTTTGGCTTGTGTACAGGCTCCCCTTGCCGTTCACAGCGGATATGTTCTCGTATCCCTCACGAATGGCAAAATCCATGAATAAGGCACTGTGTTCGTGAATGTGGTGCCCCTGGCGGCTGGGGGAGGGGGGGTATGGCTCTGGCTGTGATGGTGGGAGCACAGCGGCAGCAAGCATGTAGCTCCTGAGGATCTCCGGTGAGTGTTTAAAATGTAGTTTAAAATGCAGGTTCAGCATTTGCAAATATTTGAAACCATGAATGCCTAACCCGCAAATAATGAGGGTTTCCTGTACTCGAGAGCTGGTGTGAAATAAACTATTTTTAGGATTATAGCCTTGCACAATAACAGAATTCTTCAGGCTCCCTTAAGCTGTTAATGAATATAATGTACATGCTATTCAGCTCTACTATTTGCTGGATGTTCTCCCAATACAATAAAAAGACAAAGAAAGTATCTGGAAAAGATAGTAATTACTGTTGTGTGTAGCAGACCATTACTTGACTATTAAAGGAAAAGCAAGAAGTGAGAATTGTTTTAGAAATGTGCCCTTCTTTTTCATAATGAACTAAAATTGAGAGAGACCTTTAATCCCAATTGTCTGCTAAACTTATAGGATGCAAGATTCATTAGCAGCTGTTTCTCTTGCAAACAAACTGCCATAGCAGGCAAATCCCATATTGGCATTTTGAGCCCTTCTGTGTACTCCCATAGGAATTTAGTTATGTTCCTGGGACTCCAGGGTCAGGTACAGACGTTACACATAAACCAGCATAAGTGATTGGAAACTGGTCTATACCTGTAACCAAACAGAAGTTCAGCACATGTAGACTGGTTTTAGAAATGCCAGAACTCCAGTCTAAGATAGACCTGAATGGATGTAGTATCAGACTTAATGGGTGTTTTTACGCATGCTGTGAGGGTGATAGTGGAGGGGAGGCATCTCGTGTTGAAGTTCCTGCACTTCAAAATGGCAGCAGGGGGAACCTTACTTAAAGCTCATCAAATCAGCTTTAAAGTACCCCCACTGCCATTTTGAAGTATGGGGTTGCTGATGCATGAGATACAGAGGCTGGATGGAGCACGATAATTATCATGTTCCATGAGACTCGTTTAATTACAGCACGTTGGAGCAGCTTCCTAGCTCACATACAGACACCAGTCTTAGGTTAGGTTAGACTGGTCTATAGATTCATAGATGTTAGGGCTGGAAGGGACCTCAAAGATCATCAAGTCCAGCCCCCTGCCCCAGGAGCACGGAGTCAGCTAGGGTCAAAGGACTCCAGCAAGGAAAGTATCCAAGCATTTCTTGAATAAGTCCAGAGTAGGTTAATGCACCACCTCTGGAGGGAGTCTATTCCAGGTGTTGGGGGCTCGGACAGTAAAGAAATGTTTTCTTATGTCCAGCCTAAAGTGGTCTTGTAGGAGTTTATGACCATTTGTCCTTGTTTTTCCTTCGGGCACTGTGATGAACAGACATTTTCAACAGGATCCCCAGATCCTGATGAATACCTCTTGTACTTATAGGCAGCCACCAGGTCCCCCCTGAATCTTTGTTTTTCCAGACTGAAGAATCCCATGGCTCTCAGCCTCTCTTCATAAGGTCTATTCTCTTGTCCTCTGATCATGTGCATGGATCTCCTCTGGACTCTCTCAATCTTCTGGGCATCCTTCTTGAATTGCAGAGCCCAGAACTGGATGCAGTACACCAGCTGTGGCCTCACCAGGCCTGAGTACAGTGGGAGGATGACATCCTGGGATTTACTTGAGAAGCATCTATAGATGCAAGCCAGAGTTTTGTTTGCTTTACCAGCTGCAACATCACATTGCTGGCTCCTGTTCATCTTGTGGTCAGTAATGATCCCCAAGTCTCTCTCAGCAGTGGTGCTAGCAAGCGTAGTGCTGCTGAGCATATAAGTATGGGCCGGATAGTTCAAGCCTATCGAATTATCCACTCAACTTAGGTGGCTGACTGCTGACACCGCAGGATACTTTGCAGCCTTCTCACTATCCCCCTTTGCAGGGAGGTATGCTGGAACTTTTCTGTGCTTGACTGCTCCAAGCTGTCAGCCATAGGAGGGGGTTAGGGATTGGACTATTTGCATTTCACTATTTTTCGATCTTTATATAACGTCCCTAGGTAGGGGTGGGGGAGGGCACTCCTCAGAAGGAAGGACTGGGCGCCTTGAAGCTCTGACAAGCTGCGGGTATGGGGGAGGGTAAAATCCTGGCATCTGTTTCTGCACCCCTGTATGGCAGAGAGCAGTGAGGGGAGCAGCTCACCTCACTATCATGCGGGGATGTGGACGCAAGGACACAGATGCGCTCATAGCCAGGTAGGGAAAGGGGGAAATCCTGGTGCCTGTATCCCTGAAGAGTAGAGCCGGGTGGGGTAGGAGCAACAGCTCCCCTCATTGCTGACACGTAGGGACACAGATGCAGCTGTGGCCAGGTAGGGCATAGTGGATTGCCCTCCCATGCCTGGCAGCCAAACAGGGGTGGCCCACTGGCTCAGCTTCGCTCACATGCTCTGGCAGCCATGGGGCATGGTGGGAGGTGTGCAGGATTGCCCCAACCAGCTGGCCTCAGCCAGTGTAGGCACCTTAAGTACCACCTCTCACAAAGCGTAAACAACATCGTTTTGTTTTGCTTCTGTCTGATCTAGCCTAGTGTACTTAGAGAAAAGTGTGAAATTTAGAGCACTTCCACCTTGGGCTTATTCTCAAAGTCTGTATTTAGCCCAGGTGTCAATCTTGATTACAAATGCTCGAGCATTGAGTTAGTCTATATCGTTCTTTTTCTCTCATAAAATATCAAGATGCATATTGGACTCTAACTGGTGAAGCCATTGCTGAAGCTCAAAATATGCTTTGGTTTGCAAAGTTTGGACTTGTATAATGTTTTATGAATTTTTAATAGTGTTGTTCCTCAAGTGTGGAATTCAGTTGTCAGACCATTGCAACGAGACTAGGGAGACTGGGAAATATTAATATTTTGATTAGAGATGAAGGTGGGAAACTGACAAGATGGGCAGCGTTTAAGACTTTTGAATATTAGATTCAGCAAAGAAATCTAAGGAATGAAAATATAAATTGTAAGGTTTAAATAAAATGTGTGTAAAGTTAAATACTTTTATATATGGCATATTGTAAAACATATCAACACCACATGTAGGCTCTGGGAAAAGTAGTGAAACTATGCTGATATACATCAGCTGAGAATCTCTCATACTTTTTCCTGACTCCATATCTTGTTTAGAAAAATGCAGTTCTCATTTGGCTGAACTCTGCATTTCTTATGGCACCATAGTTTTGACTGTTTGAAGGGAGAGTTTTGAATATGCAGTAAATGTAGGACCAAGACCTTAAATTTTGAAGGTGATTGGAATTATGTGGGGCAACACAGTTATATCAATTCCATAAAGGGTTTAGACAGTGTGCTGAATTTCACAGGTGCTATGAGTGTACCATGCTGAAAATTTTCAAATGCATCTCAAATGTGTTCACTGATACAAAGAAACTCCTATGTGGATGCCTGGCCCGTCATGTGAATCTTTTGAACATTATAGGACATTGAGATGTTATGAATTTTCCCCTGCACATGCATGTATTTCATTTCTATTTATAAAGGATGTGTTTCTGGTTTTAGAATTAGAACTGTGGTTTTGGGGTTTTGTGAACAGGAAAAGCCCATGCAATCAGACTACATGCAGCTGTTCTGAGAAAATGTAAAAGCTGAAGGCTGGGTAAATGGGTGGAACCCTGATTGTGTGTGGGTAAGACAGGGGGGAATGGAAAACCTACTGAGTGCATCTTGTTGCCCTCCCCCAGAATACAGTATTTACAAATAGTCTTAAATGAGGGGGGACCATAACATTTTAGGAAGGAATTGTACTTTTAATAAACTAAAATACGGAGGACTTAGATTTTGCAAGTGTTCTCTGTTATGCACTGCACTTCACTGACAAATGCCTCTCTCAAAAGTGATATCTGCACTAATAACATGTAGTACTCTGTCTGCCTCTAGTTGAAAAAATCAGTCTTTACTATAAAAGATCTTTACTAGGTCATATTATGTTCTGACAAACATTTGCTGCAGACATCGAGACAGAGCCATATACGTTTTGGCTTCCTAAGCTGAAATTGTTTCAGCATCAGATTACTGCTTTGCAAATGAGTAGCATTTTTATGCTGTGGTCTTGTGGTCTAATATTAATACATTTTCAAAATGGAAACCTGATGGATTAGATCATTTTCCCTCAGTCTGTATCCCTTGGGACATCTAACCTATGTTGCTTGTTTTAATTAAATTACCACATTTTCCATATGATTAAATGCCTGAATAATGAAGACTTATGGGACTCAATTTTAATGCACCATACATGAATATGAGCAACGGGGGGAAACACATGATTTTACTTTAAGTGGAATCTTTTAGTAGCAAATGTTTCACCTCATCTCTTTTCAGATCAAATGAAAGTTGCAGAACAGTAGAGTAGAAAACTGAGTATCAGAGCGCAGTGTTCAATGGGTGGGAACAAATATCTCTGAAGGAAACATGTAAGTTAATGGGAGAATAATAGTAAATGGTAGTGAATTCTGGTGATGTGCCAGGCAAGCCTTTTCTCACTTACAGCATAGTATGTTTTCAATCTCGGGGAAAGAGGCCACTTCCCATCTCATACTGTCAGGTATATCTTGGCGCTATTATAAAGGGACTCAATGCCTTTTCATTCCATTGGGGGTTTCATGGGGCTTAAATCAGGACAGGAGTTGGCTCAACATTGATAATTATGGGGTATCTAATCTAAAAACCATGCTTGCTATTTTTAAATTTAAACGTTGAATAGTATTTGTAGTTACAATTACAGTAAAAAAGGAGCAAGTTGAAGTGGGAAAAGAACCCATTAAAAATAACATATTCAACTTCATTTGTGGAAAAAAAGATTTTATGTTGTAAAAATGTTTGCTAAATGAACAAGCATGATTTGTTCTCATTTTTATTAGGTTTGGTCATGAGGATGAATGTAGATGACTGGGGCACTGTGCAGCATGACTGTAGACATGCCTGTGGGGGATCCTGCTCTGACACCCTGGAAATCCAGCACATCTGAGCAGACTCGATTAATTTTGCTCGCAGGAGCACTTGAATTGATGCACTCTGACATCCTCACACATCACGTGCATCAGTGGCGCAGCATGCCTCCATGCAGAGAAAATGGCAGCTGTGTGCTTTTAACTAAAACACTTTTGATGTGCTTTAGTACAAAGAGCACTGTTGCCATTTTCTCAGTGAGGCGGTGTGCTGTGCCACTGATGCACATGATGCACACTCGCTTTACATTAGCGTGGCTCGCTAATTAAGAGCACCTGGTGCCGCATCGGGAATAAATGTCAAATTGCCCAGAGTTTTTTTTGAGGCTGGTATGACTTCTTGCTTGATCCTGGGCCAGTTAAATGATTCACAGTATTGAATTCAAAATGGCCACTCAGGTTATCAAAGGGCACACCCTTTCATTACTTATGGGTAATTCAGGCTGTAGAAGAAGAGGTAATTTTTTGTGCTCCCTTTTACCACTTCAGATTCTTTTTCTGAAAAGAGGCATTGTTAGCTCTCTTCCCTTTCCTTTTAACTTTCAGTCATCTTTTCTGTTGGCATATCTTTGTACCACTTGGTTCAAGTGGGGTCAATCTGTAGTTTATTTAGAGTGCTAGGAAAAAGAAAGTATGGCAGAAAAAAAATGCCTGAGGCTGTCCTGATAACGTTTTCAAGCTATTTTAGCAGCCTTAGTTTATGCAAACTTAATTTTGGAATAATTATCCACGTCAGGGTTGCCAGCTGTCTTCAAATATGTAGACGGAACCTAGAAAAAACACCTTAAAAGGCCTGTCTAAAAATTCATACAAGCTTTTTGCCCTCCTTAAGCTGGAGCAGCATTGATAGACGGATGGAGTATACGAATGCCACCTGCTGCCAGAGCAAGAGTGCATGGAACTCTTTTTGTCCAGGCTTTGCGCTCACTGCAGCCTGCTAGACCCTTCCCCTGCCTCGATCCATGTGCTGCCATTGGATCCCGACACCAGCCCATTGCTTCCAACAGTCACTAGTATCAAAGGTAGGCATCTCTGTAGGTTCAGAGAGGGAGAAGCAATGTGTTGGGGTCAGTGCCAGGACAGGGAAAGCAGGGCCAGGAGGGATCAGGCTGGGGAGACATTGGGCTGTGTGGGGTGCAGCATGGTGTGGGGTGTTAGTTGAGTAGGTCATTCCTATGGTGGTGGCAGTTGCACAATAAAAAAACCCTCAGTAAAATATGCAGATTGTTAGTTTTATATTTCTATATTTCACAAACACACACCAACAATCTGCATATTTTTACTGAGATTTTTTTAATATATATTGGATTTGCAGCTCATCCACTGATCCTCTCATACAAGAGTTAGTAAGTGGGGGTTAAATGAAATAGTAAAGAAACTTGTTCCTACTGAGGGACAATATGGAATCTGGCCATAAGCATAATGTTATCAAAAATGATATTTCTCCTGTGAAAGGGTTTTCCATACATATTGGTGACCTTTCTAGACTGCCAAACCTTTCTTTTTTTAAAATCTACAATGGGAAATTAACAGCTTATGTTGGATGAAATTTAAAAAAAATCCTAATTAATGGAGAAAATTCGGATACTTTATCACGTTAGAATAAAGCATAGTTGCTTTAGGCTGTATTTTGGAGAACAGAAAAATTAAGAACATGGACCTGGAGAGATTTCTGAGGTCATGCACTGTAATTCCCTGCTGTCACAAGTGATTGCTTTATATAAGACCCTTAATACATTACTGAGCTCCATCTTACTGTTAGATTGTTTGCCACCACCACACTGGAAGGCAGTTTCAGAACCTCATGCCTCTAGTCATTTTAAATGCATTTGTTTGCACGTCTACTTTGTCCTGTAGTTCTTCTCTTTCTTTCCATGGTTTTGATGCTCTCTAACATCATTGTACAGCAGTGATTCTTTAAGAGCGTCCGGAAGTGTGCTGAACATTGTTAGCACTTTTTGGGATACATGCACCTATATGTGATTCACAAAATCAACCCAGAGATTTCAAGTAGGAACCTTTATGATGCAAGCAACCATTTGCCATACCTGGTCTAGGTCTAGGCTGCTTATTTTAAGTTGCCTACATCTAGACTGGGAGTAGTCATGTGCAGCAGTTCACTGCTTCTGGGTGTAGCATGTACAGGCATTAACCAATTCCAGGAACCATGTGGGAAGCCTTCTGTGTAGGTAATTTGGGGTCAGGGAAGGGAATGTCTGCACAACTGGGTACTGTATATAGATGGGGCCTAACCCCCCACAGAATTCAAACAAAAAATAAGCATGCTAATGGATTTTCAGGAGGGCACCTATTTTGTAATGGGCTGTTGCTTACTCTTAAGGCCAAGTCACAAAAAAGCATTGAGGAGGAGGATCCCCCCATCTTTTTGAATGAATAATTTTTCAAAGATGTGGTGTGGATTAGATTATGACCTTATATGTTAAATTTTTATGAAGTTGATGTTCTTCCTTTGCTCTTGCCTTGTTTTTCTCCGGTAAAGGAAATTGATGGTGCTGGTACCCATGTTGTACTCCAGTTGTCTGATCCTTTGTACTACTGAAGTCTATTCAGTCATGTGCAGTTCTGTTTGGCAGATCTCTGTGCAATCTCTTGGGTTTGTTTTGTTGAGAATAAGCCTTTAAAAGTGTTAGTATTAGCAACGAGAGTATAGAAAATATATTTTGCTTTTTTTCTCTCTCTCGATAGATAGATCTATCTAGCAATCTATCTCATGCATTTTGCTCATCTCCAAATATGATGACTGTTTAGTTATTCCATTAGTTATGCAGTGGGATATTGCTTTATTCACTCTTCATTTTGCCATGATCAGGTCTGTACAATTGTTCACCCTCTTCCTTCTCCCCCTTCTGCCCCCCACGCTCCCCAGCTTTCCCTTTCCATGCAGCTTACATTTTTTCTTCTCGCCATCTGTCATCCTACTTTTTATCAAATAGAAAGGAACCATTTGTTATAACTTTAAAAATAAATGTTAAACAACCAGAAGTAAAGAAACCTAGCAGACAGCCAAATAGTTCTCAGTGATATTGTTTCATGATCTTTGTCCCACTGCATAAATAATAGAATAACTAAACTACCACCATATTCAGAGATGAGCAAAACACATATGTTAATGTTTATTAGCTTTCCACTTCAGAGATTTATTTCCCTACTTGTTTAAATATTTTGAGAAACATACTGCAAAATTTAAACATGGAATGCACTCACTTCATACAGCATTCCAGTTTCTGCTCTTCGAGTTTGAAACTGATGAAATTAAAAGTGTTCTGGCCATGAGGCCCCAGTATGTTTGGGATGACCTCTGGATGTGTAAGCCACAGTTAGAGGGCTTTGAATAAAAAAGCATTGTGGAATTTCAGTTATTGAAGGGGCAGTGCTATCCCTCAGGCTTTCTGCACCACCACAAAACATAGTAGGATTAATTTCAAAGCAAAGCTTTAAACTTTCTTCTTTTCATCAAGAAAAACCCAACAAGAGGTGATTTTTAAATAACTTTGTGCTGATGAATAGTGAGGACAATATAGAAGAGCTTCTCCTAGAAAGTAACCAAGTAATCATAAATTCACTGTGGAATATCATGTGTGGTTCTGATCACTGATCTCCAAAAAAAATGTAAACTCATGTTATCTCCAAGATTTAGCTTCCTTTGTTTAACGATTCCTCAAATTGCTTGTCAGCTCTGTTGTTCCTAAAACAGTTTTTGAGATAGTCTCATAAGCAAGGATTACAGAATAACTGCCTCCCCACCCCTTAGTTGGGAGGAAAATTCCAGATAGAATTTACTTTGTGTCTACACTGAAGTCCCAGAGCTCTTCATAGAATTGACTTCACTAACTTGTTCTGGTTTCCTCTGAAGAAACCTTATCAACCACACTTTAAATTAAAGTATAATTTTGACATTTTGATAACAAACTGTAGGTTGGGAATTAGAAGGCGGTTTTTCAACCAAGAAAGAAGTAAGGTTTTGGGACAACTTTCTCATAGAAGTAGTGGAGGCAAGAAACACAAAAAACATATGCTTGCATGCTTGAGTTAGCAGGGGACATGATTTGATAATCCAGAATATAAAAAAGGCAAGGACCTCCCATGTTCTTGTTGTGTGAATTCTTTACATATTTCTAAACAGTGCATTTTGGTGCATTACTTCTTTCCCATGATTCACTTCCTCCTTTTGCCATATTTGTTTGTACC
>JAGPOW010000229.1:9991824-10042576 GCA_030014935.1 Caiman crocodilus | reverse complement strand
ATATTTCATGGACTTAACATAGACATTGGATTTATGACACATTACAACCTGCCTGACATCTGATTCATCACCAGGCACCTGCCTGACCCCACCTCTTACATTCTTCTTTTTCCCCAACCTTTCCTCCCCTCCTCCCTAGTTGTTCTGCCTTTTGACTTCCTGATTTCCTCCTTTTCCTTTTTGTTGGAGAGACTCTCTCACCTTGTGCTATTATCACTGTCCTGTTTCCCTTAGGCCTTTCTCCCCCTGCTTTTCTCCCCCTCTCTTCCCTGTTTTACTTTTGTTTTTTTCTAATTTCGACCTATTTTCTTTTCCATGACTTCCTGTTGCTCTTTCTGTGTCCCTCTTTTGCTCTTTTCCTGTCTCCTACTTACTCATTTTTCACTGTTGGCTTTTTCCCACCCTTGCAGTCTATCACTGCTGTCTCTCCTTGGGGCAGTGGTGGCAGGACCTGGCTCACTGATGAGCCTGGCCCCACAGCGGTAAGCAGCTCCCCTCCCCTCGCTGCTGGCTGGGGCCCATGGGCTGGCCCTGCCCACCTCGCCTCGCCTTGCTGCTGCCCTGCGGCAGTGGCAGCGCTCCATGGCTGCAGCGGCTTTGCGCTCCGCGGTGGTGGTGGTGCCACTGCCTCAGGCCAGATAAAATGGCTTGGCAGGCCGCATGGCAGCCCACAGGCTGTATGTTGGACAAACCTGTATTAGAATGAGGTAGTTAGCCATTTTAGTCTGTTGCTTATGAAAGCTTATGCATCTCTTAATTAGACTCTTAAGGTGTAACATTACTCTCTCTTTTTACAGCTATAATGGTAGTATTTCTGATACCCATTATACATATCTTGGCCAAGCCCAATACTGGCCAGGCCCAGAAATTGTATAAAATGAGGTAGCTGTGTTGAAACCAGTGGGATTTCATGGATCTTCCTCAGAAGTATCGTGTCTCATGTTTTTTAAGTTTACTTAGAATCTGACTGCACTGAACCAAAAACCCCCAAACAAATCACGATGGCCATACTCTGTAAACCTTGATCGTGCTTATTAGCAGTCATATAAAAGTGAATGGGGCTACTAAAGTTAGTTAAGCATTTGCGCCTGTGGTTTGAAGGTCAAACAACATATAAATTAACACTAAGCAACAGGACCAAATCTCTGTGGGAAATGGCTTAAATTAACCCCTACAGAACACATTGCTAAATAAAAACCTGTAAATTGTGATTCCTAAATATAATTTTGCTCCTAAAATGCATGTGTTTTCAGGAATTTGAAATTTGTATAAACTTGCTTTATTAAAAGCTTTGCTAGAACATTGATTCAGGAGTAAACTTGGGTAATAAATTACACCTAGACCTAGGTAATTACACCTAGACATAGCTTTCAACAAATATGTTCCAATAATCAATTAGCATTTAACATACAATGGACATTTTATTCAGTCCAATTTAAATGCACATTTGGGATCCTGTCCTTTAGACTAAGTCTTCAAAGTACAGAGTACTTTCTGAACTTTGCAATTTTAAGTGATTATGGGTTTGCAGAAGACTCTATTACCCTGCTTCATAAAATGGCAAAATTGGTCAAGCCTTAAAATAATGGCTTTAAATAAAAGGTTGCTTTCAAAACTCTGACTGCTTTCTTAGTGATGGTTCTTTACTCCTTTACACAGTACTTGTGTATCTGGGCATCTTTTCCAAAAAAATGTGTGGTTGAAGCATTTCATCACCAGGAAGAACTCAGAGTTGAGATTTTCAGTTTTGTTAGGGACATGAGACTGGAGATGGCCTCCTAAGCTATCAAATCCAGTCAGTCCCTTGTATTTGGATATCACTATATATCCAAAGCCCCAGCCTCTCTTGCACACCACAGACACAAAACAAAATCCCAAACAACCTATAATCTACCACAGGTAAAAACAGTTACTGTCATTGTTATGGCAGAGATGTTATTAATATATGTTGAGATCATCCTAGTATGGGGACTGTACATACAGGAGAAGACAAAAAAAACACCACAGTCCTTTTTAGTCTGATTTAGAGGGTGAAGGAGGACATCTTCCTGATACCAAATCTGGCTTTTGCCTTGATCCTATGTAAACCATGTACCATGAAAGGTGTAAACCACAACATCTTTCATGATACATGAAAGATTTCCAAGTACTTCAGAAGGGCCAGTGCACCCAAATGTAGACTCCCATCTCTTGCTGTGGCGAATGCTTAATGCTTCAGAAAAAGTATGCAAAACCTTTGAAGGAATTAAAATTAAACAAATGAAAGGAAAATAATCCTTTGTGGCCCTTAAACGCATCCAGCAGAAGTCATGAAACATGGGTGTACCAAATAACCCCTTCTGTTAAGAGATAAAATTACCTTTCAACCTAGCATGGAGATAGTAAAATATGTAAGTACTGGTAAATACTTGATTTGGTGTCCTGTGCTGATTCATTGATATAATGTATTGTACTATCCATTCCATCAAGTTTAGTGTTGAAACTATTAAACAGTTTTTGCTCCCCTGCCACTTTTATTCTGATGATGATTCCAGAATTTCACTCTTTTGTTTATTCCCAGCTCTACCACAAATCTCCTAGGATCTTCAAAGGAGACTAAGGGATTTGAGTACCCAACACACATGGAAATTTTCTGGGATTTTTTTGGCATTCAACTTCTTTTGAAAAGCCGACTTTGGTTACTTTCTGGCTCTCTGCAATTTTGCATCTGCCAAATAGTGATATTTTGCTACCTCACCAGGATGTTCTAAGGATAAACTAATATAATATAGGTGAGGTACTTGTATGCTATACTAATTGGTCCTTCAGAAGAATATGGATATGTAGTCTGCTTTCATTTAGATGTTTATATATAAAGAATCAAACAATAATGTCACTATCATATGTTGCTGAATGTAAGTTGGATTTTTCAGGGAACACAATGAACTCGGGCACTGGGCAAGTAGAAAACAATCCAGCTAGTTGGCAAGAGGCATTAAATTAAAAAGGAGGAAGAATTCTGTGGAAACTTAGTGGAGACAATACTGTGGAAAACCTGTAGTATGTGCACATTTTCCTTCCCCATTTGCGGCCTAATTGAGAGAGGCGTTAATGCAGCTGAGAATGCCAAAAGAAAAATGCCAGCTTTGTGCAAAAGGAAACTGAACTAGCCAATTATTTTTCTGGTTGGACTGCTGTTTTAAGATACAGCAGAGCAAATGTGGTTGCTTCTCAGCCTGTACATACATATTTTTTTTCTAACAACGAGAGTGAAACTTGGCAAAAATTTAGTACCTTATAGGGGCGGCAGGATGGAAGGAGTTGGGGGGGTTGTGAGGGAGAGCAGAGGGGAAGGGGAGAGAGAGAGAACCACACAAAGAGAGGGAAGTGGCCCAAAGCTTTGTTTTATTAAAAGCTAGGACTCCTTTGGAAGTTTCGTACTATCATTTTGGTTTTCTGAGTCCTTAAGCAATATGCAAATCTCCCTTTTTTTTTCTTCCATATCCAGTGCCCTTGAAATCATATCAGTATAATACAATTCTGGACATAGCTAGGAAGGAAACTATGCTAGTTCCTGAAAGAGGCCATAAGTTTTCTAGGAGCCGAAGAAGTGATCATTCATAATAGCACTGAATGGTTGTTTCCAGGTTAAATGTGCAGAAGTAGGGAATCCTGGTACTGGGTATGGAATATTGGCGAATACAGAGGACCTGTACAGACTAAATGTCATGCATTAAATATGCAATAAATACCATGATCCAAGTCACTTGGTTTACCACAGGATGGAACTAGGAAGTGTGAGTATATGACACTGGATATCTTCACAAAAGGAAGGAATTGAAATGGTGAAGGAACACATTAAATAACAGTAATGAGGTGTTTTTATCTGATTCCCAAATCATTCTGCTGGGGAGTAGGTTAGAATTTTTCAGTAAGGTTGCAAAAATCCATATTATTTAAGTGGGTCCTTCTTGAATTCAGTAAGAATGAGTTCTCTGCACTGCAAATAGTAGGTTGTATGATTTGGTACTGTTAGTGTGTCCCATGGAGAGATGGTGAATACCAGAGTTTCACTATCCTAGGTAAGTGTACAATACTTGGGTGGTGGAATTCTTGAAACTTTGCAATGACTCCCATAATTTTGTTGGCAGATTTGTTACCCTCCCTTCCTTCCTCTCATTTTAAACTGTTATTTCAAGCTATGATCTTGATGTTTTTCCCAAGTTTTTCTTTTAGTCACCTCCCCTATTACTGTTCCCAGAAAGAGGAGAAGGAAAAAAATTGGTGAAAGAAGACATTCAAAAATCTCTTTAGATGTGGTCACTCAGCCAGTGACTGCTGATCAGCTGCAGTAATTATCGAGATAAACTGTAAGGGTCATAGATTGCATGTATAAACAGAAGGTTTGAGGCTCAGATTCTCTTAGTCACCTTTAAGGTGGCAATTGTTTTCAGTGTATAAAAAAGTGTGTATAAATCTATATATCTATATAAAACAAATCTATATTTGTTTATAGTATAATTAAGGAAAGATCTAGTGCTCTTAGTGGCCTTTGAGGTTTTTTTTAAAATCTAAATATGTTGCTAGATCAAGAGTTAAGCAACTATTTTGTGTACCATTTATTTGGTGAAAATTTTAGATTTTTTGGCATTCTGAAATGATATAGTTGATTTCTTTTTTCCAGGCTTAAATTTCAAAGGGAATGAGATCACTTAGGGTATGTTCAAGCATTATATTTAGATTGACCTAACCATGACCAATCTAAATGCCTGGTTGTGCAAGCACTCATGGGGCTTAAATCACCCCCAAGATGGTGTGCATCTAAATTAGTTCACCTCCAGATAGCATATCCCCAGGGTTGGGAAAGCCTAGTCAGTCTCCACAGCCCTGCGACTGTGTTGTTCCTACCATCCCCAACCTTGACAGGGCTATTTTCTGCCCTCCAACTATACCCCTACCCCAGGCCCTCTATGCTACCCTTCCCCCAGTTGCTTACCTCAGACTGCCTACACTGCTCAGGACAGTAGACAGTGAACATCTGCACATACCTGTCCTGTCTTAGTTTTAGGCAGCTTAATGTAAGCTGCCTAAACCTAAACTGGGGCTGGCAAATGCCTGTAAATACTCTTAGGTGCTACTTATAAGACAATGGTATAAAACCTAAAGGGTTGCCAAAGTCAGCCATGTAAACAGGGACACTTGATTTTCAGGAACACAGTCACTCGAGTTACCATAAGTTGCCTTCTCCATATCCCATTCAAGGGTATAATTTTTCCACATATCTCATGAGTTCTTTTTCAGGTCTTTACATCTCATTTTCCTTCATGGATATATCCTTTTGTTGTCTTAAGAAAACCCTGCAAATAGAAAAAAGTCTTTGCTTGGTGGTCAAATACAAATGTGATCTCCAGGGATCCTGGTTTTCTCTGATTTAAAAAAAATCCCCAATTTTCAGTTAAAAGAATGTAACCCCAAATATACATTATTCCATGATTAAAATGAAACATATACTGAAAAATGAAATATTTATTAGTGGTGTTTCATTTTAATGATGGGAAGATGCGGATTTGGGGTGACTTTTTTTAACTGAAAGTTGGGGATTTTTTAAAATCAGAGAAAACTAGGATCCCTGGATTTATAGAGGTCTGCAGAACTCCATTTTGTTTTATTTACCTGCCAAAACCTACATTTTTGAGTAAACAATTAAAAATAAAATAGGCAATATGAAATGCAACAGAGATTCTAAACAGTTATCTAAAATTATTCAATTAAGTTGTGTCCCTGTAATATTTTGATATTGACAATAATGTTTGTCTTTGCAAATGGTCACTTATTTTATCTAAATGGCAGGTACTTTATTTGATATAAAACTAGGCAGCTTTTCTGGTTCTGAAGGCATACTTAGTTTAGGTCACACCCTTATTCATTTTTATATTTATTCAACATTTGTTCCTTTTAAGCTTCCTATATCCTTGGAAAGACCTATGAACATGAGATTTTCCTTTTCAAATATATTGCCATCCATCATGAGCTGACATAGGCATACTAACGCACATCACCATGAAAGAGTGTTGGCATATACCCTCTTTTTCCATTTGCTTTCTTGTTCTAGATAATGACTACAGAAACCATAACCTTGTGCAATGGGACCTGAACATTAAATGCTTCACACTACAATCCACTTAATTTTCTTAGTGTTTAAACTATGGGCTTCTTGAGTCTGGTTTTCCCTTTTTCCCTTTTTTAAGGTTTTTTTTTTTTTTTTTTTTTTATCACAAGTAACCTGGTGTGGAAGTGGACCTTTGATAGGATGGAGAAAAGTTCCATAATTACAGAAATAGTTTCTACTTAATGTTGTCTTTATTCATAAAGATTTCGCTTTGTTTTCTCACAGCACTGAAAAAAAGACTTAAGATAGAAAAAAGAGCTCATGAATGAGGCCACAAATACACTATTATCTTTGCAGTTATCTAACTACTTGATGTTTTCCAATTGTAACATTTTTTTTTTCCCAACACAACGGAGTAAATTCTCCTATAACCCTCCTACACAAAATTCCCCAGTGAAGTCATTTGGCCAAACTCTACTCAAATTTTTCCGATAACGCTGAACATAAGTTTTCAGTTGACTTTTATCTGATTGATTGCAAAGTCAAGCATCTGATGCAGTCACCTTCAACCCATGAAAGCACACATTTTGGTTAGTGTATAAGGTACAAATCTACTCTGCCAACTATTTTGTCCATCAATTCCATTATACAAATTTAAGAGAATTACACAGGTAAGTGAAGATCAATACAAGCTTGCTACAGCTGAGGATTGTGATCCTAATACAATAGATTCCTTTTATTTGTCTAGCCATTTCACCAACAAAATTGTGCAAATAAGCAGAAGGTGACAAATAGACTTGAAACATGAAGCATAATTGTTGATCATAATGTAGTATTGATTTTTAAGTTTTGCCACACTTTTTTGTCACATCTTGAAGACTGGCAGGAAAATAAATTGAAAAATATACTTGTTGCTGCTCAGTTCCAACTGTTCTACCCCATTATGCCTTTACACTTAACAGGGTGTGGGAATAATAAACAATTATTTCTCTTTCACATAGGCCACTGACAGATGTTCTGTTAAAGGTTGGATGGGATCTGCAGTCCCAAGAACCATGCCTCCTGTAATGCTATACGTACATGGCAGGACATATGAATATAGGTGCATGGATCAGACATAACATCTGATTGTCAGGTGGGTTTGGAGACCCAGCAGGTGGTCCGAGCCCCTGGTGCTGGCTGCTGATCAGCTGATTGGGAGTAAGATGGTGACCACGCTGGGGCCCATTTGAGCGCCAGTGTAGTCCACCTGTCCACGTGTTGATTTTAAGCAGTGATTGAAACCAACTACAAAACTATTACATGCTTTTTGTCATGCTATTAATTCCCTGAATGTGTGGCTGGGTTACAAAATCGCATCTTAAATGCAAGACGTGCTTGCAGCCTTTAGCATATCACTGAGTGAATGATCTAATAGGCCTGGTAGTTACTAACAGGAAACATTAAATATATCTCTGGTGCTTATTAATGTAAGATGACAAAAAAGATGTAATCATTGGTTAAATTAAAGCATGTTTCATAATTTAAAACATGTAAATTGTCTATGAGTGAAAATCTTTCTGCATATTGTTTTATGTTTGGATTATTTGATTAACCAAACATTGTTATTTTGTTTTTCTAGTTTCATCTTATGCAATAAACCCAAATATGCCAAAAGTGATAATATGCAAGCTATTCAGTAAATTTTAATTTAATAAATTGGAAATGTTTTTGTCCTGTGGGAAAGTAGGCAAAGAACCCATGTATGCAAATGACCAATATATGATAAAGAGGAATCTGCTGTAGACCAACAGCTAGAAAGAATAAGAAACACTCACCAGTATGGTACCCTTTCATTTCATGTAATAATTCCATAGGTTCTGAAGTCTTTGTCCAAGTAAAAACATTTGGCCTACTGAGAGTTAAAACTGAAAGCCAGATAGGGGAATCTGTTTCTTTTAATATAGTCGGTATGGCATTATCTACTTAAACACTTGTTGAAAATAATATGAAATAATATAATACTGTAATACCAAATACTTTTTAATGCCCAAAGATGTAATAAATAATTATAGAAGAAAAATGGATTTCAAGCCAATTATACTAATTTTGATTTTTTTCTACTTTTCACGATTAATAAATTAGTGAAACACATCCTAGATCTTTAGAAATGCTCCAAAGAAGAAACTATATGGTTATTAGTAATACAGTCTAATAAAATAGAAGCATGGTTGTCAATTTATTTAGTTTTATTTAGGGGGAGATACAAGTGGGGGGTACCCTAGGGTACCCCCCACGATCTGGTATTATTTAATATTTTCAGTAATGATTTAGCATATGTGATTCAATATCTACAGAGCAGGTTTGCATATGACACTGAATTGGGTAGTGTCAGACACTACGGAGGCTAAGATTAGAATCTAGAATGACCAGGATAAACTGGGGTAGTAGTCCAAAAGTAATGGAATGTAAATCAATAAGAAAATGCAAAGTCTTTCACTTGGAATGGAAAAATCACATGCACATGTACAGACTGGGGATTGACTGCTTAGGTTGCAGTACTGTGGAAAAAATGGGGTTATAGTGGACCATCAGCTGGATATAAGTCTGCAGCATACTCTTGCTAGAATAAACAAAAGCCAAAACTATACTGGGCTGTACTAACAGAAACAACACTTGAAAGTCATGGAAAGCGATTCTTCTGCTCTACTTGGTGAGATCTTACTTGAGTCCAGTTTTGAAAACTATATTTCATGAAAGATTTGAACAAATTAGAAACTGTTCAGCAGAGGGCGAAACATGACTTACAGCAGGAGTGAGCAAAATACAGCTTACAGGCCAGATCCAGCCAGTGAAAAGATTTGATCTGGCCTGTGGGTGAATGGCTGCCAACTCATTGCATTTGCCTTGTGAAAACTGAGCTCCACTTTGTACCTGATCCAGGGGAGAGAGGCTCCCCTAGCCCTGCCCTCTCCTCCCCCTCCCAGCTCCATTGTTGTCTGCAGGATAGGAAGGTGGGGGATAAAGTGGGGAGGGAGTCCCAGTCTGGGGTTTGCCTAGCCTGCACTGGATGGGGGGTAGGTGGATTGGTGCCCCCCACTTCTATTCTCTTCTCTCTCCATTTCTCTTCCTCCCTCCCAAAGCTGGCTGCAGCTGTAGTTTGCCAGGAGCCCTGAAATTGAGCTGTGGATGCAGATGGGGACTTTTGCCATGGCAGGTGTGTGGTGGTGTCAGCTGTGAGCACAACCTGCAGGTTCCAGATCCCTGCCACAGAACCTGCCAGTGGTGGTACAGCTGATGCTGCCACCCACCTGGGGCAGCAGAAGCTCCTGCCTGGGTCCACAGCTGATGCTGCCAGCAGTTTCTGGACTGGGGCTCTGGGTGGGAGGTTCCACTGTGTTTTGGTGAATACAGACTGTGGCATCCCTAGCTGACAATGCTGCTCGCCCACTGCTGGAAACCTTGCCTCAGCCCACAGCTGATGCCACTATGTCAAGGGCTGATGCTGCTGGGTGGAAGCAGTCCCACACACCTGCCTACTGGGCACTATGTGGCAGCTGGAGCTGCCAGCTGCCCACAAGGCACAATTTTATGTACCTGTTTCACACTGTCTATATTCACTTAGACTGATAGAAAAGCATTGTGACAAACTACTTTCTGGGTTCCAGAGCCCCAAGTACCTCTCTGCTGTTCTGCTGTGTGTTTTTAGGGAACAGACTACATTTTGCCCCAATTTGTCCTTTCTAGCTCCTGACCAGACCTGGCAGCTCCCACAGGGAAAATTCTCCAGTGTCTGGGGTCTTCATCTTTGGTTTGTAAACTAGAATAGATCCTCTCTTCTGCAGAGAAGATATACCTGAAATTTGTCAATTGCTCTGAAAATTCAGTTTCAGCCTAAATAATCCATGAAGTATAAAAAGCAGAAACAAGATTTCTATACAAGACAGATTGTACCAAAAAAGTAACTGTAGAAACACTGACAATATTCACTGAGATCTTTTACTCTGCCTCTAAATTCTAAAGACCAAATTCCCTGCCAACTGTCCAGATCTAACAGACAGGGACCAGAATTCAGCTCCAAGGTATGGGGATTAAAAGACCACCTCCCCATCAAGCACTTCCTAAATATCTTAAATCCATTCCCTCATCTTTATTTTTCTATCCTGTCCTCCAGGATCAAGTGCCTGGAGGTCTGGATTTCCCCTGATGATTGGCCTTCCCCTTGGAATGTACTTGCTTTTGTGTGAAGCTAGCACTTCCTATTCCTGGCTGATGGATATGCATGCCAATTCTGGGTGTACACTCTAGAGATTGGTTGCACCAAAGCTATGGTTCATATCAATTTAAAAATAATAAAGGTAAAAGTATTTTAACATTAGCTGAAAATAGATACCAAACATGATAGTGGTAAATCCAAGTTGTGAATATTTCTGTGTATGATATGCAATGTACCCCCATATCACTCACTGTACAAAGGTGTATCCAAGACTAGTAGGGTTGGAAGAGACCTTATGAGGTTATCTAGTTCAACCCCATACTAAAGTCAGGATCCTGACTTGAGTAAAAAGTCTTCTTCCACCCGAGTCAAGTTTGTTGTTTAAGTTACTCTGGAGATTTCACAACCTGTCTGGGTGGCCTTTTCTATGTACATGCTAATATAAATAGCAAAAGCTTTTCTAAATTGAGGGCTTTAGGGTATGTCTACATGATAGGAGGTAGCACTCAGTTCCTGCTAGCTCTGAAACTGGAAATATAACTGTGGTAGTGTGATGCTTCTTAACAGACCTTAGAAGACTGAGCACAGCACAGCAATAATGAAGTATAATGGCTCTAATGCTGGAACTGGCATGCAAATAGACAACAAGGGGCATATCTACACTGCTGTTTTCCACATAAATATATTCTGTCCTAAAGAGGTTGTTTTACAAGAGTATCTTCTAAACTTCAGCAAATATTATGCTTGTCATATACCACTTAGCATGCTGTTGGCATGTAATAAAGAAAAATATTTGAAGAAGTTAATGTTAGAAATATCCTAAGTGGTGTGCTTGTTTGCAGAAAAGCTTTAGGTCAACAGACCTGTTTATGCATTTTGTAAAACATTTGTTACATATTAATGTGTACCCTATGAATTGTTTATTATACATTGTCTGATGGAATATCCATGCCTAACCAATTGCAATGGAAAATATTTTGCATCCCAACACTTCCATTGTAATGGATGGCAAACAAAATGAGCATTTAACTTACTTTTTTGGTATTGAGAAACCTTGTATATTTTCCAACTGGAATAATATATTCATGCGTAATATTCTTATTGTAATAGGAGAATAAGACAAATGGATGCTAATCTGCAGAACTAATATAATATCAGTAATAAGAATGTTTCCCTTTTGTGGTAATTTATGTTGGTTTTAAACAAACAATTCCTCTGTAGGAAACAATTGTGGGCAACTGCAATAATGTTAGCAATGCATTTATATTGAAGAAAGCAAGGAATTATTAAATTAAAGTTACCACTCTACCACTATCATTTTGTATTGGTATGTTAGGGGCAAGAAGAAGTTTTAAAAAGGGTGTAAATCATCCATGCTTTAATAATTACACTAAGTTGAATGAATCCATCTTACCTCTTATTTTCTTTGCTGTGGTAGCAGGTTTTTATCCATGTTTTATGCAAGTTTTCTCTTTTTTTCAGATAAAGTATATGTACTCTCTCTCTTCTTTTTTTTTTAGGTACCTACACATAACCTGGGCTGCTAATTTGATAAATAAACTGTGCTATGTGGCTTATAAGTGTGCAATGCATGTTATAGATGCGCACATCTGAAGCTTTATAAAATAGAATTATCTAGTCAGCTAGCCTAAAAAAAAAAAGTGGCTGACTCATCTCGTGATTGCTGAGCAGAAATACCTGGGAATCCAACATCTGATCAAACTTTTTCCAAATCAGGTAACACTAGCTTTTCTTGACTACACCTGAAGAAATTCAAAGATATTAACGGGCTTTTTAAGTTTTCCCATTTCCTCTCAATATCCTCCTTAAATCTGGAAATTTCTCTTTAATCAGTGAGGCAATATTATTTGCAACAGGATTTCTTCAGAGAAGGATTTCTCATGGCATTTCCTTCCTGTAGAAGTTTTCCAGCACTGAGCCAATTGTTAACATTTTCAGAGCCGATGGACAATTGATGGTTGGAATGTTTAGGTCTATGTGCAAACAGTGGGACTAAATGTGAATCAAGAATGCAGTGCTGTGGGTCTCCACTGTAAATGTCATGGCTTACTGTCCAACTTTTTAATCAAAGTGAACTCAAACAAATGAATTGATTAAATCTTTAGAAGGAAAGGAAAATTGTTGTCACGCTTTCTGTGACCTGGTGGCCTGTACAAAGTATAAATAAGAAACCCAAATATCATTTGGATGTTCAAATAAAAATAAACATGTTAAAAGCAGTGGGAGGATTTTTTTGGAGAGTCAGAGAAAAATAATTTTCTTGCATTTCTCGTGTTCACTCCTTGTATGTATGTAAATTTGCATTTCTTGAATTTCACTGTATATAGTTCATGACCGTGGAACTCTGTTTAGTCTTTCTAAGTAGTTGTATTAACATTGGAAAGAACGTGTGGTTTCATTTTAAATGTTTAACAAATAAGGATTTAATTTAGATCTAATAGGACAGTTGTTGTATATTAAATACTGAAGTTTATTAAAAGCATGTTGCTTTAGATTTAACAACTGTGTACGACGTACAAATACATGTTTGCTATATTTGTTTGGTATTTAAATAGCATAAAGTAATGCAACTTGCCCTTTAAGATTTAATTATAGCATCTACTACCAAGCAACTGCTAAAGCTTTCTTGCAGAAAGTTTATAATGGCTACATATATTGGCATACTATATATCCATCATACACTTAAGCTTCAGTCACTGTTAAAGTTTAAAATACAGTGGTTCTGCCAAATGAAAAATATGAAGCTTAGTAATGATTTGTAGATCTTTCTTTGATCCACTTTAATACAATAAAACACCCACATGTTTTGGGATCATCCTGAATCTTGCGGATGTGTTCTACTATCCCCATATTGTCCCTGAAGTACAATTTTTGCTCTTAATCTGATCCTGGGCTTTATAAGCCCTGAATTTTACCTTTTATTCACTATAAGTAGGGTTTCTCAACCAGTAAACTGCAGTTGCTTGGTGATCTGCAGAGGTTCTGTGGGCACGTACAGTTAGGTAGTGAGCTGATACCCCGCTCCTGCATGTTCTTGTTGCACAAGACAACATTGTACTGAAAGGATGTGTTGCTCTGCACAAGGTAGCTAGCTGCAGTAAGTACTAAGTAACTACGTTACTTTTGTTTTTGGATGTCTGTAGGGGGCCCCAGCACTGCAGACCATTACTACATTTTGGTGAGTAATTTTGGTTGTCTAATTAATGCCCTTTCTTATTTTTATTAGTTTTCCCATATGATAGCTTTCTGCAAACCATTTTTGATGCCATCTTGTCAAGGTATCTTCTCTAACTCAAATCCCAGGACTCCTCGTGGTTTTTGCAGACATTTAGCTGTGTTATTAACTTCCTCATAATATTTCCATATGTTTGCAGAATTCTCACTTGCTTTTTTTTTAAGCTTCAGGGACATTTTTTGGTTTACATCTGAGTCCACCTTTATTGGCAGGTAGCTCCCGCCCTCAAAATCCCCATACACGACATGTACAACTTTTATTCTGTAACCTGAGTTTCCATAGAAGGGGATTCATCACCTTTTCGATCATTCTGCTTTCCCAGATCGCCAAACAATGTCTTCTGCTTTAGGGACTTAGACTTTGGCTTCATGCTGAATGTTTGGCCTCTTGAGTGATTATTAAGTGATGGAATGAGATCCTCTAAGTTCCTGTTATTTATCATGATGCTTTCAACTCTCAAGATACCATTCTCTAGTTCTACTGAGACATTAAGAAGTCATTTCATTTAGGATAAATCAAGTGGAAATTTGGAAAATAGAACAAAATCACTTGGGATGAATACAGAAGTTTGCCTTACCCTGTCTATGGTAACTTGGCTTACTGTAAACTGTGTGATTATAGATTGGAAGTGGCGTACAGACATTCATTTGTGTTGGAAGCTGTGCTGGGATCCTGGTAGAAGTAACTTGGAGTGGGGGGACTAGTAAAATCAGGAGGGTTTGGTGGGATTGAGTGGCTGGAAGGTATGCAAGGGGTGGGTTGTCTGTTTAGGGTGGGGAAGTAGGGAGGCAAAAACAGCTTGGTCAGGATAGAGGAGGCATAGGAAGAGCTCAACCCTGGAGCTGGGGTGACTGGCTGTATCGCAAACATTTGCAGCTATTCTGTAGATCAAGCTAACCTGTTCCTGATCTAAGTTAGTTCATTTACTTGGGTGAACTGACTTAGATCTGGCCCACCATTTTTGCCTTGATTTAAACCCCCTGAACATCTGCACAGATGGGTATTTACATCAACCTAATACTAATTAGGTTGAATTAAATGTAACGTCTGCATGTGCCTTTGGACTGTGAAGGGGTGGACAAATGGCTGTCTGGACATACTCATTAGGAGGGCAGGCACATAAAAGGGATCCATTTTTATGTTTATATTTCCATATACAGTTTATGTAATATTATCTGGTAAGCACGTTTTTAAGGCCTAAAAGGTCTTGATTTTATTAACTTGTAGGATATGAAGACAGCAGGCATTTAGCATTCACATTAAATTATTTCTGTGGTTTTTTCAGTTTTTTATGCCACACGCTTCCAGTTAGCTAGAAAAGCACAATTAATTTTTCATTTTCAAAACAGCAATGTGTTTTGTGAAAGTGTCTAGAAAAACCACCATTTTTCACAATCTGTTTCCTTTGAAGTATTTTTGTCATTGTCAATGGTTGTGCCTAATATCCTGTGATGAACAAATGACTGCTGCCTTGCACGATCCTCCAGCTGAGAGAACCAAACCATAGAAGTGAATATTTCTTACAATAGCAGCCAGTATCACATATTTGCCAGGAGCACAAAAAAGCATTTGCATGTACAAAATTTAGTCCAGAATTCAAAATTATTCATCGAGATTTATTCCTATAAATAGAAGCTGATTTTCTCTTTGTGAGTTGAAGCATAGGATCAATATACATCCATACAATTTGCCATTCTTTGAAGGTGGCTTCCCATAGTGTATATTTTAAATTATTTTAAATCTAAAATATTCATATGATAATTTAGAAAATTTTCTTTTACTGAGATTGCCTGTTGCATTTTCTAATGTTACCATTTAATTAGAAAATAAATGAATAATACTAAATGAAAAGAATATCTATGCTCATTCTTCTCCTCTAACATGGTGCCTAATAGCAGCAGCAGTAGCCAATCAGTATATGGCATCATTTTGAATTCTGAGGTATTAATGACATTGATGAACCTGTATAGCTCCTTGTAATATTAATCTGAACTAAATGTATTTATTAATTATGGGATTAAAAAATAATCATGAAATGTCACTTCTAACAAAATACTGTTGAGCCTTAGAAAACAGATCTTTCTAGTTTATAAGTAAGAAAGTAAAGATTTAAAACAAATCACTTTAATGTTAAGTGATCAATATTGAAGTAAGAAACAAGGCAGATATTCTACAAAGTAATTTATTTTCTGAAAGGGACCCAGGTTCAGTTGTATAGTTTCCCAGTGATTATAAAAAGTGCATATTGTTAGACCAAGACTTTTTTTAGGACTAATCCTCAAGTGTTATAAACACTTTTATATAACGTGTTGAAACTCAAATTTTTCCTTGCCTAGTTATTTTTGTGGAAAAAGAAAGAATAGTACCAATATTTCCAAAATAAAAAATGTGTCAATTAAAATAATGTCATAGTTTCATAGTTTCTTAGTTGTTAGCATCAGAAGGGACCTCAATAGATCATCTGGGCAGGAAAGAGCACTGGGGTCATATGACCCTAGCCAAGTGCTTGTCCAGTCTCCTCTTAAAGACTCCCAAGGTCTTTAAAAAGCACCACCTCCCTTGGAAGCTCATTCCAGATTCTGGCAACCCTTACCATAAAGAATTTCTTCTTGACATTTAACCTAAATCTGCTTTCTGTCAGTTTGTGTCCATTGTTTCTGGTTATTCCAAGGAGTGCCCTGGTAAACAGAGCATCTCCTATTTCTTGCTGCTCCCACTGTCTTCCTGATGAATTTGTAAATAGCCACAAGATCCCCTCTCAGCCTTCTCTTGTAGAGGCTGAAGAGATGAAGGTTCCTCAGTCTCTTTTTGTAAAGCCTTACCTGCTGGCCCCTAACCGTACAAGTGGCCCTCCTCTGGACCCTCCTAAGGTTATCCACATCCCTACTGAAGTGCAGTGCCCAGAACTGGACACAGTACTCCAACTGTGGCCTGACTATTGCCACAAAGAGGGGAAGTATCACCTCCCTGGACCTGTTTGTGATGCACCTGCTAATGCATGATAGAGTGCAGATTGCTTTACCAATCACTTCATCACATTGATGACTCCTGTTCATCTTGGAATCAACTATGGCTCCAAGATCCCTTTCTGCCACTGTGCTGCTGAGAAGGTCATCGTCTAACTTATAGTTGTGTTGGTGATTCCTTCTCCCTAGATGCAGCACTTTGCACTTGTCTTTGTTGAACTGCATCCTGTTTTTTTTCTGCCCACTTTTCCAACCTGTCCAGGTCCACCTGGATTCGATCCCTTCCCACTAGTGTGTTAACTTTACTCCATAATTTTGTGCCATTCACAAATTTGGGCAGAGTGCTCGCCATGCTCTCATCCAAGTTGTTGATGAAGACATTGAATAGCATAGGCCCACAGGTTCATTTTATTGGCAGCATGAGTATTTTCACACAGATGATTTACTTTGCTTTACCTTACATTGATTGGGGTACCATTAGATCCTTTTAAGGCTGCATCACAATATTAGCACTTCTAGGTGTGTACGTACCTACACACGATTCACAAGATAAACCAAAAGATTTCAAACAAGACTCCATAGTGTCAAAAACATTATGAACCATTGTGGTCTTTTTAGGTTCTTTGGCACAGAAAAATTGCTCTATTATTTTTCTGTAATCAAGAAACAAGTGAAAGGTCAGAGCTGGCTTATTCTAATAGTGCCTTGATTTTAATGAAGAATATGAGTATAAAAAGTTTGAGAACTACTGGCTTAACTGCTTAGTAGGAAAACAATGAGAAGTTTTGAACCAAGAATAAATTAAGACACTTTGGATATGTTGGAGTAGCTTGAAGAGGTTAGTCGTTGTGAAGGGACCCTAAAAGCACTTGTTTTCCCCCTTTTAAAAGACCTTACACAAAACTTGTAGTAGTACTAGGAGTTTCTGAAAAATTCTTAGAAATAGAAGGTTTTAGTTCAAAGTCTTCCTGAAACAAGGATAAGCCAGATATCTCTGATCTGTATCTAGTTTTCATAAATCTCGCATATAGCAGAATCTTATACAAGATTTGAAAACAGAAGGGTATAAAGGAAGGACACTGGACTAGCTGCAAGCTAGTTGCATTAGAATTAGTTTCTCACTTACACGATGAGTACCATCATCTAGAACGCTGCATAAATGTTAAATGTGTGGATGCCTAATCTGGCATTTTTTCTATCGCATTTCTTGGGGAAGCTTCAACAGTTCCACTGATGCATAATAATCCATGCATTAATCAAGACTCATCTACTGGCATCTAGTCTGTTAGGAGACCAACCTTGGAAAGGTGTCCAAGTTTCATCTAGTATAAAATGTACTGGTAATTGGGAGTGAATTGAACACACTAGTGCTCCATGTTCTGCATCAAGTATTTGTTGTTTTCATAATATAATTCAAAGTATTGGTCACCAATCTCTAAAGAGTGACATGAATAATTCATACTGAATATTTAACTATTTTATTTCATTTTCTATTTGTGGCCTTCGAACAGATTATTGAAGTGTCAGCTTTTTCTACCATTTTAATATTATCTGTAGAATTTCTCCACAAATAAATTAAGTTTGGCAGATGGCCCACGAATAGTACATGTTAACAGCTCATGCTTGCCTTGTCTATAGTAGGGGTATTCTTATACAGCTGCTGCTGCTGCTGTGTTCAGCACCCTGCCTAACTGTTTTTTAGAACCACAGTTGAAAGCATCTTTCTACTATAACCCCCTGCACACGCACATACAAGTCATGCTATTCCTGTCTAGCCTTTTCAGAGCCTCTTAAAAATGCCCTAAATGACACATTGCTTAAAAGACCTGAACTGACGATAGCTACAGGAGGAAATTCTTGCAAGATGTTTCCTTGCTGGCTGCACAATACTGTTTCTGTCCCTTAATTAGAGGCTGTTAAGAAACCAGTTGCACATTTTACAATCAGTAACACAATTTGAATATCACAGATACTCAAGCTTAAATCTTGATTTTTTTTGTAAAGTTCTAGCTGTTGAATTTTCATAGACAATAGCTGCATCTACATGAGATGTTGATGGTGCAGTCATTACTGTGTAGTCATTTAGTACTTGCTTACATAAATAGCAGTTGTATACAAGTACTAAATGACTGTGCAGTAGCATTGCTGAATAACTTTTTCATGATGCTTACTGTACAGTAGCGTTGTATTACACTTCCTACCAAATAACACTACTGCTCAGTACTAATGAACGACTGCAAGTCAGTATCTCATGTAGATGCAGCCAATAATCATGAAAATATCGATGAGCTGAAATTCACTTTTATATTTAAAAGAATATTTACAACTCTTCCCCACCCCCTGTACTGTCCCATAACTTCTAGTTATCATAACTTTTGTCATTTATCACTCATTGTAAGGATTGTTAATTGCTGAGTTGGGCTTGTAGTAAATCCATGAGCATGAATACTGTCTGGTTATCAGGAATATTCCTAGATCTTTCTGTCTGTATCACTCCACCTGAACTCTGAGATTGGTAAGATTCTGTGGTTTTCTTTGGATGAGTTTTTGAAGTATTTTTAGTGATAATAGACTATATGGAATATTAGCTTTAAAGCCAGTGAACCCTTTAAGTATATGGTAGTCTAGGGTTGGGCAACCCGTGGCCCAGGTGTCAGAGCATGGTACATAAAAGCATTTTGCTTGGCACGTGCACCTTGGGGTAAATGGCAGGGAAGGGTCTAGGGCTGCAGTGCCACAGCAAGGATTGGGTCTCTTGTGGCTCCCCCTCTGTTTGCGCCGGCACACCAACATCTTAGAAGTCAAAGTTGTTAGTGTTTTTGCACTATGCCAAAAAAATGTTGCCAAACCTTGTGCTAGACTTTAAGAACACGAATAATCTCAATGGTTGGCTGTGCAGAATTGGGGCCCTATGGCATGATTCTGCTCTAGTGCAAGTTAGTTGTAAGACCAATGAATAAAGAATAGGATATGTTACACCTGAAACAGCAAACATTTACATATGTGATTAGGTTATTATACACATGAATTCACATTAAATTAAGCATGTGTGCATTTGCAAGACTGAGCCCTTAATGAGCAATGCATTGGCTTTTTGGTATGTTGTAACTGGTAAGTTTTAGTGATATTAGGTATCCAAAATGCCTCAGTGATGTGTAGAATTGATGGGAAAATGTACGCTTCTAAAATAAGAGACTTGCTGTGCTGGATGGACAAATAGCTGGAAAGATTTCACTCCAGGGCAGAAAGATTAGGGGGTTGCCAATGGGCAAATGAGGGAACAGGAAGTTAGAAATGAGATTTTTTCATTTTCTTTTATTTAACTAGTCTGGATTAGTTACAAGGCCTGGATCTGTGATCATTTTCTACTGGGCAGAGAGAAATTGTAATGGGCCAAGAAAAGTGTTTTTGCCTGTAAAGCTACATTTTGCTGGGGGGGAAGGGCGGTGGAGGGGGGAGTGGAATACTATAGGGTTTTTTCCAAATCAATTGAAAACATGATTTTTTTCCCCTTATACTGGCTGGATGTCAACATGCTGGATTTTTTTTTTTTGGACATTGCTGTAATCTTACCTTTTTTTTTTTTATATAAGGTCATAAATCTTATGTATTAATGTCTGTCAGGCAGTTAGCAAGGCTCTTGTGTCTGTTACTTTTTATGAAATGATCTGACACATTTAGCATATAACAGACCTAGGTATTATGTATGAAGCCCAGACTGGATTTTTGGTGATCAGTTTGCAGATATGCACTCTGGCATTACCTCTGATCAGCAGTAAAAATGTGGTTTAACTTAAAATAAAGTAATACAAGAAAATAGATATGAATACTGACCTTTTAACTTTTATATTTTAAAGTTTATTACCATGGCACTGTGACCTATGAATGCTTTTATTGGTACTTCTATTAGCTTCCTAATATTGCTGACATTTCCAATTATATTGCATTTTCTGGAGCACAAAAGCCTCACTCTCATCTCCGTGTTCTTCAAATGCCAAGATGTGTTCGGGATCCAGTTAGCATAACAATTTTTGTTGCTTATGTTGGTAAAATTCAAGGCATATGATTTTAACTTTTAAATGACCTCTAGAAAAGATGATTACAAACAAAAATATACACATCTATATTTGTTTTTATAAAGCATGTACTACAGAATGGTTGCCAAAAGCTAAAACTAATAATGGGGAGTGGGGAAAATAGTTCATAATAAAAAGGCAATCTGAGATACCAGTAAAGAAATATAAGCTCCATCCTGTGAGTGCCAGTATTTAAAAAAATATGCAAAATAACTAATACTCATTACAAAATATTTTTTTTTCTGACAAACAGGTTTTAATTATAGGAAATGACTTGGACATTTTTTATTATAGACTCACAAATATATGTAATATTCCTGATAGCTTTTGCTGACATCCACCAAGTTCTGAAGTCCTGGAATTCTCTTGATGGTAGGTTTTATAATACAGAGACCAAAAACATGCTAAATGCTTCCAGTGCTCCGACCCTTAAGCAACATTCTGCAACCAGATGATCCATATAAACTTGCTTCCCCAAAGAGAACAGTATGGTATGGAAGGGGGGGAAAAAACCCTCTTGTTTTTTAATATGAGATGTTTTTATACCCAGCATCTGTTTTGAAATGTTCATAATTCAGTAAAATGTCATGTTTCAGAAAGTGCAAAGTACTTTAAAATAATTAGAAATGAGTAAGGCAATTTGGAAGCCTGACAAACTCCCAGCTTTTTGAACGTGAGAAATGTGTTAATGAGTAGAGAAGACTTGGAACTGAAATAATGGCTTATTTCTGTACTAGAGGCCCAGAAAACTGATCCTAAGGAAACTAGCATGCAATATAGTATTATATTGCCACACACAAAGTTAAGCATATAGTACCTGTCTCACAGAGGTTTTTTATGTTTTGGCTAAATAGTCAACATGAACCATGTCTTCTGAAGGAAGGATTTGTTCTCTACTTTATATGCATTACCTACAATGTATTTGAGCTGCCCCATGACTGAGTTAGTTCATTGTCTCCACCCACCTTCTGCAATTGTTTAGAAAGTTGTTTTAGCTGAAATTAGATGGGCAAAGTTACAACAGTTCTTTAATAGATACCACCCATTTTCTCTAACTTTTATTCAGTTTATTTCTGTAACGACTTTCTGTCTAAGGCTCTTATTCCTAAGCTTGTTTAGAGCGAGGGAAAATGTAGAATGTGTTTCAGATTCTGTTTTCTACTAAATATGAATCTGCAAATCCCCAGTCTGGAACTCAATTTAGATTTTAATCATTTTAAACCTCGCAAAAATAGGATGACTTCAATTACCACTAAAGTTTGGGGAGGTTCAGTTTTTTAAATCTGGAGTTGGGGAATACTGAGAATTGAGATTTTAATTTTGCTACTTACATTGTTGCATTTTGGATTTTGTGTTTTACTGTGGATTTTCTATATGCTGCCATCTAGTAACACCTGTTTTTTTCTCAACTTCATACCCAGCACTAGAGACAGGTAGTTAGCTGTATTAGTCTGAAGTTAGGGCAAGTTGGTACTTTCTAGACTAACTTGTTCAAAGAGGCATGAGAAGTTTTAGGCTATAGCTTACTTTGTTAGATGCTGTTTAATGGACTTGTAAAAAGTTGGAACACTAGAAAGGAAGTATTTTTTAGAAAAGTTATCCTCCTCATAAATGCAATTAGTGACATTCATAGTGGAGCTAACATTTTATAATGTAGGGTCCTGAGGTTGTTACTTGAGTTTCAGTTTGAAATGCACAACAGTATATAAAATGTATTAGTATGCACATTTGAATCATTAAAAGGAAATGTTTTAAATTGAAGATGCCAATTTTGACAAAAAAACCTGTTTTTAAATCCAATCAACCAACATACATGCCTTTTATTTCCTTTAAGCATTTATCTTAATTTTTGTTGTTTGTTTTTACTTCAATATCCTGGATATAGTGCTTCTAGCTAAATTCAGGTGACTGACTCCTCTAAGATTAGTAGCCATTTTATCTGCTTATATAAATGAGTGAAGACCCATTGACTTCACTGTTTTTCTAATCACTTATACCAGCTGAGACCTTAGCTATAATTAACCTTATTGAATAGTGTTACACAGCCATGGAAATGGGCTGTTTGCTTTTTACATAGCTGTCATGACACGCATTTCCTCCTCAAAGAATAAAGTTTAAATCACTTGCATATATCCATGTGGATCTTTTTGGGTTCATGTGACTTTAATTTCAAGGACCTAGTTCTTTGGATGGTCCTTGCTTACTCTTTGTTCTCTCATTATATAGCAGCACTCAATTGTTTGTTTCCAGTAACTATACTAGATTGCTGGCTTGCTAAAGAGGACTTCTTGGGAAGGATGGTTAAGTCAACTTCTCTTCTGGTCTCTCTTGTGGGACAGAGGATGAGCAGAATACCACCTTCTCCGTTTTTGGAATGGTATCTAATTACTCACTCCACATTTTCCCTTGCTCTTCTTTGATCCTCCTTCTCTATGTTTTCTCATATTTCTTACCTATGGATATAATCCAGGGGAGGGGAAGATATGGCTCATGGGCCACATCTGGCCCACCAGCAGGTTCGGTCCAGGCTATGGGTGGATGGCAGCCAACTTACTGGATCTGTCCCACGAGTGGCTGGCAGCTCCAGCTATCATGTGGTACTGAGTGGGAGGGTGGGACTGTTTCCCACCAAGCAGCATCAGACATCAGCTGTAGACCCAGGCATGGCTTCTGCAGGCAACGGTGTCAGCTGTGGACACCATGGGCAGGTTCAGGAGCCCGGGTGCAGAACTTGCTGTTAGCATCCACAGCTGATGCTGCTGCCCTCCTAGCATGGTGGAAGCTCATGCTCTGAGCCCTGACCCACACCTAGTTGGCAGCATCAGTCGTAGATGCAAGCAGGAGCTGCTGCTGTGCCAGGCAAGGGACAGTGCCTCTGTCTCTTGTTTTCTTTGCCTCTCTCTCGGTCCTTCCCATCCTTCTCCCCCTCCTTCCAGAACCTGGCCACAGCTGTAGTTTGCCAGGAGACCTGATGTTCATTTTTGGACCCAGGGAGAGAAAAAGAAGAGAAGAGAGAGAGAGACCAATGAATGTAGCCCTTAACAGATCCCCAGTACTCATTAAGTGGCCAGGAGAAACGACTCCAGCTGAAATAACTACTCACCCTTGATATAAACACACATCTCTTATTTCTGATTTTCCTCTGTTTTCCTTTGTGCCTTCCATCTTAAGACTTCTGAATTCAAACACAATGACTAAGCATATTTGCTAGAATGATACAACTGCATAACTGGATGTTGGCATACCACTGGCTCTTTTTGTATGTTTGCTGGTTCTAAACTGCATCAAAGACAGCTGAAAATAAATTAAATATAGTCAGTCCCTGCTACTTTTCATGCAATAGCTGTAGAGTTGCCATTGACAGGGACTGTACATGTGCATGTGTGTGACTGGAGAGGAAAAGTGATTAAGCAGAGTGAAGAAGGAGGAGCAAACTCTTGTTACACCAGCCAATGAGGAAAGAAACTTGTGGGGAAGTCTGCGGACCCAAGCTAGGGTTGGACAGATCAGTCCCCAATCCTGTGAATCTGGGAACGTCACATACTCTTGACAGAGATCAGGTGGGGAACAAGACACTTGCTTTAATAATCTGTAATTATGAATAATCAGAATCCCTCTGAAGCAATATTAATAAATATAATACACTTTATATCCTTTAAATTATCATAATTAATATACTGCTGAGGAGAAAGAAAGTAATTCTGCATTTTATGCTGCTCATTCAGGATGTCTGTTTGTTGACCATAGAAGATGAATAGCATCAGGAATTCTGAAGGTCTTCTTTACTAAATAACTTCTTGATGAAAAATTAAAATCAGTATAAGATGATGGTGAGGAACTGTTAAAGCTCATGGTCTCCCTTTCAGATGTCTAAATCAGCCCTCCCTGGAATCAGAATGTCAAAATGGAGACAAATAAAAAAAGTTAACCTAAAAAGTAGCCAGAGATTTCACTTCTTATTCTTTGGAATTTCCAATACTAAATTTCTCTTTCAGGTCTGAAGTCTTCTTTAGTTAACTAATTACCTCATTTCTTTTTACTCCAGCTTTTTGTTGGAAAGCTTTAGGTTTGCTGTTTCATGCTCATCTGAAGCTTCCTTGGAGATGGTGATTTCCAAATAAACTGTTTCGGCTACTGAAAGTAAAAGCCCCATGTTATACTACCAGATGCCCACCACTGCTTCCTAAAACAAGTCAGAACTATTTTAGTCTCTGTGGAAAATTTCAATTTTTCACTGAAAAATCAACAAATATTTTTAGGAATCGGCATTTGAAGAAGCTTTGGATATTGACTTTTTTTCATTTGTACCTCAAGAAAAAGAGGAAAGTGGACACTTTCTGTGAAAATGTTTGTGTTAAATTCAATTTCCTCTGTGTGTGTGTGGGGTGGGGTGGGGGGGAATAGCTTTTCAGTTAACCCTACCTCTCACTCCTGAAAGCATTTCTGAGCTCAAGCCAGACTGGGAGACTGGAGTCTTTTTCAAAAATTCTTGGAGAGAGAACTTGAAGGATGGGTGGAGTTATCCAGACAGCTTTCAAAGACAGTGCTGAAGGCAGAGTGTGAGGATGGAGGCAGGGTAAATTTTGCATTATGACAAGCTTGGAATAAGCACCGTTATCCCTGATGGCACATAGGGAGGATGGTTTGCTTGTATGAGACTAAAAGCAAGAACTTGAGTAGAAAGAGGCAAAGCTAGATTAATTTCTGATGTAAGTTTTTTGGCTTCATATCCTTTCCTCATTTCCAAACTTCAATGGAATTCTTTCAAAGATAAATTTGGCCTTTTCAATTCCTGTCTTACCAGATGTCACTGAATCATTTTGATTCAGTTCTTATTTTACTAGGTACTTCTATTGGAATTGGCCTTAGATTACATTGCTGCTGTCAAAGCAGACTATTGATTTTCAAAGAGGATAGGTTTTCTTTATAAAGAAATTTTCATCCTTCTAAAATTTTTTCTTTGGTAAGGTTATATGAGTATATATGAAACTTGCAAACATTCCTAGTTACAGCTGCAGAGTACACCAAGTAGCAAAATGCCACTTAGAGCAGAGCAGGAGGTAGCTAAATCTTAATATTTCCCCCATATTTTACTTAAACACTGCACTAAAATTGGGGTTCTATTTCCAGCTCTGTCATTGATTTGCCATGCAAGTTGCCTGGGTGTTTTATTTAACATTTCTGCCTGTTTCCCAGTCTATAACATGGGGATCATTAATCCCTTTGCTGACAAGGGAATGAAAATTTAGTCATTATAAAGTCTGTAAAATGCTTTGAAACCCTTGAATAGAAGGTGCTATTAGTGCAGAGTTACATTATTATGTATTTGTACATACATAAACTCGGACTAATCTGGAGCCATTCAGTCAGCTTCTATTGGTAAGTATTTGAAAAAAAAGAAATCTGTACTCAACATGAATCATAATCTTCAGTGCAGAATAGCACATAAAACCAGTACCAGGGGAGACATAGCTATTTTGCATATCAGTTGATCTAGCTGCCTGTCTGTCAAGGTAGGAATGCGTATTTGTTTTTGTAAGAAACCACAAATCCTGCATCAACAAAATTGACAGGTCGTCCTTGGCTTTTGCAATTCACAGCATGGCCTTACTCATCTTAAATTCTAATGTTACAGCAAAAGAGACCAGTCAGACCTGAACATTCTCACCACATGGAAAACATTTGAATGGGAAGATGGAAAACATTACCTTGTGAATGCATTTATTAACTCAATAGCAAAAACCAGAACAATTGAACACATCAGGTCTCTGTTAAAGCTGCACCACACATTCACATGGTTTCATTGGCAGTACTTTAACTGTGGCTAAAAATGAAGGCCTGCACTCTTCTTGCATTCTCGTAAGGATACCTTTTCTTGCTCATACATCACTACATTTTGAATAGTTGATATTGTGCCAACTGGATTTTTCTTTGCTCTTCTGCATCTAGGATGTCAAAATACTACATTACTTGGCCAATGAATTGTGGGATCTATAATCACAAATCAAATTTGTTAGCACCAGTATGATTAAACATGAAACTGAGCAAGATTTGCCTGGCTTCTCATGAGACTTTTTGTAGGAATAGTCTTTTTCGTTACAGTCTACACATTAGAGGTCATTCATCATTGAAAGGAACTTACAGTTAGCACTCCCTCAAATGCTTTCACTTTTTTTCATTAACAAAACATTTTAAAATGGAATATTTACAATTAGACTGCAGGAACCTCCCTGTAAGACATTTAAAAAAAAAAAAAAAAGTGTGGATGGGGTTATAAAATTACAGGTACCAGCCATCTCATTTGCTGCATGACTACTACTTGTTGAAGATAACACTGTAAATCATTTTGTGTTACCTAGACTGACTAAATGGTATATTTCTAACAATAAGCAAATTAACAAGAAAAAGCACATGTACAGAAACAGTATACCTTTAAAGTGAATCAATTTTCATTGTGGGTAATGTTAGCTGGTCTAGTTCTGGGGCCAGCCACTACAGTCTGCAGGCTGGATTGAGCTTTCAAAGAGATTTTATTTCACCCAAAAAACAGGAATGGCAGCTGCCAGAAATGACAGCCCAATTTTGAACCCAGCTGTGTTAATTCGACTTGCCATTGCTAAAGTTTGCTGATCTCTTGTCTAGTTGATGAAACACTGGAACTACTTGCTATATTTTGTGCCATTGTAACATTTGTGTATTGATTCTACAGGAATGTCATACATTTTAGTTTAGGTGTTACAAGAATGAAAAAGGAAGGCAGTTGTGTTAATTTCTAATATACAGAGGTAAATCTATTCTACCTCAAACGAATTAGACAGTATAATTACCCAAACCTGTCTTGCATCCTTTTCTTCATGCCCTCTGAAGGATGACAAACAATCATCACCCATCTTATGTAGCAGGTTTTTCTGTTCAGATCTTTGACTATATCCAGCAGCCTAGTGACTCATTTTAGTATCCACCTTAGTTTTTCCATTGGTGTTTTTATTTAGCTAGTCAATGTACCACACATGTTGAAAGAAAAACTTTATAATGAGTTAAAAAAAATTGTTCAATGGTGCCGTAGGTGGGACAGGGCAGGGGTGAGGGGCAGGGACAAGGATAGCAAATTCTCTGGAAGGAAGGCAATTCTCAAAAAGTGTATGTCTGAAAGTTTTCTATTAACTCGGTTCATTTTTGTGTCGTTTTAATAGATGGCTTCTGCAAATGTGTTTACTCATAAAAATGAGTCTAGGAATTGTTCAGTATCCTAGAGACTAAAGTTATTAGTTTACAGGATTTTTATGTAACCTATGTTTCAAATCATTTCTATTTAGAGAATCCCTAATGAGTGATAAATGATTTCCAAATGTATTATGCGCTAATACTCTTAAATCAAAAGAAAATATTTTGGTTCAGATTATTTCAGTGTTCTGACAGTAAAAACTTAAAGCCAGACGACAGGTACCACCAATGCTTTATATCCGTTTCTCTCAACACAAAAAAGTTTGCTAATTAATATTTAGGGTGGGCTTTGTCTACAGTATGTAAATATGCCCTGACACTACATCCCTCAGTTGCTATGTAGATCATGACATGCTACATACTAGGTGCATCTACATGAGCAATTAATGTGATGAAATAAACTTTGGTGTACTTTGTGCTGGAGTTAGCTGCTCTGAGGCACAGCATTTACATGTGCGCCCAGCACTACTACACTTAGAACCAGGGCAGGGCAGCTCCAGGCTGACAAAAGTCACGGGGGGTCAACCCCAGGCTCTGGGTGCTGGGATCAGGTGGTGGAGGGACTGGCTGGAGCACAATGGTGCTGTGGTGCAGGGAGCCCCCTGGACTTTAGCACCCTGGTGCCCCAGCCAGCCCCTGTCACAGTCTACATGTTCATTTGATCACATGTATGTACTCCACCATAAGATAGTACTGTCCCCTACAGGACTATCTTTACAGCAGAGTTAATTAATCTATTGCGCCATAATACCAGAACGCATGTAGACTGTCACAATTTACTGCAGAGTTAATTAGTTTATTTGGTAGTAAAGCACAGGTGTAGATGTACCCATTGAGTAGCAGTTATCTCAGGGGAAGATAAACAGTGAAAGGAAGAACCATTATTATTGCTTTAAATGACACAGAAATTTTGGGGCAAAAAAATCACTTTTTAGAAAAAAAAAGTTTGAGGTAATTTCAATATAGGTAAAAGCTTTAGCTTAAAACAAATATAAGGTGAAACTAAGTTAAATTAAGCACATTCCAGTATTTCGCTGCAGGAATTAAATTATGTAAACCTGTTCAGCATGACAAAATGGAAACCTCAGGAGAGATTTTCTGCTGTTTCTACAAACCTCCTTTGTCTGTCTCAACAGACTTTTGTTATATTTAGATCCTCACTTGCCTTAAGTTAGGATATGCAGAGTTAAAAAATTTAGAAGTGCACATGAACAAATGATCTTGTATATGTAAAAGTTAGTTTGGAGCATATTTATATACACGTGCATCAAATTCTGGCTTGCATACACCCAGCTGGAGATTTTAATGATATAAAATGTGCATGCATTTTTGGAGTCTGGCATATATTTTACACATTAATTTTAATAGGACTTTTCACATGAGTCAGTGTATGTAGAACTGGACTATTTCTTAGTCCATATTATGCTTATATAGGCAGGAACTGTTGACCTCTGACCTCCATGAGAACCAGGCTCATATAACCAAAGGTAGAATTTGGCATATCAGCATTTTTGGTGAATATTTTCTCCTTACCTCCTTGCAAATTACTGTGTAGTTCAGGAGTGGCCAACCCGTGGTTCCAGAGTCCACACTGAATAATGTGTTCGCAGTGAGCAGTTGTTTCACGTGATGTGACGTAACGGCTATTGAAGCTGGTCACCATATGCTTGTGCAAAGATTCAAAGAGATGCACAGTAACTTCTGAAGAGCCACATGTGACTCCAAAGCCACAGGTTAGGCATCCCTGGTGTAGTCCATAGGATACTTTTGCTACAAAGGTATTTCTCAATGTGATACTGGAATCTCTGTAACACCATCGATGATCAGATAAGATTGAAATAGCATATGAAGTGATAATTTTGCCCCAGTACATTTCCTGGATCTCCTTCCAGGTCTTGTGTCAGGAGTTAGTATTACCTGGAAACCTTACATAAGTTTTGTTTAAAAGACCGAAGCCACCAGTTTGTTGATGTGGCCATTGCTAACCATAAAAAATTAATAACTCTGAGGAGAATAGATTAAGTTGGTTACTAAAATCATTTAAGTCCAATAAGAATTCTGAATGAGGGCCTAGACAGTGAGCAGTATTTCCAGACTTTGAGGGCAATACAAAATCAAGCTGAACCAGGATGCAAGTTTTATGATTAGGGCCAACCTATATCTAAATTTTGTGGCTTGGGAACAAAATCGTTATTAGAAGAAATAATGTCCTACTATAATCCAGAACTACTAGAAAAGAAGAATGTATGTTTGTAAATTATCAGCTACTTTAGTCTGCCATTAGAGTGTGTTGCATCATCATCTCTTAGATTGCACATTACCATGTAGTTGGTTTAATGTCTTGGTTTCTATATCATGTTCTTACAGCTGTCTTTCTTTTAGCTAGTTTTACCTAAGATGAAAAACAAACTACTATATTACTCATAGCTTATGTTCATACTCAAGGTTGTAGACTTCTCGTTTTGTTAATTTAACTTTTCAACTCCGTATTTATATAAGTATCCAGGATTAGGCAGTTTTTCTTCTAATCTTATTCCTATGTCTTATGCATAATCAAATGCCACAGATTAAATATCTTCCTTCATTTGTTCAAGTATTTCTTCACACTTAAGTCTTTTTCTTCTTATTCATTAACATCTTCAGGAGTGGTTACTATAATATAATTCATTTTTGTGCAATCTATAACTTAGACACAATCAAACGTAGGTTGATTGCTTATTACTCAGTCAAACTTGACATTGCCTCTGAGCACAGATTTGACTCCACTACATCAGGCTCATTTAAAATTTACACATTTAAAATTTAAATGTTTAAATAATTTAGCATACAGCAAACCTAATCTTTTGATATCTGAAATGTGGCAATGTCAAGTTATTGATATCTTATCTAATGATGCTTACTCTCTATAAGGTGCTTTTATTTTACCGTGAGCCCATTACTACTACTACTACTAAAGCTGTTGGCAAAAATCCTGACAAAAACTGAATTGTAAAACAAGGCAACATTAGTACACATTGCATAGAACTGGAAACAATATTGATACAGTGGACAAATTCCATGGCCATGTTGTGATTTCAATAATTTTGATCCTTTTTATAATGCAAAAAAAAAAAAAAAAGTTTAAGCATGGCCTAGTGTAGTTTTAGAGCAAGGGATTACCACTGAAAGCTTGAATAAACAGCACTTGAATCTGTATTTCACCCTCTAAGTGTTTAACAAAGGATTATGGGATTGTCCTATAACCATGAGCTAAAGTATAAGAATTTACGTTTTCCTTTTTGTCAGATAGCCTCTCTTAAAATTATACTCTGAACAATGGCTTATTTTCTTGTGCCAATACTCTATTCCAAATACTGTGGCTTGGCAGCAAGCGGGTCTCAGATTTCAACCACATGTATTTCAAAAAATCAAAAGATCCTTATTTGGCACTTCAGTCACATATCTTTAAAAGCTGTGTTTGTGCGTCAGATTTAAAAATAATTGAAACCAGGGGGTGCAAAAACTGAACTTTTCTTCCAGGATATTTCGACTTCAGTTGGTTCCAAAAGCATTGAAGGAAACAGAATGGAAACCGCATGCAGTATGTAGTTTTGACAATGCACATAGAAATGATCTTTTTGTAGCACACATAAATGATAACACAATGGTTCTTCTAATATATACATATTTTTTCTTGCAGTTGTAAAAAGAAGAATATTTTGACCCTTTCATGGTAAAATACTGTGCAAATCATGCTTGCTATATACAGGAATCACTTCAGCTGTAAATGAAGTGCAGCTGCTCATAGGGTGGAATGCAGTAGTTGTAGAACAGTGTGTAGCACAAAAATTTAGGACAGGAAGTAGAATCGTGAATTGGACCTGCAGGGGGTATTTACTTAGGTTGAACGTAATTACCCATTTTTTTCAAGGCAGGTATTGTGATTAACCTTTTTTTCCTTGTACAATGTCCCATTGGAACCTGTAATACCGTCCAAACCAAATGACTCAAAGGGGTGAATCACATATCCCATAAAGCAAATACATTTTTTTTGTGTTAACAAATAAATGAAAGGATTAATTGGGGCTCTCAGCAGACCAAATTTATAAAAAACTACAGCCTAAGACTAAAGAGCTGCTTGCTTTTACCTGAGTTTTCTACATGAAAATCAAAATGGAAAAAAATGTAATTCCATAATTCCCTTTGTTGTCGTCTCTTGACATCCTCTTCCCCCTCATATAACTGCATGTGGGGGTAGACAAGGAACATACAGAATAAATTAACAGATGGAACTATAGACCATCTATCTATTGACCAGATGCCAGCCATTAGCATGTAGTTATCTAAATGTGCCTTTCTTTTTATTGAACCTTTGACTTGCATACAAATGTAATTCGTAGCAGTTATCATTATTATTATTGTAAAACAGAAAAAAGTATGAATAAAGAGAAAACAAATGTGTAAACTAAACTGCTATCCTTTACTTTTAATATAATGCCCTTTCTAATATAAATCATGTATAGCTCTTTCTTCCTATAGTGTGTGGGTACTGTTAGATGGCCTGGGTCAGCAGAAACCTGGATAATTATGACTATTTTGTCAGGTAAAATAATTATGATTTTCTCCAGAGTTTTGAACACATTCAGTTTAAGTTTTGAACAAAAGCTTGCCTTATTCTATGTGAATCGGTTTGAACATGAACTCAAGACAATAAATAGTTAAAAAACTAAGCAATTCCAAAAGGATAATGTCCCAATGAATATGAAAAATCTAATATAGCATGTCTTAATTTATAGAGAGGATATTTAGTAAGAGTTGTTGAATTTAGTTGCAGCTTGGCTTAATGATTAAGGATGATTTGTCCAGGAGCAAGAAGAAAAAAAATCCACAATGTATCCACCCTGGAAGAAGACATATGGTTTAAAAATACCCAACGGATTCCAAATGGGCACCAAGAAATACACATATGAGCTAGGGACAGAAATTACACATAAACTGATATAAATGATAGAAAACCTATCTAAACCAGTCAAACTATAGCAGAACAGAAGTACCATGGTTTCAAAATGGGAACCCAGTTTAAGATAGACTGAATAGATGTAGTATCAGATTTAATCAGTTCAAGTTAGCATGGTCTGTCAAACTTCGGTACCAGATCAGCTCTTGACTCAACTTAGGTCACTGTCCTCTGGCATCCCAGGATGCTTTGTGGCTTCCCGCTAACCTCCCCTCAGAGGGAAGCGGGCTGGAACTCGGCTCATGCTCCCTGCTCCAGCCCAGCACCTAGATGACCCCAGCCAGACCACACAGCCACGCTGCTGAGCTGTCCAGCCAGCAGAGCAGGCAGGGATTGCTGGGGAAAAAAACACACTGGCTTCACCTTCTGCTGAGCTGGGATCTGACCAGCAGGAACTCCCATGTTTGTTCTCCCCTGCTCCTGCCTGCTTTGCTGGCAGGGTCCCAACTTGGCAGAAGGGAAGCTGCGTTATTCCTTCACTCTGCCCCTCTCCACTGTGCTAGCCATTCCCTGGCTTATGGGGTGCCTGGATGGTGTGGGGGAAACCCCCTGAGGCAATGGACTCCCCAGTGTGGGCAGACTGTCTGACTCAGCACCAGGATGGGGAGACTCCTTCCCCTTTTCCCTGTGGATCAGAAACTGTCAGGGGGCAGGGCTGAGCAGCTGGACCAGCAGCACAAAGCAAATGACTTTCAGCGTGAGGCGTCTTACAGTTGGCCATACACTGGCTTGGGGGAAGCCTGGGCTCGGGCAGGGGAAAACTCCTAAGGTGTGGGGCTCCCCTGTGATGGACAGACCTTTAGTCAGGGGTGCCAGCACCAGGAGAGGGGCCTCCCTGCCCCAAATGCAGAGTACAGGGGGTTCCTGGTGTGCGCTGGGCAGCTGATCAGGGATAGTCCCTGCACATCAGGTTTGGAGGTGTGCTGGACCAAACCCACCCTTTGGGCCTCAGCAATGCAAGCTTCTGTCTGCCTTGGCTAACTGAAGCCTGAACCTGAGTTATGCCCTTTATTGGTTTAATCTTTGCAGCTTGGAGAAACCTTTGAAGATTGTATCAGTTCCAACTCAGGCTTTTTCGGCGTGTGTAGATGAAACAGGGGCCCTAAATTGAAGTAGTGGGTTTTTAAAAATATGGCATCAATTTAGGGCCCTGTAACCCCCATGTTGTGCACATACCTGAAATTATCTGCCTCTCTAGTGGCAAGGAGCGGAGGGCAAGTTGCCAACGGGCAGAGCAGTCCCTGGGCTGGGGTGGGGTGGGGGTCTGGCACTTCCCTCCACAGCAGTGACATGTCCGCCTTCAGGCAGCACCCACCTATAGGCATCCAGTTTGGGCAAGCCTGGAGGGGGCACCACAGCCATGGAGGGAAGCACTGGATCCTCATGCAGTTCAGGCAGGCAGGTAGGCAGGCTCCAAGGGAAAAAAAGATCAGACTCGATGCTTTTTTTTCCCTTGGGTGGAGCCTGCCTTCCCAGGCTGCCGCCAGGTGACCTGCACGGGCTTCCTGCAGACACCCTGAGCTTCATGGAGCCTAGTTCTTCACTCCATGGCAGTAGGGCTTGCGACTTGCACCACAAGTAATTTAAGGCACATTACACTGCTGAATTTGCTACAGTGACTGGAATTACTGCGCAGTATGCCACCAACACGTGCAAATACCAACACCATTAAAGCAGTGAAAAAGCATTTAACCCACTTTAAAGTATCGTGTAGACATGCCCCTCATTTTGTCTACACACTGTCAACTGTCTGTACTTAGCCATGGTGTTTGCAGCATGGCTCCATTTCCAAGAGGAAGGTCTGTATTGTTCAGTTTTTTCTCGTATCAATTGCTTCCTTATTTCCACATTGCTTTACTTTATTGTTTTCCCCCCTCATATAGTTAAAAGAAGGGATGAGACCAACTCTATGCAACATGGGTTCAAATCTGTCTAAAGTTTAGAGAGTATGAGTTTCAGTTCCAGTTTCCACTCATCTCCAATTAGAAACAGAGATAGTACTGTGATTTTGACATGATGGGTTTATAAATGCCTGCTCAGAAATGGAAAAGGGGATACTGTGCAAGCTGTTTAGAGAAGACTCAGATTTGACTTATGTTTAAGTAATTTTGTGCCATTCCTAACTAAAAATAATCTATGAAGTAATTGTAGTTCCGTTTGTAATTATTTATTTGCATTTATTACCTCAGCTTTATCACCTTGGTACTGGATGTCACATTTTACAGGCAAACTAATTACTGTATTTCAGTAGCTGTGAACACAGTGCTCCCTCAGTTCATTCTATGCATTTGTCATCGTGTGTGTGTGTGTGTGTGTGTGTGTGTGTGTGTGTGTGTGTGTGTGTGTGTGTGTGTGTGTGTTGAGGCCTGGGGCAGAAGGTTGTTTTTGTTTTTCTCATACCATTACCCAGATTGGCAACCTAATCAGGACTGTCACTCAGTGCAGATTTCCATACAGTGTATATGGAATAAGATGGTTGTTGCTGACTCTGTGTAAAAGTCTTAAACTTTTAAATGGCAGTTTGTAGTCATTTGTTGTTCAACTGGACAGGAATTTTATATTCAAAGCAGACAGTTTTGGATAGTAGCTAGTTCTATATATTTTCTCCCTCTCCCTCTTTTTTTGTAATATATTTTATTGGACCAGCTTTATGGCTGGGAAAGGTGTTAGACAAACTTTTAATGACAAAATGTCATTCCTCAGGTCTGGAAAAAAAAACCATTACAGCTTAAATGCCAGTTTGAACAATTACTTTTTTAACCCCATTAATAAAAGTGATTACTTGAAATAGAGCAGTGGGTCATAAACCTGGTGGGCAAAGAGAAGTAAGTTATAAGAACCTACAAACTGAAGTTGATAAACATGATAACAAAAACAGAACAAAAAAATAAAAAGTACAGAATGTGTTATCACCTGTGGAGTATGACAGAGTTTAGCAGAGGGAACAGGTGAGTTATAAATAGGGCACAAAAACATTGTTGGTGTCAAGTCCATGGACTTTGGTTTCCAGGAAAGTTATGCTTATGTTCTAAAGGTATTAAATAGGTTTTCCTACCGGGTAAGAACTGTGGTTACAGATGGAGTAGCAGTTATTTAGTTTCCTGGAGAGCATTTGGTTCATTGGATAAAGTAGATTTCATTTTGCCATAGGTTTGTGTAGGTCTCTGGATTCCAATTATTTGTTACAGGGTGTGCTAACCTTAGTGACAGTGGAGTTAGATTGGTAGACTTTACATTTGTTATTTAAGTAGGGCCTTTTTTCCAGCTTGTTTGTAAATCTGCAAAGAGATTGTTTTGATATGAGTTGGGCAAGGAAGCAAAGAAACAAATCTTATTAACTGCATGTCCCCTTCACCATCACAGCTAAAGAAACACTACTTCATGAACTTTGAAATTAGAAAAAGGAGTCAGCAATTCTCTTGAAACTGGCATAGAACTGTATTAATATGTTGGATTATTAACATATTGACCTTTACCAGCTATAGAAATTGGAAAACAGCTTTCCTCATTCTACTTGAATTTAGTAATTAAAAAATAATACAAGCTTCAGCTAAGGCACCGCATACATATATTTTCCAACTTTAATGCATGTACACATGCATGGATATATATTAAATAAGTTTTAGTGAATGAACTAGGTGGAGAAAACTTTTCCAGTTTGTAGATTTCACCTCTTTTTTAGAAATTAAGGTGACATGATACCACTTTCTGAATGCTGAAGAAAAAGAGGCACCAATAGTTATCTGAATGTTTTCAATAAAAACAAAACACATATTCCAATATCCACAGTCTGATTGAAACAACTAAGAAAAAAATTGTGAAACATTTCTGCAATTAATTTCTTTTTAGCACAGAGCCAGGGACTAATAAAAGAGTTGAGAACCTCAGCCCAGGCGTTTTGGCATATTTCTGTGCCCTTAGAGGATCTAGTATTATAAGATTTGTCCAAAAACTTATTTTGGGTTAATATGAATTCTGTTTGAAGAACAGCAAGACTTTAGATCAGACAAATTATCCAGTGAGCAGCCCCAGGGGTCTCAGATATTTACAGTGAAAGCAAAAATATACTGTTGTTGTTCAATTTGCAGGGAAAGCAGAAATATGCTGCTGTTGTTCAATTTCTGATTTTAAAATGCTTGAATAAGAGCCTGAAATTCAGCCTTCTTATTACTGATAGGTAGGATAATTCTGCCTCAGCATGTTCACATATAAAGGTAAAAGATGAGGAAACTAAATTAGTTAAAAAGACCTTATTAACTGTACCTCCTTTTTTACCCCTCAGACTGTTCAGCACTTAGTATCATGAATATCTAAACATCATTTCTCAAAATCTGTTAATATCTTGCTAGTTAACGTTGCAACTTTGTGTTGATATGTAATTTATCCTAATGATAATAGATGCACCTCAAAACACCATAAGTTTATAGAATGTAACAGCCCTTATTAATAAATTAGTTAGAATGAAAGCCCCAGTATAAGTGCATTTTAAATTGAGCTGTTTCAGCAAAACTGTGCTGTGCATTACGACACAGCCAAGAATTGAGTTCAAGTTTATTTGGGGTTTGTTTTTTTTTTTTCAAGAGGTGGCCAAAGTTTCCTCTCTCACTTCACTGAGAGCACACCTATTGAAAACAGGAACTTTATTCACCTACATAGAAAATGAAGCAATCGGCTATAAACATTTTTTGTGAACAAAGTATATAAAGCACATAAGATAGGAGGATGTTTTGGTGACCATTTGGGTGATGAAAAGGACGCCTCAGTTATTTAAATTGTGAAACAGTTTAGAAAGAGGAGAGAGAGGATCACAATATTCTTACCCCAGTAAGTAGTTATGAGGATGTGCACATCCATATGTTTAGTTCAGTCCAGCATCAATCAAGTGTTTCCTTTGGATGAAAGCAATTTGTTGATAGCATGATGTGGTAATCCAATCATACCGTGGATATTACTATCTGCATCAAGATGTGATGTAATCAGATCTTGAAACCAATTGTGGTTTTGACACTTGTTTGTTTGAAGCTTTCACTGATTAAATCTGTTTCCTTGACTCCTTAACAAGAATTGTAAAGTATTTTTAATTTTAAAATAGTGTTGGGGGGATGTAGCTATCATAGTTCAATGCATTCCTGTGGGATGCTTCATCCACCCTACTGTGGTGGTGAGAAACCCCCACAGTGTTCAGAAACTCTGAGGGCAAACCCTGATGTTCCCAAAAGGGAGAGCTGAGCCACCCATGCCTCATTTTGCCAGCTTTTCAAGCAGCTGCTTCCTAGGTGGGGTAGCAGCCAGTTGATTATGTCAGCTGCAGCCGTCACCATGGGTAATTTAAACAGCCTACCGGAAGCCAGCAGTGGGGAGGAAGCTAGCTGGGAGCGTGCCGGCTGAGCAGAGGCCTCCATGTGCTGGCTGCAACAGCTCTGGAGGTACTGTCCCATGGCAGGGAAGCGGGGCCAGTGGCTGGTACCAGGCTGGGGATGGGCAGTTTCCAGCCCCTCAGCATTAGAATATCCAGACTGCATTCCTCTCGGGGAGGATGCGTGACACCTGTGGCTCAGACCCCTGAGACCAGAGACTGAAGTTCCAGGTTTGGTCGGCACCCCGGCAGTGGGCCAGATTATTGGAGCCAACATCTGACCCACAGTCAAGGGGTCGACAGTCTTTCGGGGTGAAGGCCTGAATATCTGAGTAGTTGGTGAGTGGATGGGGTGTAGGTGAGGTGGAGCCCTGAGGAGCACCACGGCACACCTGTGAGTACCCTGTCTTTGGGTCAAGAGGGGAGGAAAACACCACCAAACCTCCTCCTCCTTTACATATACCATCAAGTCATGGCAGGTGAGTTGGGGGACCCTGACTGTGGGGCAGGACTATACTTAAAGTGCTGACTTGGGGCACCCACCATCGTAGCATTCATAAGCTGCCTGGTACCTTGAGGTATATTTAAAAAATATTTAAATGTCTACATCTTAATCACCAAATCCTTCTGAATCTCTCTGAATCAATTCAGAGGGTTAGAATTTGATTCAGAGAGATTAAAGGGTCTCCTGATTTGATTCAGATTCAAAGATTCAGCCACTGAATCAGGTCGACTCTCTGCTGAATGAATCGGGGACTGAAGCGTCACACATCCCTAGCATTTATGTGGTGATCTTCCCATCTGCCGGAAAAGATTTTCATGAGGCATTGTTGCTGATACCAGACTCTTGAGATGATGATGATAGGTCACCAATATTTTACTTCTGTAGTGGAGAGTGGGGATGATCGCTGCATTGTAGACCTTGGTGTCTTTCCAGAGATCATGATCAATAAAAACATGTCAAAATAATTTCATAGAGGAGGTGCTTGTGTACCAAATCCTGTGGTGGATCTCTTCATCAATATTCACTCTCTGAGAGAGGTGGCTACTGAGGTAAGGATGTAAGGGAAGTGGTAGGCTATTTTCAGCATCTTTCCCTCTATGGTAATTTGAAGAGAAGGGTAGGTGGATGTCATATTCATGGCCTGGAGCAGGCTGATTGAACACTCTTTAGTCTTCTCGATGGTGAGAGAAAGGCCAAAAGTTTTGCTAGGCTTCTGTGAAGAGATCTAGCACAGTCTAGAGGTTTTTTTCAGTGTACACAAGGATAGCACAGTCATCAACATATTGGAGATCAAGAATGGTTGTTTTGAATAATTTAGTCTTTGAGAGAAAACATCCTAGATTGAAAAGCCCTTCATTCACTCAGAATTCAATGTCAATTCTGGCAAGGAGGCAGTCCTTAATGAAAACCAGGATGACAGAAAAAGAAAATGGAAATTAGATTTGGGGTGACCCCAGTTTGGATGACAATGGACCTGTCTTTGATCTACTACAGAGAAAGACTGCAGCCATCAGGTTGTGGAGGAGCCTCATGACCTTGATGTATTTTTCAGGGGATCCAAATGTAGCCAGTACTTTGCAGAAGGCTTTTATGATTGATGGAGTCAAAAACCTTAGGTCAATGAAAGACATATATAGGTCCTGATGTTCTTGACACTTGTCTTGAGTCTGGTGGGTAACAAAGATTAAGTCATTTGCATTGTAGGATGGTCTGAAATCACATTAAGATTCTGGCAGGACTTCCTTAGCAACAGGTAGAAGATGGTTCAGGAGGATGTGGCTGAGGATTTTTCCTGCTGTGGAAAGGGGAGGGCAGTACCTCACTATTTCCCACATATGGACTTCTCTTCTTTCTTGAAGATAGTCACAATCTTAGTATTCCTCAGGTTCCCAGGGATCTCCTTGTTGTCCCAAATTAGTAGAATAAACTTATGGGGACTCAATACCAGTTCCTTGCAGCTTGCCTTGAGGTATTCCATCCAGTACAGTAACCTTACTGTTCTTAGTTTCCTTGATGACACACCATTCTCCTTCTAGGATAGGAGGGTTGGCAAGGGATCCCTTTTTCAGGGTGTTGGGGGCTGGACTAGATGGTGGAGTCTGTAATGCTGTGACTGTGGTCCAAAGTAGTGCTGAAGACTACATTATATTCAAAAGTTTGTCTATTTCAACTGTGCAGTTGATATCACCTAATGAAAATCCTTGCTTCTATTTTAGTTTTAAAATATATATTATTACCACGAGTAGTGTATGTACCACATTGCAGGAATCCTTGTCTTATGTTTAGCTATCCTGCTTATTCCTCCTATTAAACTAGACCCAGAAATATGTACAGGAAAGTCTTATAATTCAGTAGAGACAAAACTTCATCTGAATACACAAACACCAGTAGGAGCACATTCCTCACAGAACAACAGCTGGCTTTCTTATTCCCTATCTTTGTGTAAAAGGGAAATTTCCCAAACACCTTTTAAGAGCTGAGTTTGGGAATAAAAACATTATAAGCTAGCTGAACACTAAGAACCAAGGACTGAATACCAATATTGACTTTATGGCATACTGAGTCTTATGGTGGAGTTCATTAATGTGTTTGACTTTATATTGACTTTATGGCATACTTCCTTCACCCTACATATGATAATGACTCTCCTCCCTTTTGTTAGATCTTAATATTCCATCAGCCAGATTCTTTTATTTTACAGATTGCTTGTCTGCACTTTGGGAAATTTCTCCTCTCTCCATTCTCACAGACCTACCCACTGTTTTTAGTCATCTTTGGGCCTGTTTCTTTCCTCAGATTTGATGAAGAACACCTTGCATTTGAAAGCTTTTCTAATCTTGTCTATCCTAACCATGCAGTTGCCCCCCAAAATTTATCAGGTACCAAAAGCCTTGTCTGAACCTACAGCATTCATAAAGTTATTACATCCTGGTATTCTTAAATTAAGATCAGCTTCTTATCTGCCCCAGTTGGGTGTAATGAGCACAAAGGGACTTGAGAGCCCAGCTTCAAGAGATGACATTCTGATTTTTTGGCAAATACTATACAAAGCCAAAGGTACAGGTAAAAGACTGAGAAGAGATGCTACAGAAGGGAAGATGAATATTAGAAAACTGGATGAAAGATGAATATTCAAGATGAATTTTCACAACGTGCTTGGGATAGTAATTGTGTTGCAAAATTGAAAGCATTTTGGCTTCTAGTGGTATTTCCCCTATAAATTTATTCTTCCAGAACTGGCATTTCAGGGACCAATATCAAAGACTGAAGAGACGTATCTCTTTGGAGGATTTTAGCACTTTTGCATGTTTTTGGGATTGGTTGAATATGAGTGGGTACCTAGGGATACAAAGTATTTGGATACTATTCATTTCTAGTATTGTGCTAAGAACATCAGTCAATGTGCATTGAAAAACAATGAAGACAAATTAAAATAGCTCTTTTCAGGCTGGATTCTCTCCAGAGTTCAGCTGCCATGAAAGCCTTTGCCAGGATTTTGGAGCCCTGAAAACTTTGCTCCCTTATCACAGAAGACAAATATACTTTTGATTGAATCCAGCTCTTAGGGCCCAGTGTTTCTATTTGAAATTCTGAAGTAAATTTAAATGAAAATTTTAATAGTTCCTACACTTTTGTGGTGTACTCTCTAACATTGCCACATGAAAATGAGCTCCAGACCATGAAGAACATGTTTCTTGTAGTAAACAATATTTGTGCTTAAATTTCCTTATGCCAGTATCCTTTTACCCTTGTTGCCTTTTCTAACCCTTCACATACATTAGGGACATCTCAGTGATCAAATGCATGTCAGAAGGCCAACAAAAACTCTTTGTTATTTCAAGAATATATATATATATATATATATATATATATTTGAAGTGTGCACAGATGACAACGTGCTATTTCTTTCTAAAGGGGTGTTGGCAGTGTGAATGTTGTTGAAATGCATCTTCATTTGCTTCTTATTATGAAGTTTCACAAACTGAACTGTTTAGTGTTGTGGTGAGAGGTAGAAAATGTGACCTGTTATGTGTAAAAGAAATAGACTGGGGATTACTTGAGAGAGAGAGTGTATGTTTATCAGGATTCCTAGCTTTTTGCAGGGGAAAATTTAAAATGCACAAAAATCTGGATCTTTCTGTGACCTACCAAAAGTGTTGCAGCATCACACAGTGAGCAGTGCCATTTGTGATCTCTTTTATTTTTACTGTGGCTTTTGCCTCTCAGCCAATCAGCAATAGCCTGTTTCTCCCCACCCCTGGTACTGGCCTAGAGTGAAAAACTACAGCAAAAGTACGACAGAGTAGAAATGGTGCTGCTTGGCATGGGATGTTACCATGCTTTCAGTAGGTCATAGAAAAACATGGATTCCATGGTTTTCCATGGCAAATGGAAAATTTAGATCCCTGGTGATTATGTAAAGATCAGATATGGTACTATTATAAATAATTGATGTTAACAAAACCAAACAAAATATGTGGTTACTTCTAAAAATAAGATTTGAGTTGTCTACCCCTGAAGGTGGATGTTGTAATTAATATAAAATTCAGAAACAGAGTTTGTACATGTATTCACTCTTGTTGCTAGTAATGGGATTAACTAGTTATTGATACTCAAAATAATAGATGTTGGGTATGTGGAGCCTTTTGAGTCCCTTCATCCTTTCTCAGTGTTCTGATCAGGTGAAAGGAAAAATAAACATGCAGCTTTTGTTGAATATACTGGCACATTATCTTTCTCTCTCTTTAATTACTTCAGTCAAAGTAGTGAGTGAGACTTAATCCCCATTTTGTAAATAAGTACGTTGATGTTATGGCGGTTCTGGTGCATTATACAGATGGAGGCTATGGTGGCTGTGAACTGCTTTGCCTGGGATATTATAGACACTCTCCTGTGGGTACTTCTTTCTGGAAACACTGATCATTAGAGGTGAAAAAAATACATGCATTACAGTTGGGTCCTGGTGTGCATCTTACACTGATATACAGATAACTGTAACATGCGATGTTCCACTTTTACTCCATTTGCAAGATTTTCAACAGAGGTGCAACCTGCCAATATTGCATCCCCAAGGGGGGAGGCACCTCTGCAGCTCTATTCTGGTGCCTCCCCCCTTGGTCAGTGCCTTGCGCTTGTGCTCCATTCACCTGATCGTTGTTATAATACTACAATTTTTCAGGCTTGAGCATGGGCTCTCTTTTAAATAAAACGTTGCTGAGTGTGATGCTTACAAGAGCAGTTGTGCAAAAACATGGCTGTTATAGCCTAGCTCCTTTGGTCCCAGTTCCTTGTTGTTCCTGGACCTTTGGTTCACTTGAAGGAAAACCAGCTATTAAGACCAGCTATGTATCCTTTTTAAGGAAGAGCCTAAGGCCTAGATCCATGGTAGATGTAAATCTGAAAGGGTCCAAATGTTTCAGAGAGAAATAGTCAGTGGAGCTCCAGCTGAGGATTGAACTCTACACCTTCAGGGCCAAATCCTCCTACAAAATATGTAGAATCCAAATCTCATTGACATTAAATGGAATTTATATTCACTTACCTGCTGCAGAATTTGATCCTTACTTTAAACTCTTCAATATTAGTTGTAGTAACACTGAATGAAATGGGTTTTCCTTACACAAGAAATTCAAATGCATTGACGTTTCCATTTATTTTGACCTGTGAAAAAAGTACATCTAAAAACATGATTACAAATATTTTAATGTTTCCAAACTGAAAATGACCATATCAAAATGATTTCCATAAGGCTGAATCATTTTCATTTGATTTCATCATTCCTGCACATTTAATAAGGTAAAAATGAAACAGTTTGATCTTATTGAGAGACAAACATGATTTTGGTAATTTTCCTATATGACATAATTCCTGAAGTGTGGTTTTGTTGTTGTTGTTGCTGAATCAAGTCTCTTACAGAAATCAGTTTATTGGGAGTCATTGAACGAGATCTGATTAGTAGTACTTGATTTGTTTGAACTTTTAGAGACTTCCAGTTCCTGTGGATTATTCAAGTTCTCTCTCCACCTCTTGTTATTATCATGGTTATTTTGTTACCTTATAATCGTCTTTATTATCTGAGTTGGAGATTGTCTATAATATCACATTACCTGCGCAGTGCTGCAGCCTGGGAAGATCCAGGATTTTTTAAAGGGGATCCAGCTACTCAGAGGTGAAGGGAGGAGATGCTTCAGACCTGCTTCTTCCCCGCTTCAGTGGGACTGAATGTGAAGCCAGGTTTGTCCAGTGGACGGGTTCCTTTCCTGTGTCCCTGTCTTTGGGCTAGCAGAGAGTGTCTAGGGGGACTGGAAAGGTAGGTGGAATCTGCTTGCTACTGCAGGTCTCCCTGGCTGAGCCTAGGTCCTTGAAACACTCAGTGGGAACAACTGTAGAGCGTTCCCCACCTTTAGCATAGCTGGTGATAGTGGCAGCAGTGGGCAGGGAAAGAGGGGAGGGGATAAGCAGAGGAGAAAGGGGTTACTGCTTACTGATAAGCAGAGGAGAAAGGGGTGGGGATTCTTATCTAGTTTGGGGGCTTTTATTTTTGTCCCCACCCACTGCTCCTGTGGTATTATCAACTTAAAGTGTTGAGGGGCAGAAGGGCAGAAGTTGACCCCACTGCATCGCCTGTTGTAAGACAAAATAAGGTCATGATAGCACTTGCTATCTGGATCTATACCCACCATCTGTACTGCCTTCAGAAAAAATCTATTGAAGTCTTAGCAAGAGATTGTTATCCACTGATTGAAACAACAACAGCAATAGAAAAGGAATCATCATACCCCTCTATGGAATATGCATAAAAATATGGCAAGTTTGACTGAAACAATACAGATGCCAAATGCTGCGGAAAGATGCTTGTACAATGTCAGCACTGGCCAGAAGTCTGCCCAGGCCACAGGATCTACAAGAAACCCCCTTTTCTATTTTCAGTTTACTATAAATCCAAAGTGCCAAAAAACTCCTCACCAGACAAAAGGGGGTGGGAAAGAAACAATTATAACTGGATCTGAGCCCAGGAGACAAAAGGAACAATACAAAGAGGCAGTGTTCCAATCTGGATTAGGTTTTAGGGTAGAGCTCATGTCTGAGGCTAAATCAGAGCTAGAAATTGGCTGTGGTTTTGACAGTGTTTAAAGCTTGCAACCTCTTCTTCGATTGTTTGCGGGGGGAAATGGTGGAAATAGCTCAGTGCACTTGAAAGCTGCATCTGAGGCAGAACTGTTAAGTTTGTTATGTTTTAATCTGAACCAAAATCAAAACCATACAGATCAGTTAAGAACAGAGTTTGTAAAGCCATCCTTCTCCCTACTTTTGAAATATGAAGAGTTTGGATCAAAAGGTCCAGTTTAAATCCATCTCTGTTTGTTTATAACCCAGTAGCTTAGACACTTGTGTAGTACAGGGCATTATGAGCTGTGAGTTTACTGGTACATTATTGTCATTAACTCGGAACAAAACGTTACTGAGGAGACGCACCTTAACATATTTTTTTTCTTTCTACATCTGTGACAAAATCTTTCTGATCTAGAGCATTTTTCATGTGTGTCATGAAGGCATGCTTTATTATATGACATTAATAATTCAAGAATGCCCTATGAAGTGTTCTGGGTAATGCAGAAGTAGTATGAGGATAATATGTTTCACCATGTATAACGTATATATTGATATGTGGTTTTGATTTTGATTTTTTGATAGACTAATTTATCCATGGAGTGACTTAATTTGTATCAACTAGGCTATAAGAACCAGGATTATTTTCCTTTAATTAAATGACTGTAAGGAACAGTATGTTCATTTACTAAAAACTTTAAAGTGGAAGGATTATTTTACTGTGGTAGAACAGACAAATGTGAAGTGTATTTAAAGTGAATTTTGCTGTTTATGAAAGTTGATTATGCAAGCATACCATTGGGCTAGGGAAGGAAATTGCATGTAAACTAGTATAAGTTATCAGAAATGAATTAAATCTATTACACAACAGAATTTCAGTACAAAAACCCCCACAAAATGGCCCAAACTGATTTAAAATAAACCTGGATGGATGTAATATCAGACTTAACTGATATACATTAAATCGATTTATTGAGCTTCTGTCCCAGATCCCCTCCAGATTCAGTCCCTCAGCATCCCAGAATATTTTTCACCTCCCTTGCAAATCTCCCTTCACAAGGGTGGGTGAGCTAGCCTTGGTCCAAGCTGTTTGCTGCAGCCAAACAGGGAGGTGTGCTTTAGCCGCTGGCCTGAGCCACTGCAGACATATGGCTGCGTTTCCGGAATCAAAAGTGACCGTCTGTTCAGTTGCTTATTGGTTCGGTCCACTCAGTTTAGACTAAACTGAAAAGGTGGAATTGATTCTGCCTTGGGCTTTTTGATCATCTGTACTTAGTCTTGAAGAACAGGTGTGGTCTGAACAATAGTGATAGTACACTTTTCATCTTATCACACCAACATAACCTCAGCCATGACCTGAAAGATCATCTCTAGAGATAAAGCAATGGAGAGGTCTTGTCCTTGCTGAAGAACTGCTAGTAGAAGTGTTAGTTGTGGGGATTTTGGATAATTGCCTACTAGGAAATAGACTCAATTCACACAGGCAGCTGAGCAGCTATTAGATTACTGCATGCTCTTTATTTATATAGCATTTATGCTAAGCATTTCACAGAATAAATAAAATAAATGGTCCTTGCTCTCAGGAGTGAAAGATCTAACTTTAGAGAAGAGTCAACATGAGTTTGATTGTGTGTGTGTGCACATGTAAGGAGAGGAAAGGGCGTGTCTGGTTAGGAAAAGTTGTGCCAAGGTTACAGCAAATGTTATCTGGGGTTTTTTTAGTTCATGATGGGCATGTTGTGATGCTACTGCTGCTTCATTTTTTGTGGGGTGGGAGGAAATCCTTTTTGTGTTAATAAATGAGAGGATATTTGTCTCTTGATGGGTGGTATTTTCAGGTTTTGAGGAAGATGGCTTTTTTGTAAAACTTATTTGAAATAGAAAAATATAGCAGTTCCTGAGGTATGCTAGATGAAGGACTGAGTATTAGAATGTGCTTGCAGCCCAAGAGGGAGGACTGAAAAGAGAAGGGGTAAATGATAGATGAGTGTGAAGAAGGGGTAAGTGGAAGGGATAAATGATAGATGAGTGTAAAGGTACATACATATGGTTAAATTTCTCTTCAAAAGTGACTGGTTATTTTGGGTGGATCTAAAAATGGAGGCTCCCAAATTCATTAAGCTTTTTTTTATTACTTATTTAGATGTATTTAAAAATGTACAAGAGAGCCAAATAGAAGAAAGCTGGGGGTGCAAAAGGGAAGTAATGACTGGATTTAGGAATAAAGCTAATTTTCCTTAATTTAGGTGACTCAGTGCTGCTTATCTGCCCACCACTTTTAAGACTCCTTTTTCAATTGGTTATAACTTAGCAGAATTAATTCTTTGACCTGAGATTTTACTTGACTAATATCTTCCTTAGCCTGTGCTGCAGTGATGTTGTAGCTGTTTTTTGGACAATTTCAGTAAATGGTTCAAAGATTTCCCAGAATATGGTTAGGGGAAAATAAATTAACTTGCTTAGGTTATAAAATGTATAGAACCATTTCCCTGAGAAGTTTTAGAACTTTCAAGCTCTAGACTAGAAACTTAAAGTTTGCTGGTAATTCTCCCTGGTGAGAAAAATGGGCCTTTTGCCATTGCTGTGAAAACCTGTTTGTTAGACCATATCTCTTACTTATCTCCTCTTTCACCTCTACTAATTCTATTATTGATCTTAATATTGCCCTTGCCCAGGGGTGGGCAAAATATGGCCCACAGGCTGTATCTGGTGCACCAGGCCTTTCTATCCAGCCTGCAGGACATCTCCAAAAAAATATATTACCGGCCTGCAGCTACTCCTCTGAAAGCTGGTGTGAGCTTTCACAGGTCATGCACCATTGGACTGAGCAGTTTCTATGCTTCTGTGGGTCCTGGCACTCCATTTGGGAGCCACATGTGAAAGTGCTGAACATGATGGCACATGGCTAGATAGCTGGTGAGTGGGGAGGGGAGCTCTTGCCTGCAGAAGTGGGGAGGAGGTGGGGGTGGGGTTTGAGGGTAGGTGTGTGTTCTGGCTTGGTTCTCTGGCACATGGTTTTGAGCCAGACTGGGCTGGATATGTGACAGCATGTGGAGCTCCTGGCACTGAAGGCAGGAAGAGCCATGTGGAGACATGAAGCTGGCCTTGCCCTATGGTGCACAGCTCCCACCAGTAGTGCTGGGAGCACCATGTACTGTCACGGAGCCAGCCCAATTTGGCTTGAAGGCATGCACGAGTGGGTTGAGTTAGCCTGGCTCCATTGCCCCCATGGGCAGCTCCTGGAATTCAATGGGAGCTGTGCACCAGTGGGGTGTTTCTGCCTGCAGTGGGCCAGGCGTGCCTTTAGGGCCCAACACCTGCTGCTGCTGCTGTACTCCTGTGGTGAAGACTGTGCACCATGGGTAGAGAAAGCATGTGTTAGAGGGGTCCACACCTACCCACAAACCCCACCTCCACCTCCTCAACAAATCCCACACACACTCCTATAGCCATACCCATCCACAAATCTTCTCACACCCACACCCTCCACAGACCTCCCCGCAAAATTCCACACACCTTTGCAATCCCCCCACACCTCTTCACAAACCCCACACAACTCTCCTACAACCTGCCCCACCCCTTCGCACCCAATATACAAAAGACTTTATTTTGAGCTTTTATGCAATCACTTCTATATATACTACCTAAACACACATACATTGGAACAAAATATTAATATATATATGTTATAGTAGACATTTGATTTTTATATGATTTTTTTTTTCTGGTTTCAAGATGACAACCCCTCCTGCTTCCCTCCACCCCACAAAAGGAGTGCTTCCATGGGAAGGGACTGGGAGGCTTCTGGTGGCAAAGGCCAGGGTTTAGAGGGACTTCTCATCCCAAGATGGTGGCCGGGGGTGGGGCACCTGTCTAGGGGCAGGGCTACTGTTGCAGCTCTCAACAGCTCACCAAAAGTAATTAATCAGCCCTTCAGCTGAAATAATTGCCTACCCCTGCCTTTGCCATACCTTTTTACTCACTTTAGTATTTATCTGTGATTATATACCAGTACTGTCTCCTTTTGGGAGTGGAGGGGTTGGGAGAGCGGCAGAAGAAGAGGGGTTCTTCATTGTATATTTTCACTATTTTTCTTGAATGCTTTTGACAAGTCTGACTCGGTAACATAACTCTAGTCCATAACTGATGTCCCATAAAGATATGTCTGGCGGAGCACCTTTGGGGTGCTCACCACTTCAGGGCTTTCACAGGCACTGAGGAGACCCTGTTTTGGAGGAGCAGCAAGGGAAACTTCCCCCAGGTACCATTTTAAGGGGGAAAGTGTGTGGCAGGGCACTGTGGGTGCCTGCCACTTTAAGACTGGAGCTAAGCAGCCAGCAGGTGCTTGATTAGTGCAGCCATTTTTAGATCTCTGTCTGCATATATAAAGAGCTCATTTCCCTGCTGCATGGGAAGGCAGCAACATTGCCTGGCTGTGAGGCTCCATAACAACCTGGAGGTAAGGGCAGGAGCTGGAGGGGATGGTAAGGAGGCTTCTGGTCCTAGGCATGACTTAAAACAGCACCCTGCCAGGAGTGGGTGGCCTGCTGGGGCTTTCAGTGGTGTGGAAGCTCCCAGGAAATGCCAGGCCAGTTACTGCCTTGGTGAAAGGCGGGTTGGGACACTTTAACCCAAGCTTTCACCTTTGAGTGGGTTTCTGTACCACCGGAGAGAGTGTGGGGGGCCAGGCACAGCTGTGGCCACCTGAGCCCTGTGGGGTGCAAGCCCCAAAGAGAAGAGTGAGGGTCAGGTACACTTGCAACCATCTGAGCCCTGGAGGAAAGGTAGTAGGGGCCAGGTACGGGTATGGCCACCTGAGCCCACCAGGAAGCGAAGCTTTATGGCCCCAAGTGAAGGGGGTGAGGTGGAGCCGCAAGTGAGTGGGGCAGAAGTGAGTATCCCCAGTGAGGGGATAGCCCCTTTTGAAGGGGGTGGAGATGGGGATCCCCAGTGAAGGGGGAAGAAGAACCAGAGGGCTGACAGCCCAGTGCATATACAGATACATAGTGTTACCCCAAAAGGAGCCAGAGTATGCTTAGACCTGGTCAGGTAATTGCCTGGCCACTACTCCGGTGAAGGTCATGGGAGAAGCCCAACAGATGATATGTCTGCCACCCAAGGAATGGACTAGCTAAGCCTATGGCCAAAGGGTGCCTGCTCCAAGAGGGAGCAAGGTAACATAAGTTGTTGACACGTGAAAGAGACCCTGGGAGAGAGGGTGGAGTGAGTGAGTCCTGAGAGAGATGCAGGCAGGAGGAATGTGTATATGACTGAGGCCTGATGGCATGGCCTAAGCATGCCACAGGGCCTAAAGGACACTTTAACATCCAGATGCCATCTGCGAAGCATAGGCTGTGATGTAGGGAAGGTATGGAGCCACAGATAGTGCCCTCTGGCATCAGGACAGTAAATAGGCTGCCTCCTGCTTAATTAAGACTGATTAATTAATAACAAAGCATTGCAGATGAAGAAGGTGGGGGG
>JAGPOW010000229.1:9979913-9991724 GCA_030014935.1 Caiman crocodilus | reverse complement strand
GGGGGGCATGCCCAAAGGCAGGTAGGGCAACTAGCACTGTGGCTAGTCGGGGAGTCTCACTTCACCACCATATGCTTAAGTCTTTAAAATACTTATCAGTAGGATAGACCTAGATCTGTAAAGAATATGTGTACAGCACCAAGAAGTAGAGTTTTCTTATCACTTTGGTTATCTCAAATTCATTTTTCACGGAATGTTTTAGCAATCCATCCATCTGATGCTGGGTAATAGGTGGTTGATGTGATGTGTTTTGCTAAGTTTTGCCATAATTTCTGAAATGCTATGAAAATAAACTGTTGACCGTTTGAAGAAAGATTCTCAAGCCAACATGTTAACGAGCACTTCAGTTGTTTATATACCAAAGGTAGTTGTTATGTGCCATATGTTTGACCACTGATAATAGACATCAACCAACATTCAGCATGGTTGTTTATTGTGTTCTCATTCCCAAGGCTTCATCACCTATTTTCATGAATGACAGAGACCTGAACCTGGAATGGCTATTATGTCAAACACTATGACTACTTTCCTTTTCTACTTCCTGATCTAAAACCAGCTTCCAAAAATAACTTCTGGTCATCCCTTTCATTTTTACTATCCTTCAGTCTTCCTCATATAAATCTTTTTTGATATTTTTACTTGAAGATCCCATAGCAACTAAGCAGTTTCTGAGGATAACTCAAATTTCCTGGAAATAATAGCATTTAACTACTTCAGAGTAATGCAGCACAGACATCCCGAAAGTGTTATAGTGCATTACTGTGGCAATATACTGATTTTTCCTGCCACTTTAAGAACATCAGAAAGGCTGTAGAGAGCTGGCAGGAAGTTACCTGACCGCAAGGGACCACCTGATTGGAGGAGGGCTGGGCAGGAAGAGTATAACCCCAGACTCTGGAAGCAGAGCTGGAAGTTACTGGAGAGCTGGAAGAAAAATGTTGCACAGCCTGAGGTCTACAGCTCCTATAACACCTGGAGATTAGGGTAGGAACTATAGGGATGGAGGAGGTTCCTTCTTGTCCTGGGTAATACCTGAAACTGCACTCTACTGGGGCTGAATAGTGTGGTGGGACCTTGCCTGTGGTGGCACAGCCCCTAGGAAGTGCTACACCTGTGCCTCCCCAGTGAAAGGCAAGGATGGGGTACTGTAAAGCCTCAGCCTCTACTGCCTTATCGGTCACCCTTTAGAAAGGAAAGGCTTGGGGCCAAGGTCCAGTAAGTGGAACCTGAGGCCCGAGGGAAAAAAGACACACTGTGAGTGTGTGTCCCAGTAAAGGGAAGGAGTGAATGTGTGGCCCAGTGAAGGGGTGGAGTAACTGTGTGATCCAGACATGGGTTGGAATGTAGTCCAGTAAGGGGCCAGTCCCCTCAGCCCACCTAGAGGGACCTGAAACCTTGGTGAGCCAGTAAGGGTCTGGGGGAGTATTGAGGAGAATTGAAAGCAACCTGTGAGGCATGGGACAAGGTGTAGGGATGGTTCAGAACCATGTGATTTGACTCAGTACACCAGGGCCGCAAATGGGCCAACCTCACTCCAGAGGATGTCAGCAGTCCTTGGGGTATTGTGGCCCAGCTGCTCAACCTGCTGGGGGTGGGGAAGGGGGAGGAGAGGGGCTGTCTTTCCAAAGAGGGGAGAGAATTTTATCTAAAATTGGTGCTGGCCCTGTCCCTCTTATGCTGATGGCTGTGAGGGTTGCCTATCATGTAGCCCTGCTCCTCTCCAGCAATTGGTGGTGAGGGGTGGGTCTGCATGACGGTCAGCCTTCCTAGCCAATCTGTGGTGAGGTAGGGCCACTGGGGTCCATTGGCCAATCAGAGGTATGGGGGACCCACCATACTCTGCCCATGAAATAGCTGCTGGGCCCAGTGATCTATCCATGGAATTGGTTGGCAACTTCCTTGACTTAGGTAGTTTCCTAATTATGGGTAGGGACCTACTTAATTCACAATTTTGCAGAAACTGTGAAATCTGTGATTGCAAAATAAACTTAAAACACTGGCTCCCCAGTGGGAGCCAACAGTCCTCAGTACCAGCTGGCAGGGTGGCCCAAAGGGCAGCTAGCAGCCATGATGGTGGCCATCCCTTTCTCCCTCCTTTCCCCCCGGGTCCTTTTCACCAATCAGCAGTGAGGGGTCTGGCCACACAAAGGGCAGCCAGCAGCCAAGATATTGGCCACCCCTTCATTCCTCCTTCCTCCTGGAGCCAGACTGCCAATCAGTGGTGATGAGTGGGGCCACTAGGAAATGCCTGTGTAATCAGCTCTTTGCGCCATGACCAAGCCATAAAAATTCCTTGGTCTCTCCATGAATTAAGTAGGTTCCTAATTATGGATAACTCCAGAGGTACAAATTGACTGAAACTACTCAGTTTCTTTTGGTCATTTCCTCAAATGCCTTATTCTCCTTTCATGTCCAAAACTACTTAATATTTTTCTATTATAGGGCAGATGATATGAACTAGTTAATATTGTAATAAATATTGATTAATAATTTATCCTAGTTAGAAACATCCTTGATTCTAGAACAGTCATAATAACTGCTGTCTTTTAATTACTATAATCCCCGTGCATTTATACAGTGCCCCAGTTAACCCAATTCTTTTAAAACACATTTTTTTTTACATTCAAACCATATTTTAGTAATTTGTTTAACAAAACTTTGAGAAGGCCCTAATATTCTTTTGAATGCCTCCAATTAATATGTCATGCAAATAAGAGCACTCGGTCCATTATCCTTTGAAAAACAACAAATGCACAACTTAACTCAGTCAGTAAACTTTTGTAGACTTATGGGCTTCAGCATCAATTACTTTTGACTGGCTCCAACACTACCTGCCAGTAGTTTTGGGACCGGTCTAATTTAAGAAATTACATTCCTTCTACCAGACCCTAAAGTCATCTCCACAGTTCCCTCTTGTGGCAGTTTCTTAAAAACAATATCCAACAGCTTCTCCCTCAGTCCTGGATGTTTTACTCCAAAAAAAACAAATTGATCCCTGGGGGCCTCTTTAAAAACAACATGTAGCAAATAATTAAACTGATAAAAAATTCAAAGACTTTCTCTTGTTAATTGTTTGTTAGATGAAACTTGCATTGTTCTTTGTAAAATATTGTTTGGCATATGATCTTTTTAGAAGCTCTTTTATGCCTTTATTCTACACTTCACCCAGAATATTGTGAAAACATCAGTCTGTAAGTACAAAAAATATGTACGTTTCTTTTTCCAATCAATGTAAGGATAATATCTCTTTGTTTAGGCATACATTATATAGCATTAGGCAAAAAATCTGTTTGAGTCTCTGAGTAAATATTTCAAAATCTTCCCCTTTCCATCAAATTGGAAACTGTTTCTCTTGTCACACGTTAGCTATGTTAATTTTGCTTTTTTCCCCTCTTAAAATCCTATTACTAGTTTTCTCTGTTATGTGTGTCAAAAAACAGACAAGTTGAAAGAACATTAAAACTCTTCCTCAAGAAGTAGCAGTATAACAGCATCCTTCTTCATTCGAATCAAGAAGAATAATGCTACACGTCCCTAAAAAAAAGGCACACTGACAGACAAACAGTTTAGTCCACCTTATTGCAAAAAGCCTAAATAGTAACTGAAACTGCAAAGTTGTGATTATCTAGTTTTACTGAGCCCACTAGCCTGCAAGTAGGAAATAGGCAACCTTTTGAAATGTGAAGTGATAGCCCAGTTTCTCAGTCTATACCCCAAGGATGAATTGTGCTCACTGAACAAAGATCTTACTCAGTACTGTTTTCTTTTCATTCCAGGAGCTTTCACATATGTTATGTACTGAACATCATTCAAACATTGCTTTCTATGTTGTACAAGGTTTCTGTTCATCCTTCTGGTATCTGAGTACTTTATAGACATTAATGATGTTACCTTTACTGCACTGCTGTAAAGCAAAATATCAACACCATTTGATGGAGAAGTGAGGCACCAAGATAATGAAGATCAAAATGCCCAATAGCTTTGGGTGTCCAATTTGAGATCTTTATAGCCTAGTCTTTTCAGATGTGTTAGAGTTTTGCAGCCCTTTATGGGCACATCCACACATGCAAGCATGTGTGCTTGCAGGAGCTCAAATAGAAGTGGTGCAAATTTGATCTGGGGCTTTTTGCCTCAGTGCATGTGCTTGGATATGCACTGAGGCAAAAAGCCCCAGATCAAATTTGCATGCTTGGACATGCACTTTGTGGTGAAGCAAACTGTGCCACTTGGAGCCAAAATAACCCTGCCTGAGTCCTCTCAGATCTGCAGCCAGGGGGAGCTAGAGCCCAGGGCCAACACCTGTGCTGTCCCCAGCAGTATAAAAAGCCACCCTGGCAAATAGCTCAGGGATACTAGCTCTCAGGAGTTTTGGGGGCCCAGCCAATTGGTACCTAGGGACATTACCTCTTGTGCCAGCTGGACTGCTAAAGGAGCCCTGAGAGTTCCCTGCACCCTCTACCCTCTGCAGCAGTCTGGCAGCAGGGGCTGCTAACTGTCTGTGATCTTCTGTGCACCTGCCAGAACCAGATGGGGACTACACAGCTAATAGAGGCATCTGCTCCTCTGGGCCAGCTGCCAGTGGGAGGTGGTTGCAGAGTTGGCCTCTGTGTGGCACTACTGCCACATATGCACCCTGCCTGGCCATCTGGGAAACTATTGGCCAGAAGATATTCCAGGTGTGGTGACCTGCTTTGAACCATCAAAGCATGTCCTCCTGCATGTCCTCCTGTCAAACTGTCAGCCCCAGCCAGCTGGGTCCAAGGTGCCAGCTCTAAGCAGGCAGGGTCCTATCGCTGGCCTTCCTAGCAGGAATTCTTGTGTTTTCTATTGGGATACTGAAAAATCCCTGATAAAAAAAACGAAACAAACAACCCCAAAAGTCACTCTGTAAAATATCCCCAAATCCATGTTCCTCCACCAGTAAAACAAAAGACCACTATAAAGAGAGAGAGCATGAGAAAGAGAGACAGGGATCAGTTGGACAATGTTTTATTAATATATAGGGAGTGTTAAGGCATGTCTCTTATCAGAATAATAAAATGAACTCTAAATACATGTTTCATGAATATATATCTTCCTGCCCTCCCACAGGGGCTATGGCCCCCACACAGGGGTTACAGCCCCCAAACAGGGGGTTCAGTCCCCACACAAGGGCTATGCCCCCCCCCAACAGGAACTACAGCCTCCACACAGGGGCCAAACAGGGGCCAAATGGCTCTCACAGGGGCTACCACCCCCCCCTGCAAGGCCCACATGCCCTATCGCAGCCCCCCCATTGCTGCTCCACCTGGCCTATCCCCCACTGGCTGCTGCAGCCCTCCTGATGGCTGTCCTGCCCAGCCCCACCCTCAACTTGCACCCCCAGACCCCCATGACTGCCCCTCCAACCTCAGGCACTATCACTGTAAAGAAGAAAAAATGGGAAGGGAAACCTCCCCACTTACCGTAGAAGCGGGGAGCAGGGTGCGGCTTTGGGGCCTCTTGGCAGAGTTCCCTGGGCAGCACAGGGCAGCAGGGTGCAGGAGAGCCCAAGCTGGGGCTGCTGGGGCTGTCCCTCTGCCCCATGCTGTTTGGGTGGAACCCAGTGACCCTTATGGCAGCTGACCTGCCGGTAGGTGTTGGGGTTTTTTGTTTGTTTGTTCTGTTTTGTTTTTTAACTATAGAGATGCTGGGGTGGTGGGATCAGGGGGATTGGGGGGGCTGGGGCTAGGCAGAGCAAGGTTTGGGGGGGTCAGGGGGAAGTGAGGGGTGAGGACAGTCAGGGAAATGACTGGGGTAGCAGACAGGGGGTGGGGCTGGGCAGAGCAGGGATTGGGGGGGATGGGGAAGTGGGTGAGGCCAGCAGGGGTCCCCCCATGGTTCCCTCGCCCCCCATAGCCCTCCAACCCCTCACTTACGGCATTGGAGCCCTGGTGCTGAACATGTGGCCTGGTAGGCCATGCATTTCAGCACAGAGACACTTTGGCAATCAGAGCGTCTCCATGGAGGACCCAGCTTCCGGTTGCCTTAAGGCCTGGTCCTAGACCATGCCCTCCCGCTTTTTTAAACTTTGGTTTTTTTACACCCCTGGATATCCAAGGGTTTAATTTTCCCACTGCACTTCAAGTTTGCAGTGTGGGGAACATTTTTTTGTTCCTGACTGTGCCTCTTGCCCCATCTCAAAGGGGTTTGACAGGGGCTAAGAGGCATGTGCTCTCTCATCTGGATGCACCCTATATGTTCAAAGTATATATAAATTGTGGTTATTTGTGCCCAGTATTTTTGGAAGTGTGACTCAGGATCTCAAGTGTGACACCACAGAACCTGAAAAGAATACAGCTAGCACACACCTGTGAAAAGTTTGGTTTAAGTGACGTAATGAACAGCTATATTGTTTTGTGAAACAAAACCACTACAATTTCTATAGTGGTTTAAAAATGATACTCGGACTTTCTGTTGTCAGATGCCAGCAGTTTCTTTTAGTTGCATATGTCTAGATCCAGCTTGCATTTGTGAAGAAGAGGTAAAGACTTGGACAGGGGAGAGAGGGGAGGGGATCCAAGGCTAAGCAGGAAGCATGTCCTAGTTTTCTTTTGGGATGGAGGTGAAGAGGCTCTGCTGAGTAGGGCTATTTACTATGGCTGTATGAAACAGCACCATTTCATTTCGACTTCTGCTTTGCCATTTTGAAGGGAAAGTATTTCATTTCATTTTTTCATTTAATTTCATAGCACTGTTCTGTTTTGTCACAGCTGTTTCTCTGTTTTGATGCATTTTGATGTTTCGCTCATAAGCTATAATGGGAAACCATGAAAATGCCTATAACTTTGTTACTTCTTGCCTGATTATGATGAAACTAGCAGGGATTGTAGCTGCTTCTGAGGGCATAAAGACTGCCGAGTTTCAAGGAGATGGGTGTTAGGCGTTCCTGAGAAACTTCACCTCAGACTGGTCAAAGCAAAACTCATATCACTTGATGGCAGTGGCAGCCTGCTGTCTTCCCACACACAAATCTGGGGGCCCATGCCTCATGGGAAGGCTGTGGATCTGTGCTGGACTTTTTGCAGGGGTGCAGGACCCTGGATCTGCATGTGGGATGATAGCATGCTGCCACTGCTGGTTAGGGCGAGCACCAGCACCTGAGTCTGCCTGGTGCAGCAGTGCTGGTGCTGGCCCCAGCCAGCAGCAGGAGCCTGCTGTCATCCTGTATGCAGTTCTGGGGGGGCTGTGGGGCTGTGCCAGACTCCTCCTTGGGGGCACAGGCTCCTAGATCTTCACATGGGATGACAGCATGCTGCTGCTGCCATCCAGGGCCAGCATCGGCATCAGGCTTCCCAGCATCATGCCACGTGCAGATCCAGGTGTCCTTTCTCCCCTGGGAGGAGTCTGACACAACCCCACAGCCCTCCTGGGGGGTGTGGGCTCCCAGAGCTGCGTGCAGAATGACAGCATGCTGCTGTTGCTGGCTGGGGCCAGGGGCAGCACTAGGCTTCTTGGCATTTGGCAGTGGGCTGCGCTCAGTGGTGGTCATACCTGGCAGCAACTGCCTCCTGTCATCCTGCATCATCTGGGGGCCTGTGCCTCCCTGGGAAGAGCTGCAGGAAGCGATCAGAGAGATAGGGAAAAGATCAGGGAGCTGGGGAATCCAACTGGGAATTGGGGGAATGCTCAGGGACCTGAACGTTCCCCAGTTCGATTCCCCAACTCTCTGATCACTTACCAGCAGCCTGCTGAAACCCCATGTGCAGATCAGTGGTCTGTGCCGCCCACGAAGATGTGGGGAAGTGATCAGAGAGCTAGGGAATTGAACGGGGAGCTAGATATCAGTATCAGAGAGCAGTCCTTCCCCTTCCCTCTCTCTAGTCTCTGTTTAGCTGCCACAAGCCTGGCTTCAAAACTCAAAACCTTTCAAAACTTTTGAAACATTTCAAGTGCCTTTTGTTTTGTTTCAATTTTGCTGTTTTGAGCTTGAAACACATTGAAAAAGCTTCGAAATGAAACACCCATCAAAATTTTGCACAGCCTATTGTTTACTATATTAAGAAAAACTTTCTCGCTAGTAGGGTAGTAAAGCACTGGAACAGGTTACCCAGAGAAGTTGTGGAATATCCATCTTTGGAGGTTTTTTAAGACCTGGCTAGACAAAGCCTTGGCTGGGATGATCTAATTGGTGATGGTTCTGCTTTGAGCAGGGAATTGGACTAGATGACCTCTGAAGGTCCCTTCCTAGCATCATTTTCTATGATTCTATAATCCCTTTGGGCTTACCAACCTGTCTCCTGTCCTCTTCCTAGCTCTCTGTTTTCTTGCACTACTGTTGCTGTGCCATGAAACAAGAAACCACCCACTTGATGCTGCCACCACTCTCAGGACTGAGCTCAGCCCCCTGAGGCTGCAGGTGAGCAGGGAGATGCTGAGAAGTCATGAAGGGTGAGGAGGAGATTGACATGTGAGCAGGATTGAGTCAGGTGCTGGTGAGTTCTGGTTTGGGTGGAAGGGGTGACGGGTCCTGATTTATGCTGGAGGGGAAGGGGTGTTGGTGGGCCCTGATACAGGTTAGCAGGGTTTATGGGCCCCAATCTGGGCTGGGGGGGTGGCCCTAGCAGGGCCTCTATTCTGAAACCTTTACTGCCCTAGAAAGCCAGTGAGCAGGGCAAGCATGGAGCAGACTTGCAGCTCCTAGCCACACCTCTGGTCACCAGACTTCTAGGAGCAGATCAGCTCCATGCCTGTTAGTGAGGACATTAACACTTAGCACATTCTGTGAACAGTTGCATGTTAACTTTAACACAGCTTAACATTTCTTAGAATTGGTACCTACTAATTGTAACATGTAACAACACCAAAACTCAATCATTTGAGCCTTCTAAACACTTATATCTTAAGGCTTTATCATGGAAATACATCTACTACAGATGTATCTGGGTGGACTGCTGAAGTGTTTATTTTTTTTATATGAATTTTGTTATAAATTGAACTTATCCTTAAAATTCAGGGTTCTTAAAACAATATATCTCTGCTATTTGTAATAATGTATCCAATTGCATTGTGTGATGGAGGTGCTGAGGACTGCTTGCAGTTATGAGGCATGTTGCATGGGATCTAACATTAATCTGTGTATATACAGGTTGTTTGAATTAAATCATGAGAGTTGTTCATACTTCTAGTCAGGACACAGTTATAAAAAACTTAAAATTATGTAGGAAGAACAGTTTAGCTTTGTTGTAGCCAAAGAGGGAACAACTTATGGATGGACCGTCATCTTGCTGATTAGTAGCTGGCCGTGTGTTGTCTTCGTCGACACATTTCATAGAAAGGGTGGTTTAATGAAGGACGGAATTGGGGAATAATTCATTCCGTGCCATGAGGTTAACCACAAGACTTACAGAAATCACAGAGCTCACTGCTCCTGCAGATGTGCTGGAACTCTATTTTGAGACTGGATTTTTTTCAACACTCTATTTTTTTTCTCTCATTGTGAGGCACGCACCTATCTTGTAGCCAAAACTTTTAATAAAAAATAGATTTATTTTTGCTGTTTCCAAAATCTTTAGCAACCTTCCAGCAGTTCAGATCAACCAAAGTCAGAACAATAAACCCAGAGAACATGAAAATGTGTGCTTTGCAGGTGATCTTTTCCCCCCTTTTTTCTTTTTTTCTTTTTTTTCCCTCTTGCTCTCTCTTTCTTTTTCTTCAGAATGTCTTCTAGAATGATGGCTTCCTACTCTTTTTTACAGTTATGTGTTAAATAAGTCTCCCAGGAGACCTTTACCTCCTAATTTCACTAAGTATCAAAATGGTTTCTTTGCCTTATATGGAGTAGCCCCCTTCTCTAGAATCTGCTTAACTTTTGCAACCAAAGATGATTTATTCCTGGGTCATGTACAAATACTTATAAGAAACATTTTTTTTTTTGCAGTGACCCAATTTGTACAAGATATAACCAGTCCTTAATTGAGCTGACTACTCAGTTTTCTTTCCATTGCTTCAGATGAGACAGAGGAACATGGTGTTGTCCTTGACTACATCAGAGACTGCACTAGTTTAACTTAAATTTATTTTTAAGCTAATTTGATTAAACTAGAGTGAATTTCAGTGTGGACACTTTTCTGTATTGGTTTAGGTTAAACCTGTTTCCAACAGAAATAAGCCTGGTTTAAATCAAAGTGCTTACATTTTCCAAGGCCCATCAGTTTAAATCAATGCACCTTTATGTGGACAAGACCAAAATATATTTTTAAGGAATCAAGTTGAACACTTATAGCAAATGTATTTCATGTATGCCCATTCTTTTCTTTCTTTGGCTGCAGTTATCACAGAGGGTTTTTGTTTGAATAGGAAAATAAATTAATATGTTCCCAGTCCTCTATTCTTTTTTTGTAGAACACATAATCCTAGGGGTACTTTTCTGGGAGTGCTTTGTTAGAATATTGACACAGCTTTTGGGCCTCCTTATGTGTTGGGCAAACTGAAGACCTTGACTCTATGATATGTGGACATCCCAAAACCTCCTTAGGGAATCAACAGATGTTGAGGATATGCTGCAGCTCTTGGGGTCACAGACCAACTAAATCTGATTGCTAGCATTTACTTCAGCTACATCTGCTTAAAAAATAATTTAACTAAATTAGAATATTAGCTATGAGGTTGCCTCTGTGCTGAACTGGAGAACAATTCTGGGATGCATGACTTCCACTCTGCCCATGCTAGAGCCTGGAAATTGGTGGCTGGAGCTAATTTAATGTGTCCCTAGAAGCATGCCTGGGACAGATTGCCTGAGAGGCCTGTGCTGATCTTTACACTAAACAGTTCCATTATTTAATTTCTGGGCTTCAGTGAACACCGAATACGAGTAAGCAAGTATGCTTCTCTTAGGCAGGACAGAGACATAGTAAAGACTCAGACTCGCACTTAACATTTTTTTGCTATTCCAGCCACAAAACGACCCAGGCTTTGGGTTAGGCTGTACTGGTGTCAATGGCTGCATCCACACGAGATACAGACTGTGCAGTGGTTACTGTTTAGTCATTTAGTACCTTCCATTTACAATGGGCAATGGTGTACTAAGCAAGTCCTAAATGACTCCACAGTAACTGGAGTTACTGCATAGTAGTGTTGCTAAATGGCTTTTTCATGATGCTGACTTCACAGTAGCTCATTACTACTGTATAGTATGTCATGTCATGCTTTCTTACACATGATGCTACTATGCAGGAATAATGAGCTACCAGGCAGTCAGAATCTCATGTAGATGTGGCCAATGGAAATAAGGTGGGGGAACAGATATGGAATAGGAAGACATTAAAATAAGAAGGGGAACTTAAAGTCCAATTCACAAAGGCTTGAAATAGCAGTAGTAGTATTTACACCAGTTGTTCAAAGACAATTGTTCCATGGCCCATCAAAGTCCTGTTCAGGACTAACCTAATGAAGAAATGACTGTGAATTCACTTGTGTAAATGGCATAAAAATGGAAAAGGGTATTTTCTTCTACTTTTACATTTCTAATACAGTGTTTATGAATTGCTTGTAAATCCATTGTTACATAAGTATTATAAGTAAAGATGTCACTCTTGGAGTGTAAACCCAAAATCATATTTTTCAAAGATTTTGGGGAGCTGTTCAGCATTTCTAACAATCATTCTGAATCATATAGAGAACCTAGGTTTGAAAAATATGAGTGTGAATTTCCCTTTGTATTTTATGTCTTTGGACGTAGGCAGCCATATGATTAACATCTGTTCAACATCTTCGTCACTGACTTGGACGAGGGGGTGGAAAGCAAGCTATCCAAGTTTGCTGATGACACCAAACTGTGGGCTGAGGTGGGGA
>JAGPOW010000229.1:9950249-9979813 GCA_030014935.1 Caiman crocodilus | reverse complement strand
GTCCTGTGACCTTGGCACTCGTTCCTGCCATTGGCGGGGGGTCAGACTAGATGGCCTGCTCTAGGCCCCTTCTGACCCTAGATACTATGATACTATGATGCTATGATTAAATTTTTCTGAGCTAAATGTGTGTGGATATATATAACATGCCAATTACTCCACAGTAGTACAGGGTTCCTGTGTATATACCATTGTATGCTTTCATTTACTGTGGGGTAAAAGCATATACCTAGGTATTAGTGCTGTGCTAAATTTCACCGGATGTTTCATTTTGACAGTTTCAACTCATTTCAAGCTTGAAACAATGAAAGTGAGACAAAATGAAAAGCTTTGAAACAGTCTCAAAACAAAATGAGGGCACTCAGGATGTTTCAAAAGTTTTGAAATGTTTCGTGTTTTGAAGCTGGGCTTGCCTGCAGGGAAACGGAAAGTAAGTAGAGTGAGGGGATAGAGGATTGCTTTGATATTGACTGTGACTGTGTAGCTAGCCAGTGACTATGATCTTTCCCTGAGGTCCCTTCCAATCCTAGTGCTCTGGGGGAGGGACAGAAAAACAGCTTTGCTTAACACACACACAGTCACACATGTCACGAGTTTTGTTTGTCAGCAGCTTGAGGTGCAGTTTCCCAGAAACCCCTACACCTATATCCTTGAAATCTGGCAAGCTTCATGGCCTCAGCAGGGGCTACCATGCCTGCAGTTTTTACCCCACTGTGCCTTAACACACAGACATAGTCACACGTTTTGAGTTTTGCCCTGAACAGTTTGAGGTTCAGTTTCCCATAAACCCCTCCCTTACCCATCTCCTTTAAATGTGATAGGCTTTGTGGCCTCAGCAGGGGCTACCCTCCCTGCTGTTTTCATTCAAATCAGGCAAGAAATAACAAAGTTATAGGCAGGTTCATGATTCCCCATTATAGCCTATGGACAAAACGTTGAAACAGCAAAACAGTTTTGACAAAACAAAATAGAACAGTGCTTTGAAATGAAACAAAACTCAAAAAAAAAATGTTGTCCTGTTGAAATGGCAAAACAGAATTCAAAACAAAATAATGCTGTATCACACAGCCCTACTAGGTAGTACCAATTTATGTGCCCATGTCCCTTAGTCGGCTTTGGAATGACCTTAAATAGCAAAAAAAATTACATTCTTTTGCTGGTGATAATATTTGTACATGTAAAGAACCTTGAGGTACAAGAAAACAAGAAACGGTGTGAATGGAACAGATATGTTCATAATATATTACATGTCTGCCAAGTACAGATGGACAGAAAGCCCGAGGTTGAATTGATTCAATCTTCACAGTTTTTAGTCTAAGCAGCATAGACTGAATGGATAAGCAAGTAAACAGACATTCATTTTTAACTCTGGAAATGCAGCCACATGCCTGCAGTGGCCCAGGCCAGAAGCCGGGGGGGCACTAGAGCATACCACCCTTCTAGCCCACCTACACTGTGAGACAGGTTTGCACGGTTGAATCAAATCATTTTGGGAGACTGCGAGTTAACTTGAATCTGGAGGGGATCTGGGACAGAAGTTAAGTAAATCAATTTAATCTAAATCAGTTAATTCTGATACTACATTCATCCAGATTTATCTTAAACTGGTTTCAGCCATTTTGAAAGCTGCACTGAACTTCTGTTGTGTTATAGATTTGAACTGGTTTCTGATCACTTTTAGCGTTTTATGTAATTACTGTCTCTAGCCATACTACTAATTACCACAAATGTAGGTCTGATTTTCAGTCAGAGAATGTAGTGTTTGGTATAGTAAAGGAGAATAAGATTTCCATCCCTCTTGAAGTGTTTGTGCCATACAGAATGCAAACAGACATCATCCTTGTGCTTTCATAAAAATGTTTTTGGTGGCACAAATTGTGAGCAAACAGCTGTCCTAGCTCCTTTTCATGCTCCAAGTGCCCAAATGTGTTGCTGCAACCATGAGCAAGGTGTGCCCTTGGAGGCTGGGGGGTGGAGGGGGCATGACGAGCACCCCCTGGTGGTGGCAGCAGTTGGGAGTGTGGTGGTGGCAAGCGGCGAGCTCCCGCAGGTGGCTATGGAGGTGGGGGTGGGGGTGGTGAGTAGTGACTGCCTACAGGTGCCTCCAGCAACATCAGTGGTGCTTCTGTCAGGGAGTGCACTGCTAATCTCAGGGGGTGCATGTGCACCCAGTACATGTCGCCAATGGCTGCAACCAAAGGTAGCCACAGTTTGTGATGCCTTAAAGGGGAAGATATCAGTTTTTCTTATTGCATGCCAAGGAATCCCACTGCAGGTGATTTTCATGGTGTGCATAGCAGGATGCTGTGCCTCAACTCAGGACATACATCTGAAAATGAAGGAACCTGAATGGGAAGTTCCTCCACTTGCCAATACATGCCCTGGTTTGGAACACAGCACCTAGGACTGTGGTCTTGCAGGCTCAGGTCCCTGAAGCCCTGGGAGTGGCAGGGACCCGAAACTGCAAGATAGTGGTCTCAGGCAATGTCTGTAGACATCAGTAAATTGGATCAGTGGGCACATCCAAATCTGACTTCTGTTTATACCCATGGAGAGAAAGTTGTTGATACCACTTCCCTAAAATCCTTGAGAAGGTTTTTGGGAATAATAGCCCTGTTCTTCAACCCACCCTACATGTTCCGGACTGAGATGTTTCCCTACTTCTGCCCTTGATCTGTCTCCCAAGTGTTTTAGTGTGTCAGCAAGTAGCAGATCTACCACCTAATTTGTGAATTTAGGGACATTGGACAGGTTATAGGTCTTGGTGGCATTTTTCAGGGCACTGGAGAAGCAGCATAGGCATACCATAAGTGAAATTTTATAATAATTTTTTTCAACTTTTTAGGAAAGTCTGGGCCTAATTCTGCTCTTACTATTACCAGGGTAAGTTAGACCCTATTTTAGAAAAGTAAATGGAGTTACAACTGTGCAGCCAGAAAGAGACCCTGTGATTTTGCAGAAGGTAAATGGTTCCATCTGGGTATACAGCACATAAATTATGATTCAGGAATGTGCAGAAGGAAGTTTTGAACCTCATAGGAAAAACACAGTTAGGTAGTAGCATGGTATAAAGCAGGAGGGATTTCTACTGACATTTCATATGCTTAAATCAGAATGTTAAAATTGTGATCATTTGAACAACAGGTTAAAATATTCAGATGATAAAAATGGTAAAGGATACCATGTGTCTCACTGTTTGATAAAGATACCATGCAAGAATGCAGGTGAAGTGAACCTGCACTTGGTCTAGTGAGATGTTGGATATTCTAACACATGTAACAACAAGGGTCTGTACCTTCAACTTCTTTAGTTTCCCACTTCTCTGCCTCATAACAATCAGAAGCCCTGTTCTTTCCAGACTCAGCACTACAAGCCACAACTCCATCAATTTTTACTGTCACCCGTATTCACTGATCCATTGCAATCATGATCCTTCCAAAACTCTCACACTGGTATATGCAGTGATTATGCTTCTGGGGTAGCTGGAAAAATAAAATTGATGAAATAAACCTTCATATCAAGTCTATATGTCTTTTATAGCTGTTTAACAAAATTCTACTTCTGTGAAAATTCCATGTTGGATCCCTATCTATGAAGCGGGTCCTGTAGACACAGACAGCATCATTATGCAACATAGCACTGATCTTTCAGCATAACACTGAACTTTCCTGTATAAAAGTGTAGTAAAGCCATATTTTATGTATGGTTTTTTATGTTGCTTTTTAAAATAAACCATAGGTGGCAGGGCATGCTCTTGAATCCACAATGAGCACCTGTTCTCTGAAAACCAAGTCTTCTCAACCTAGTGCAAGCTGAGCACCTAAAAACCCTTGCTTGTCTTGAGAAGTTAACCTAACTCAGGAGGTTTTACAGCACTGCTCCTCAAGTTTTCTTGGCTCTTTAGATTCAAAGCACCACTTGTAAAATGTCAGCTCTTACTATCTGCTCGTATCTGAATAATTCCTCTTTTAAAAGAAGTTAAAAAGACCACAACAGGTCAGAAGGATTTTTGAAGCCATAGATTATTATTCAAAATGCCTGGCTGTATCTTGTGAATCATGTGTAGGTGTTAGCAGAGCTAATAGTGCTAATATTCTGCAGCACCCTTAAAAGAATCTTGCAGCACCCTAAGCACCACGGTGAAGAATTGTTGTTTTAAAGCATGTTGTATATTGACTTGAAGAAGAGTTGTTTTTCAGCAAAAATATTGGGTAAGGAAGGAAACTCTCCTAAGCTTATGCTTTTAGAGCACTGAGGGGAGAGAAGGAAGAGTTGGTTGATAAGGAAGTGTCAGATGCTCTTCCCACATACTGGGAGAAAAAGTTCTTTAGAAGATCTCTTATGTAAGCCCTGTTTCTTCCAGGTTTCTCAGTGTGCAGGTATTTCCATTGGCTTTGTACGTGTCATAGAATCATAGAAAATTAGGGTTCAGATGGATCTCAGGAAGTCATCGAATCCAATCCTGCTCAAGGTAGGCCTAATGCCCAATTACATCATTACAGGCAAGGCGTGGTTGAGCTGGACTCTAAAAAGCTCCAAGGATGGAGATTCCACCAGCTCCCTAGGTAACCCATTCCACTCTCCTAGTGAGAGCTTTTCCTAAAGTCCAATTTAAACTTCCCTTGCTGAAACCTGAGACGAATGCTTCTTGCTCTGATATCTGCCATCACTAAGAACAGTCTAGCTCCATCCTTTTCGGAAGCCCCCTTCAGGTAGATAAAGGCTGCTATCAAAATGTCTTTCTAGTTGAATACATAATATTTTCTCTTTGTGTTAAGTAACTTTCAAACCTTGGAAAAAGATTCTGATTTGGAATCACTTTGTGACTTGGGCTAATCTTTTCATTCTAAATTAACCACACTAAGAAAGTGAGATTCTTTGGTGTTGCTTTACATTATTTAACCCTAGCCCTAGCCAAGGTCCAGAGCACCAAAGGTTTTATGTGATCCTTTTTTTTTTTTAACAGAATGATTGCATCTTTATTTAAGTGAAAATAAAGCCAAAGTAATTGATTTCAATTTCACATTCAGTGGAGACAGAACATAAAAACTTCACACAAGGAGAAATGTTGCAATGAAGTACACTGTTCTGTATTAAATTAGAAACATATGGTGATGAAGAATACAGGACATTTTGCCTTTTGTCTGTCAATGAAGTGAAATGCAAGAAGTAAAGCAAATGGAGAGCTTGATTCTGCTCTCATTGAAATCAATTTGATATTTACTATTGACTGCAATGGGGGCAAAATTGGTCCTGGAGTTTCTGCAGAAGAAGAAATCCTAGTGATGATTTCAACGGTGTCTGAATATAGATTATACCCAATGCTAGTTCTTTCTGCACTGTCTTATTTCCTTTCTGATCATCTCGGGATGTAGGATTGAGAGAACTGATACTAGTAACCCAGAAACTGATCTTGAATTAATTACAGGAAAATGTTTTTTTCAAAGGTTGTGAATAACTTCTGAAGGTATAAAATAGAAATGGACAGTCAACCTTTCTTAAATTTTTTCTGGCACAGACTAATGAGATTTTTCAATTTTTTGACTGGAGTTAAGTTACCTTGGTATGATGTAACCTTAATGAAAAAATAGGCCCCAAATCACAAAATGTTATTTTCTATACCCCTTGCTCTTACCAGCTCTCCATTCCTGCTATTTCCCTGAGTTGCGTCTATCTCCAGTTATAAAAATGCAAATTATAATGGACAAAATTAGGGCAGTCATCTTTGGTAAGTTGCATACATTTTATATCACAGTCTTTAAGCCTTTCATCTTTTTCTGATGTCTTCATCTTTCAGGATCAGAAATCAAATTGTTTTGCACTTTGCCCAGTATCATAGAGTCCCACTAGCTTTTTGGGTACAAACATATATACGATTATCACCAAAAAATAAAGCTTAATGCAGTATTGCTTTTTCTGTGTGCAGAAGGCAAATACATCTGAAAGATGCCATGTGAATTATAATATTGTGTAATCCTAACTAAAGCTCCTGAGGAAGTTAAGGTGCATAAAAAGGCCTATTTCCAAACTATTCTTGTTCACCTGGTATTGATTCTCTCTTAATCTGGAACTTTATTCAAAAAATGGCATCTTCTTTTGCAATGGATCTGCCTCTTGTATATATTCCATTTTTGTCCTGCTTCTGTTGCAACTAAAATAAACTTTGCCACAGATGTATACTTTTTAACACTGGCCACAAAGCAGCAACAAAAATGAGTAGGATTCTGTCCCTTTTTGTGCCTCATGTATAATATTGTTTATATTATCATGTAATCATGCAAACGATGAAAACCATGGAATTCTACAGCAACAACTCAGGTATAATGTGGCCTACCGAACTTTTTTATATTGGTGCTGGCACTGAGAAGGAAGGGACCCAGATTGATTTTTAGCTAGCAAAATCACCTAGTAAAGAGACTGTGGTTGATAGGGTAATTGTTGAAAGCCAATAAAAACCAAACTCCACAATTTGCTTATTACGGAGGATAATTCTATTTCAAGCAAAGTGATAGACAACCCTATAAAACTGAGTGTGCATACAGATAGAAATTAAGCTTTGATTTCCATGATTAGTATTTTTCTTATCATCTTCCCCTTTATTCTTATTTGAACAATGGCTGTTTCAGTCTATATTTCCTTCATTGGAAATTGCATTTGAATTTACATAATCCTCTGCCAACTTGGGAACTTCTGACTGCTACAAATAAAATTGGAAACCTTAATTGTCATACTGGCTGTAGGTAGCTGGGTCAAAGTCAGGAGAAGCCACGAGATCCAAAGCCAGGACATCTGTCTGGGAAACAGTGTTGGAGGTCCAGGGTGTCAGACAAAACATGAAGTCAGGAGGCTAGCTGGGTCAGGTATTCAGAGAATCCATCAGAATCAATAGCAACATAATCCAAAGGTGCAGCAGCCTAGGTACAAGGTTGCACCTTGTTGCCCAAACACTTTTCCTTCCAGGTCAGAGGCTTATATGGGAAGGGGTGAAAGGTCAGATGATCTTGGCTGGCCATTCTGGTGGCAGGGAGTGGGCATGCACCTAGCCTGCCCACCTCTCCCACCCCAATTCTGACTATGTGCATCAGCCTTGGGGCACTTCTACATGTGATAGGGGTTTAGACATTAGGGTTGCATTCTATATGCCCTAAATTGAAAGTGTGTTTTTTATTTAAAACAGTGAGGTTTTATTTTTCTGTCACTGTTATGGCAAGGGGCCCAAACCTTTTCTTTTTTTCAGCAGAGCCTGCCTGTGGCTGGCAGCTGAGCTGCTGGTGGGCTGAGCAGCCACTGACGCGTGGGGGCCCCCGTTCCTTCCCTCCGTCGTGGTGGTGCCCCACAGAGCTACGCAGATGGATTGCTAGCAGGCTGGGTGTTGCAGCACCAGGTTGGAGGCAGCACCTAATCTGATCCAACTCTTCTGTGACCCCAAGCTGGGGCAGTACCTAGCCTGCTAGCAATGCACCTGGGTGGCCCCAGGGGGTACCACCACTTTTCAGGAAATGATTGCCCCCACCCCCCCAGCTCAGGGGCCACTTAGCTTGGCCATGAGAGAGGCAGGTTCCACTGGAGAAGAAAAAGAAAAGAATCGGGCCCCTTGCTGTTTCTGTTTTTAGCAGACACCTGCTGAAGGTAGAAGCAGCAAGAGGCCTGATCCTTTTTTTCTGTGGAGCCTGCCCACCTCTCTGTTGGCCAGGGAACAAGCTGACTAATAGCTACAATTATACACATATTACAATTGCATTGAAAATTAAACTACATCAGAATGCAGTTTAGTTTGCAATGATGTGAACTCATTTAAAACTACCAAACTCTTGCACGTGTACAGTGTGACTCCATTAAGACACACAAAGTGACATTTTTGCCATGTATACATGGTAATGGCATCAAGTGTACAAGCAGCCTTAGTCATCCACTATAGAGGTGGCAGACCAGGTTAGGCCTCTGTGCCAGGCTACCGAGGTTCAAGGTGAAAGCCTGCCTTCAGTGTAGCCAAGGCTCTCTGGACCACATTTGACATGATGGTAATTTTTTTTACATATGACTTCTTTATATCTTAACTGTACAGATATTTGGGCCAAGTGCATTTTTCCCTCCTCCTTTCTTGTGTTTTGCCAATATATCTTTTAGCATATATCTAAGAACAGCTTTTGTTTTGCTCACTATACTTTTAGCTCCATTTCTAGTGTTATAGTTAAGTGGTTTTCAGACTTTGTAGGTCACATGTCACATTTCACAGGGATGATAGCAATACATTGGAGGTGATTCAATCCTTTCTGTTTAATTTCATGCTAGTGTCTGGAAGATGTTATCTAGGTTAGCCAAGCAAAAGAATATTGTTCCTTTTGTAAATCATCTTTAATTTCTGGACTTTTGACAATCCCACTGTTACTTGGTGTACTATATTGGTTTCATTTTTACAGATATTTATCAGGAGCTTAAGTGTGTATAGGACAGATAAAATACTAGTGATACCCATTCAATGTGGGTTCATGAGCTGACTGGATTATCTGAAAAACAAGATTTTTTTAAAAATTAAATGTTGTGTTAAAGGCAATGTGAGATTTCTAGAAGTACATTTTGAAATTTCTGGATTATTACACATTATTCCCATGCTATGTTTAATGTCAGTTCTTCAGAAAGATACTTTAATGCATTATTGTTACTGTTGACATGATATTTATCCTATACATTGCTATTCATTTTATTGTTTATGGTATTTTTATTTGAGGAGAAGGGAGTCAGAAAAGCACATACATAAAGTATTAATTTAGTGTAAAGCTAACACAATGGGAATGTAAGATACAAGGAAAAAAGACAAACATAGCTGAACCTGTGTGTCATGGACAGGTGCAGAATCTGTCCATAATAAGAGTTCCTTCAGAGGGTGTTGATAATGAATATAGCAGCACTTCTGTTTTATGATTGCAGCTGGTAAACTCTCTAACCCTTCAGATATTTGCTCAAATATAACATTTTGATTTGTGAGTGTGCCAATTTTAGATATTTATTTTCCTTTCTACTTCATCTTTCTGTATGTAATGTTCCACTAGAGTGTCATGACATAAACTATGACTGTCTATATACACTTGCTTATATTGCTTATATACACTGACAGAAAAAGGAACAAGAGCTGGAATAACTGTACACTTGGGTCTCTCTTTAGGCAAGTTTGTTTTAGGCAAATTGCCTTATGTGCAAGACATTATTTACACCAGAAAATGGAAATTTTGTGTGGGGAAGAATGTTTTTTGTGTGAGGCTAGCAGAGTTCCAGCCTGCAGGGGGTTGGAAGAAAGTGGAAGGAAGGTGGTGAGATGGGGGACTACGTGCATGTACAGCACATGACCATGGCCCCAGGTAGCTTTGAGAACAGCTTTGGCAGGTAAGTGGGGAGCAAGGTGGGGATTGAGGCCTCTGTAGCGAGGGAGCTGGGCATGGCTAGGCTGAGAGTGGTGCCTAGCTGGGCAGTGCTTGGGGCCTAGGCTACAGTGTGAGGCTGCAGGACCCCAGAGGAGAGCAGGATGGGGCCTCAGGTGGCTCACTGGAGGAAGTGGAGGGCCAGCCAGGCTGTGGAGGCCCTGAGACAGGGAAGCAGGGCAGCAGGTAACAGCGGGGCTGCATGGAGAACCTGATTGCCCAGCTCTGCCCTGGCAATGCATCGCCCGCACCTGCCACTGCTTCTCCACGTGGAATGCAGAGCTCACAGCTTCTCCAGGAAGCCCTGCTGATCCCAGCCACACCATATTGCTCCTGCTGTAGCTGCAGAGCCTGGGAAGGGAAGTGGGGCAGCAGGGAAAAGTGGCTGCATGTGCTGCTTCCCTCCTCTGGGCCTGTACCGCCCAGTGGGCCCAACCCAGCATGGCTGGGATCAGTGGGGCTGTGTAGAGAAGCTGTGAGCTCCACACACAGGAGGTGGGTTGCCAGGGCAGCGTGGGATGAGCAGCAGCAGGCGGGGAGATCCCTGCACAGCTCCTCTGCTGTGGGGGAAGGAAGCACAGCAGCAGGGAGCTACGAATTCCCTGTAATAATGGATTCACTTTATGCAAATTCACTTAATGCAAGAGTTTTTTGGAATGCAACCCTTGCATCAAGAGAGACCCGAATGTATTTAAATTAGACTTAAAGCAAGGTAAATGGGTTTTCATTGAGTTCCTTTAATTGTACATACATGCATGCATGCATGCATACATACATACATACACAAAAATAAAACAACAAAGTATGGTGTGTATTATGAAGTAGATACAAGTATTAGCAATTGATTTGCAAGTACTGTAAAATAATTTTTAAAAAAGATTTAAATGTATTGCTCATGGACAAATAATGTTCTATATGGGGAAAAAAAATCTTCTATTAAACCTGCAATGAAAGAACCAAAAAGTGGACTATCCAATCTTAAAATGCATTATTTTTAGTATCAAAATTCTATTATTAATCTTTTACTCTAATGGGAATCTGCAAAGACCAAAGAAACAGACTGCAAAGTTTTATTACAAAATAAATATATTTTAAAATGAAACAGTTGAAATAATGACTAACTTAAATATGGAAAACACATCATCTGGAAACACTGTAGTATTAAACACCATTTCTATTTCCATTGAATTTAATGTAAAACATCGTGCTGAATTTGGTTAAAGCAGAATTAGGCCCTGGGTAGCAGAACTTGGAGAGGGGCAGAAGAAACCCCACTTTAATTAGATTTAACAAGTCAATAGATACTAGTAAGGAGTATCATCCTTTCTCAAATCTACATGAGAAGAGAGAGGTAATTATCCATATTAATCTTAAGTCAGGCACAGAGCAGGGCAGCACCTTAGGATATGTACAGGAGTTACATTTAGATTGACCTAAACAATTGTACAAGTATGCAGAAGGTTTAAGTTGTCCCCAAAATGACAAGCCCAGTTTAAGTTTGTTCACTTGAAGAGGTGTACTTGAAGAGGTTGGGATCAGGTTAACACAGTCTAAGAAAGGGTTAACCCATGTTTACAGCATGTTCACAGCATGGCCCTGGGGTTGGAAAAGTCCAGCTACTTGCCCCAGTCCTGGGGCTGCACTATTCCCATCCCACTAAGCATAACTGGGTTATTTTCAGTTCCCTGACTTCCCCACCTTCCCTGAATGGGGCAACTGCCCATGTGGATTCACCATCCCACCCCTCCAACCAATCCTGCCAAGCCCCCTGTGGACTCATCAAAGCCCCCTGTGGACTTTGTAGCATTCCTGATCTCACCTGCCTTTCCCCCTCTCCCTGAGTTCCTTGCACTGGTTTCCCTGTGAGGTTTCTGGGACTGACAAATAGCTTCATGCACTGCTCCTGGTCTACATTCATACAGATTAAAGTAAACCCCATGAATATAGACTGGGTACAGAAAACAACTGTATGCACCCTTAGAGATTGACTTTAAGGGGACCTCCTGTCCTGCCTTCTGTCAAATATACATGTTAGAATATCTAGTAGTATATTAATTGCTTTAAATAGGCTGCAATTTTTAAAGTACATAAAATATTAGTACATTTTCACCTGCAACCTTTTTGGGAGGGGGTGAGTATATGGTATAAGATTCTGAATTCAATAGGATAGTAGTAACATTACTTTTAACAGTATGGACTATTTCCAGTAACTCCTTTGCAGTTAAAGTGTCTTCCTCAATTGCCTTCTAAGGAAGCAGGTTCAGACTGATGATGATGAGTGAAAAAATAAATTTAAATTATGCCATTTAAGACTTGTGCTTGAAAAATAATAAGTAGAGCATATTTTCTGTTTTATGATTCTCAGTAATAAAGATATTCTAACAATCTGAATTTAAAGTGACAGTAACTACAAAAGTTTATACAGATAATAACCAATTCTAAGCCACATGGAAGGATACCAAAGTCCTATTTTTATATTGAATATAATTAGATAAGTTTCCAAATGTACTAAAACAATTTCAGCTTTGCTGTTGAGTGAAGAACTTAGAAGAATTTTTGGTAAGGACACAGGTTTTAGTCATCCTTTATAAACCTATAGGGATGAATAACTTTATAGGTAATACTAATATTTTAGCAGTTAAAATAAAAACTACACAATGGGATATACACCTGGATTCATAACCATTAGAAGCTAAGCTCTTAAAAATCCAACGTGATTGTTCAGTAAAATCAACTCTCATAAATCTTATCAATCTGTATTTGAAACAGCATGTTTTTGAGTAGTGGCAGTATTTATTATAGTAACATTATTTATTATCAGACTTACTTTTATTTAAAGAATAAGTAAAGGAGAGAGATAACAAAACAACCCCTTTTATATGGCATGGAGTGAGTTTGGCATTGGTAAGAGTGAGGCTAGATTACATGAAAAACAAGGCGAAAATCAAAACTAGGTATAAACAAATAGGATTAAAACCTTGTTGTAAATTTAATTTAGGCAGCTCCTAGCACTCTTAACCCTTGGATTGTCCACACATTAACACCTGAAACTAGTTTTAAGCTCACTTTAGGCCATTCCAGGGTGGGTTTATCTGTGATCTGTGTTACCCAGCTCATGTTCCATTGATATGTGACCACTCCCCACAGATGAGCCATCCAAGTTGTGGTCCTCCAGCATCTTGGGATACAGTATCCTTTTGCCAACCCTCCTGTTCCATGTGGACAAATATTCTATCCCCAAACTCAGCTGTCCAGGGGGCAGTTCAGGAATTGAACTGAAGTTCTAATTTGAGTATACAAGTATGCTTGCAAATATCTAAAACGATAGGCATTTATACACGTACATTTGTCTGCTCTGATGTGCTAGAGATCCAGCACATCAAAGCAGACTCAGTTACTTGAGTCAGCTTTTCATACGAGCTGACACGTCTAGCACAGCATCGTGTGTATTTGTATAAATGGCAAAATGTACATCAGCGCACAGAAAATGGCAAGATGTGCTTTTGAACTAAAACACCTTCAGTGTGTTTTACTTCCAAAGCGTGCTGCCACCATTTTCTCAGCACTGGCACATTTTGCTTTTTATGCAAATGCATGCGCCACAGCACCAGGTGCTTTTAGGAGAGCATGGCACTACAGCACAAGAACATGTACAAAGGCCCTAATTTCCCGTAACTATGAAATACAGGCTTTCTTAGTCCTTGGTATGACTCATTAGTCCTTAGTGTGATTAGTTTGATGATTCTGGGACTTGCTGAATAGGGAGACAAGGGAAAAAGAACTTAGAGCCAAGTTTTGAAAGGGACTGGGAGTGGGAGACTGTTGTGTTGGAGGAGGGTGAAATCAAACAAGGTGAAGGGGATTGATAATACTGGGACTGCCAGGAATTGTCTATGGGACAATGAGTATATGGTACAATTTTTGCGACGGGGTGAGTATATGGAACAATAATGCATCTTTACATGTGGCTTGTAATTGGTTATTATCTGCATAAACTTTTGTAGTTACTGCCACTTTAAATTCAGATTGTTAGAACATCTTTATTACTGAGAATCGAACAGAAAGCATGTTCTACTTATTGTTTTTTCAAACACAAGTCTTTAATGGCAAAAATTAAATTAATTTTTTCACTCATCATCTTCAGTCTGAACCTGTTTCCTTAGAAGGCAATTGAGGAACACCCTTGAACTGAAAAGGAGTTACTGAAAATAGCAGTCCATACTGTTATAAGTAACATTACTCCTATCTTATTGAATTCAGAATCTTGTACCATATACTCACCCCCTCACAAAAATTGTCTATGGGATAATTCCTGGCATCCCTTTCCAAGGATAAGGTGGGATCTAGAACTAGGATGACAAAACCTAGATTCTGTTTTTTCTTATATAGTCATCAGAGATTTTATATTTTAAAGGTAATTGTCATTGTTATACTGAAAATTAGGAAATAATGCTGCAATGTTATATCCAGAAAGGAATTATTAGTAGTAATATAAGGTTGTAGTTAGAGTGACCATGTGTCCTGGTTTTCAGAGGTAGAAGCAAGTCCCTGCTGGCTCTAGAGAATTATAATTGACATCCTGGAAATGAGGGTGTTCAGGACACAGTTTGGCCAGGAGTCAGAGCAGCATGAAGCACCTTTCGGTGGGCAGGTTTATTTCTGATCTGTGTTACCCAGCTCATGTTTCATTAATGTGTGGCTCCTCCCCACAGATAACCCACCCAAGTTACAGTCTTCCAGCATCCCATGATGTAGTGTCCCACCTCTCACCCTCTGTTCCATGTGGGCAGTGTCCCATATGTCCTGGATTTCTTACTGTCAGCCTAGTTGCAGTACAATTCTATTATGGTAGGCTTGAACTACTATAAATAAATAACCCCTTTTTGGAGATGGTATTCTTGGTACTAACTAAGTGCAAGAGCTTGAGCACTCATTAGTTAAGGGGAGCTTGGGTAGGATGACAATAACTATTGTGGTTTATCCTTGCTTTGCATCACTGGGAAGCTATTAGCCAGTCATCTTTCTAATGCTGCAGATCTTTGTGGAAAGTCTACCCTGAGTCTCAATGTGGTTCAGATCTAGTAAATCCACAACAGATATGCTATCTTCCTTGAGACAACTACAAGAAAATTCTGTGAAAAAAGAAAATCTCTGTACCTAGCATTTGTCAATCTTACCAAAACTTTTGATCTTGTCAGCAGAGACAGTTTGTTCTGAGTCTTGAATGCAGTTGGCTGCCCTCCTAAGCTTCTGAACATCATTGTGTTCTTCCATGTCAGTGTATGTGAAACAGTGTAGGCAAGTGGGTCACATTTAGAAGAATTTGAAATCGAGTGGTGTCAAAGAGGGTTGTGTCCTAGCTCCAATGCTTTTTGGGATTTTATTTGCCATGTTACTCAAATATGCCTTCAGCAGCTCCTCAGGAGGAGTAGATCTTCAGACCAGATCCAATAGGAAAGGCTTTAACCTCACTTGTCTCAAAATGAAAACAGAAACCAAGAAGTTCCTGCCTGTGAAATGGTCTTTGCTGATGTTGCAATGATTATTAGTCATTCAAAAGCAGGACTGCAAAGTTTCATGAATCACTTTTCTCATGCTTGTGATGTTTTTGGGCTGATCATTAACTTAAAGAAGACAGTAGTCAATGGCGGGAAAATGATATTTAGAGGTTTGCTTTTGGGAATTGATTTGTAGGTAAATATATATGCATTAGAATGATGGCCTCGGGCAGCAGCAAGGGTTAGTTGATTTCCAAAGGGCTGGTTCTCACACAATTTCATAGACTTCAAAGTAGACAGGATGTCTAACCCAAGGAAGCAACAAGACCAATGGATATATACATAGCCCTGGAAATTTTGGGCATATACCACACTGTTCCATGATATTAGGTGGCTTCAGCTCACAAGGTCCAAGAGTGGGGGCCCTAAGAGTTCTGGCTTTGGGAGAAACAAACCAAATTAGAAAAAGACCAGGAAAGCCCAAATTAGGATCAAGGTTCACGTGTGTGCAGTCATGCATGAGTAAATGTCTGGCCGTGCACAATCTTTTTCAGGCTGCACACTCGCTGGCAATGGAGCTGGGCTGTGGTGTGGGACATTTAGTACTAAGGTAAGCTCCTTCCCTAGGTGAGGTGGAGGCTTCAGCTGATGTGGGCTTCACCAGCTCTGGGGAACTGCTGTGCTCCCCCACATTACCTTGGGAAGTGAGGAGACAAGTGGCATCACGGCTGGGGAGTGGAGCACTCCCCAGAACTGGCAGAGCCTACGGAGCAGTTCCCTGGAATCAGTGGAGCCTCACTCGGGGCAGCCAGCGGCTTCTCCCTGAGGTGAGGCAAGACAGGGATGGAGACTGGGGCGGGGGCTGGTTCAAGCTCCACCAGCTCCAGGGAACTGCTCCATGGGCTCTGGGAAGTGCTCCACTCCCTGCCCTGATGCCACGTGCCTCCTCACTCCCCGAGGCAATGCAGAGGAGTGGAGCAGTTTCCTGGAGCCCGCCCCAGCCTCCACCCTCCAGCCAATGTTGTCTCTAAGAAGTAGCAGTCTGAGTGTGCCACTTCTGTCCATGACCATGGTGCTTTGGTCTGTGATTACTGCTATTTGACTATTTGCTTTCTTAACAGACCAGATGTCTCAAAAATGAGGCATGAACAGAAAAAGGTATCAGTTAATCATGCAAAAATATCAAATTTGTCAAACTGGGGAACAGGGGAACACAGTAGAAGCCTTGAAATCATAAGGGTGAATACTGCAACTCAGAAAACTCCCTTGGTGAATTAAATACATCACTCTAAAGTTGCAGTAAGCTGATGGAATATATAAAGTCATTTTAACAATAGGTGAACAGAAAGAAGAATCCTTTTAATAGAATGAGAAATTGGATTTGCTGGAGACAATGGAGACCCAGCAGATGACTGTACCTATTGTCTCTAAGCCACTGGAGGCCACTTTTATACCTAAAACATAAAATTACTATGACTGATTATGTCACTTGATTATGGAATATTTTCAGATGTCTTTTGCATTTAAAAGACTAAGTGCAGAAACCATCTAAACAACATTGTCCTGGGAAGATCATAAGAATGAACAAATGTAATGAAGGAAGTAAATTAAAAAGGTGTTTTGATCCAATAAACCTCATTTTCAGATGAAGTGATCTTCCCTTAGTCTCTTTTTATAGAAAGAAAACCCCAAATTTTCTACAGTTTGCATAGCTAGCTTGAGGAAATGGAGAGTTATTGAAGAAACACCTTGTCATGTTGCTGGGGCAGTCAGGAAAATGAGAAGCGGAGTTATAACTTTCATCCAAAATAATTGCTGCAGAAGCAACAGGGCTGATGCATTCTTTGGTGGTATGGTGAGAGGCAGAATAGGACATAACATAATAATAATAAAGACTAGGAAGGAGATATTACAGTTGTCCAGGCACTGATATTTGGATGTTGCATAGAGACTTCTTTTCCTGTACAGATGCAACTCTCATTTAAAGTATGGAAGCTGGAGGTCACGGGTTACTTTGAATATTAGAACTTGACTTACTAGTACCTTGAAAGTGGGCAAAAACTTTGATTATTACCTCTGTTCTCTCTTGACTTTTACTGGAATAAGGGAAGAAAAAAGGAGATGGAAAATGTTTCAGTAATATTCATTCTTTTTTGTTGTCAATCTGGTACAGATTCTGTTTATTTTCAGTGAAAATAGTTAAGGCAAAGATTGGTAATTTGGCTTTGTGTTCACACTCTAGTTCCATAATCTGTGTAAGAGAGATCCTGACCTTTTGTTAGAAGAGTGAAACATAAAAATCTTCTCATACATACGTACAAGTAATTCTCAAGTAATCTCATTGGTATAAATCAGAATGTGTTGTTATTAAGTTTAATAAGGAAACTTGTTCAGTTACACACACTCAATCCGAAAACAGTAAAGGCATGGCTTCTATAAGCTAAATCCATTTAAAAATAAAAATCCTCACAGTTTTATTTGTTGAAAAAATGAATTGAGCAGATAGACATGTGGCCACCCACTTGGTTGTGCAAATTATTGGAAGTGAAAATAACTTGTGACAGAGTGCCTGAAGGTTTTGTTTAGCCCCTCACACATGGCCTCAATAACTTTTGAAACAGCATGCCCCTTCCACCAAAACCAGAAATCTGTAAAGCATTTTTCAAATTAAATGTGCACTGTTTTTCCTTTAAGTTTTGGGAGCAAGTGGCTGAAAGACATGCTGAGTGATTTGGAAACAGTCTGCATCGTCAACAGAGAGCGATGCCTGCTGCTTTGCAAGTAATGCAGAAAATATGCCAACTATGCAGACCTCTCCATGGTAATAACTTTAGAGTTACTTGATGTGTATATGTGCTACACACTAGGCTTTTCCAGGCCACTATAGGAAGGAGGGTAGATGTAAAGCATCCTCGAAAAACTATTACGGTTCAGGTCATGTTTTATTAGGATACAATATCAGATTTTGAACTGACATTTGTCCCTTGATCCAAGATAATGAGCTCTCTAAAACTGATGTGTGCTTGCTCCCCTGCTGCATGTGTGTAGGTGAACAGGTACTTGGTTTGTCTTTGCTACGCAACTCTAGTAAATCTTAGAGTTTGATTGTTTGACATATAGTTAAAGAAGCTGTCATTCTGTCATACTTACGAAAAGTGGGCAAGACTGTTTTCTGATGGGGAACTGTTTGTGCCAGAAAATGTTGGCAAGCATTTTCATTTACATTTGAGGAATGAGTAACCCAACCTAAGTAGGCCTGCAGCACTTCAGAGTGCCATAGGCTGCCAGTAAAATTAGCTTTACACTAACAGACTTGAGATGATTAATAATAATAATACAAAATAAGAATGAGAGGGTGGGGTGACCCAAATCTCTTAAATAATCAAGAAGGAAACCTCAAAAGGTGCCTGGAGTAAATTTAAAAAAAATGCATTTGAAATGAGACAATTGGTTGATATGCAATTGTGTTCAGGGTAGACAGATATATACAGGATGTTTATCATATCCTGTCAGCTTTTCCCCTTTGCCTATACATGGACAGACATTGTCCTGGTTCGAAGGACCTTAAGAGCAGAACAGTGGGATGTGGTCAGTCCATAGGAATGTAACAAAATACAGTTAGGTAGGGATTGCCTATTGTAAGCCACGTAGGTACCCCTGGGTACCATTGTCAGGCTGCAATAGTGGTCCTACTAACTGGGAAGTGAGGCTGTTATTCCGGCTTCCAAACCCTTGAGGAAATCCTCCACCATCTCACTGAGTTCCTGGAAATATACTTCTGGTTAATAAGGATTGTGCTTTTAGTGAGCTAATGAGAAGGTAACATGGTAGCAGTTTTAAATATTTTGTATGTTTAAAAGCTGTTAATTCTCTCTGCTAGGGAGGAAGACAAGGGTAAGAAAGAGATTAAAAACAGAAGATTTGACCTTTTAAGAGTTACATGGTCAAATTCCAACAGGCAATTTGGCCTTACTCTACTATTTTCGGTGCCTGTTTTGAGATTAAGATTTGTTGGCATCAGGTTAAACCAGAGCACACTTGAAATAGTGAAAGAAAAGGTGAACTTTTATTAGTCGCACTGTAGGGTGTATCAGTTATATTAAGTATTTTTACTGTGGAATGGCTAAACACTAAGACATTGCACGGTACTTTGATTGTCTAAATGCGTATATTAATTTTATTATGATACCTTTAGCATTTGTTTTTACAACAATCAACACATGCTTTTCTCATTGTGTGTAGAAACACCAATTCATTTATATCAGTCAATGTTAATGCATACACATTTGCCATATAGACCTGTAGGTATTAGAAAATCAGAAATAATACATTGGGCCAAGTGAAGACATCAAAATCAGTATTCTTGTGCTCCTTTGGAACCCTAGTTTAGGTCAGGATATACCATAAGCAGCGTTTGACAGATGGCAGTAAATACCACTTCTTCAAATAGCACATTGGATCTGAACATGATTTGGTAAGTTTGTGAATATAAAGTACTAATAATACAATGCTGCATAATCTGGAATGAATATATAAAATATAGTTATGAAAATCATGTCCTGATTGATCAGATTTATGTGTATTATATCTTGATCTCTTGTGTAAAACATTTTACTTGAGAAGAATTTAGATACATAACATGCAGAATAAATAAAACAAGTTACACATGAATAAATGGTTACTAATAATCACACTTCATAACTAGAACACTGTAAATTAGAAATCTGTGAGTTAGAAAATCTTTAGACTTTTTCCCTTACCCCTGGTATTTTTTGAAATACCATTGTTAAATAACATTATCAACATTAAAAAATATGGAATGGTTATATCATCAGCCTTCTAAAAGAGCTGGAAGGATAGCAGTGTGACCTGAATTTATAGTACAATCCTTTTGTAATTTCTTTTTTTATTGTAGCTCAGTATTCCCAACCCAAAATACACTGAACATTATCAATTGAATCTCAAACTGATGAAATGATTTGATAATGTAATTATTTACAATCATAAAGGTTGGAATTTTTTTAAAAGAGAAGAAAATGTTAGTGCATAATCAGTTGACTCCAGAAGTCTGGCCTTTTATAAGCCTTCATTTTAATTCTGAGACTTTAAACAAAAAAGTTTAAATGGTATAAGGTTGCTCAGCAGCTTAAACATCAAACAGTTTTATTAGAATATGGTTCACATTTGAAATAAATAGAATATTAAGATTTCTCCAGCTTTCACAATCATATTGCAAAGTCCTATTATTCCTCCTCAAAGTACTCCTTGAGCCAGAATAGTCTTCCAATTGTCTACAAAATATTTGTAGCCCATATGCTGATAATTGATGGATTTTAAATTTTTTCATATAGCTTATATCTGTAAAGCTATAATTTCTTATGTTCCACAGACATGGAATTCCCAGGAAATAAAAGGATCAGGAAATAAACTGAAAAAACATGTAAAGATATTTTTCTTTTTGTCTTTGTGAAAAGGAAACGCAAAAATGTTGCAATGTCAGCAAGCAAAATGTAGAACAAAATGATTTAATCATCACAGAATACTAAATTCATGTAAAGCTAAATTATCCATCATCATCATAAATACAATTACACTGCTTAGGTCAACCATGATTATTTGCATTAAAATAATATCTTGCTGTTTCCTACTTTTTTCATTCAGACATGAATATTATTTGTGCTCTATATCCAGGTATTATTCTGCATGTTATTGTATAGAGTATGGTATACAGTTTTCCAGAAACTGGAAAGCATAAATAGAGACTTTCTAATTTTTTACAGAGCAACACTGATACTGACACAAGTACTAGGGAAACAAAAAAGGACAGTTAAATGTTCTGTGAAATGGCTCCTATGTCATCCCCATCAAATGTCAGAAGCAATCACTATCTGGAATTTTTAAAGATGTTGATACTGCATTTGTAGAAATAGTTGCTGTGCTTGTTAAATTCCACATATGGGTTGTTATGTTACATGCCAGCACATAGTAGGTATTTCTAGTTAGTAGAGTTTGTGATGGAAAAAAGCATTGTGGTTATTCTGATATTTTCACCTAAAAAGATTAATTTGAAATGCTGTGTATTTGCTTTACTGGTCCCCTTATCTTATGGATATTTAGCAGTGATTTATTTGTGACATTGCTAGCAGGGGTGGGAAAAATATTCAGAATTCTCCAACAAGGTATATAATATGTCATAGTATTTTACTGTCTGATCATGCAAACCACAGAAGACATGTAGAGGAAGGGGGAAATACCTAAAGTGCTGAGCACTTAGAATCTGGAAAGGATTTTTGTCATCTTCTACTACCCAAACAGACAGTTGAATCACTACCTGTGGCACAACTTGTCCTATGTCTTTCCTTTCAAGTATTTTGTAACTAATTAGTAGTAGATAACCCCAAATTTACATTCAGTATATGCAGTATTACATAGCATAGAACAGTAATCCACTTAAAACAGTGAATTTTAAACAAGGTGTTTTCTGTGCCACTGTCATTATATCACATATAGTGGGAATAAGGTGAAAGGGACTGGGGTGTAGACAGTCTTGCTTAATGGCTAGGCCACTAGGGGGAAGAAGGGCCTGGGGCTGGGTCAAGGAGCAGGAGCTATATACCAAAGTCAGAGGGACATCCAGAAGTAGCCCATAACAGTCCAGGATCAGGATCTGGGGAGTCAGATGCCAACTACAGGGCAATCCATAGGGCAAAGTCTAAACACAGAGCCAAACTGGGGTCTGGATCCCCCTTCCTATATTATTGCTGCATATTATCAATGCGATCAATGTGTCTGTTTTATTTCATATTGTTATTTTATTTTATTAAATCATCATTTATTTCATTCTTGATCAATCTCATCTCCTTCTATGACCAGGTGACATATAACCTGGACAAGGGAGAAGAGATTCACATCATCTATCTGGATGTTAAAAAAGCCATTGATCTAGTGTCCCATGATCTCCTCATGGAAAAATTGGTCAATTATGGCCTCAGCTAAATCAGAGTCCAATGGCTGGGGAATTGGCTCCAAGGCCAGACCCAGTGAGTGGTAGTCAATGGAAGTGAATCAGCATGGCTCTCTGTGACCAGTGGCGTCCCCCAAAGCTACGTCCTTGGACCTGTTCTCTTTAACACCTTTGTTAATGATATGGACACCGGTGTCAGAAGTGGACTGGCCAAGTTTGCTAATGACACCAAACTTTGGGGTAGAGCGTCCACACCTGAGGATAGGCTGGTGATCCAGGCCAACCTCGATAGGCTTAGAAAGTGGGCAGATATAATCCTGATGACATTCAACACTAAAAAATTCAAGGTGCTCCACCTTGGGGCAGGGAACCCGCAGCATGCTTATAGGTTCAGCAGTACTACGCTCACTATTACCAAGGCCAAAAAAGACTTGGGGGTCATGATTGACCACAAGATGAACATGAGCCACCAATGCATTGTTTCAACTAGTAAAACAAACAGAACTCTGGCTTGCATCCATAGATGCTTCTCAAGTAAATCTCAGGATGTCATCCTCCTGCTGTACTCAGCCTTGGTGAGGCCACAGCTGGAGTACTGCATCCAATTCTGGGCTCTACAATTCAAGAAGAATATGGAGAAGCTTGAGAGAGTTCAGAGGAGAGCCACACACATGATCAGAGGGCAGGAAAATAGGCCTTATGAAGACAGTCTGAGAGTCATGGGACTCTTCAGCCTGGAAAAGCGCAGGCTCAGGGGTGACCTGGTGGTAGCCTGTAAGTACATAAGGCGTGTGCATCAGGATCTGGGGGAACACCTGTTCACCAGAGCACCCCAAGGGATAAAAAGGTCCAACAGTCACAAACTCTTCCAAGACCATTTTAGGCTGGACATAAGGAAACACTTCTTTACTGTATGAACTCCCAAGGCCTGGAATAGATTTCCTCCACAGGTGGTTCAACCACCTACTCTGGACTCTTTTAAGAAATGTTTGGATGCTTATCTTGCTGGGATTCTTTGACCTATCTGACTTCCTGGCCCTGAGGGGGCTGGACTTGATCTTCTGAGGTCCCTTCCAGTCCTTAATATCTATGAAATATTGCTCACAACCCTATTTATAATTGAACTTGTCAATAACAGGAAATGGAAAAATGATTGCACAAAAAAGGTGTTTTAATTATTTTAGCTGAGAGTGGAATAATTTACTGTTTAATTTAAAATCTTTGAAAATTTGAGATGTCTCTTTTTCTGCAAAAGGAAGAAGGGACAATTCTCCTTGGTAGAGCTACTTTTGATTCTTACCTCATCTTGAACTCTTCCACTAAAAACAACATTAGAAAAAAAATAAGTAACACCCTTCCCCCCCCCCCCCCCGAAAACATATGCTTTTTTATTTTTGACTACACAGGTGAATGCATTTCTATTTCCAGCTGTGTATAAGGCAGACGTCAGGCTTGGAAACTTGATTTCCTTTCTGATCGATATTCCAAAATGGATTTTCCATAAGCTTCTTTATTAAGAAGGAATAGTTTTGTTTGGTTTTTTTTTAAGAGAAAATTCTCATGCCTTTTCTATCAAGAACACTTTCACAGTAGATTTTAATGTATGTGTTGTTTTCCTGGAGTCTGAGATAGGTTACCTAGGTGTTTAGAATGTGATAATGCTGGTCTGCATTTAGAAGGACTCATAACAGGGATACAGAATAGATAAACATGACAGGGGAATTTCCATATCGTTAGCCAGCCATTCAGAAACAATAGTTACAGTATGTTTTAATAATAATAAAAAAAACAATCCTGGACAACTGGACTTGAACTCTGCTCAGTCTGCAATTAATTTTGAATAGGAAAGGTCCAAGTGATTTTGGCTTTCTTATTAGATGAAACACTGGGATCCATTATCATTCAATAATCAAGATTTCAGATAGGAAACATTGTGATGGAAAAAGCTATTATATTGTCATGTTGTTTTAAAGGCTGAGAGTTTTCATTTGGAAGGCTCCATTACAAAGCTATTGCTCATTGTTGGCTAATTAGGTAGAATCTATTCTTTCAGGGATAGATGCTTGCTCTCCTTGCCATAATCCCTTGCATCATCATCTAGGAAGGTACAGCTACAAACCATTATTTAATACTTACTCATGACTTAATGATGGATTAGTTGGCATGTAATACGAAAACAATAAATTAGAAGTTTTAACTTGGGATGTTTTCCTTTCCTCAACCTTTGTTGCCTGCAACAACAGCAGTTTCAGAAGTAATGGAGAATTCCTTTTTCCTTGCCTCCTCTGTTATACCAGTTGATCTATAAACTTTCCTGGTGTATGGGCTTAATATTGCCTCCCCATAGGGTTGCAAGAGTTTAACTTGAGAGCAAAACTTGAGGGAAAATTCTAATATTCTTACTTGTACTGAGTTTTATACCTAATTATACAAGTAGCCGCACTGAAGCAATTGAGTTTAATGGCAGGGTATTAGAATCTGGCCATTACTAGACATGTCTACATGAGACGCTTACTTCTCAGTAGCCTAATGACACTGGGTAGTAGCGTGCCTGTCAAAAAACATGCGATTAAGCTACTGTGAACATGTAGATATGCCCACTGTTCTTTTGCTCTAATATGAAGTGTTCTCTTGTTTCGCTTTAAGATATATGTCAAAGAAACATGGGATAGCTGAGTCACACTTTTGAAATGTGGATATCAAGAGCAAGAGGTTCTGAACTGTGTTTGTTTATTGGAGGTGGGGTGCTTGTCACCTCTTAATCAGGTGTGATACAGGCATGGTTTAAAATCTGCTGAAGCCAAAGGCTAGGCATAGATGGTCAAGAAGCCCAAGGCTGACTTAATTCAATCATCATAAGTCTAAGTGTAAGCTGCGTAGATTGAACTGATAAGCAGGTGAATATTCATTATCTTTTGATTCCAGAAATACAGCCACATGCCTGCAGTGGCTCAGGCCATAAGCTTGGGGATATTAGAGTACACATCCCTGCTTGTCTGGAGCAGACATCTTGGGCCAAGGCTAGCCTGCCCACCTTGCAGCTGGGGGGCTGTGGGGGAAAGTCAATGTTTCTTGGGGTGCTGGAGTACTGAATCTGGAAAGGATCTGGGACAGAAGTTCAATAAACTGATTTAACCTAAATCAATTAGGTCTGATACTATATCCATCCAGGTTTATCTTAAACTGGTTTTAGCCATTTTGAAAGTGTTTTATCTGCACTGAACTTCCATTGCATTACAGATTTGAATCAGTTTCTGACCTATACTTATTTATGTGTAATTTCTGTCCATAGCTGAAGAGCTCTTTTCAATTTATCTGAATAGACATTAGAAGATGTTGTCATTATGGATTTGCTGCCTGAACTTAGGCCTCCAGAATGATAGCAGAAGTAACTTGCCTGAGATCATTCAAGAGGACTGTGGAAGAGATGAACAGTATTTACAGATGCAGTCTTATTTCTTAATGGTATAATCATCACTTTTCCCTTGTGAGACGAATACAATCATTATACTCTTACTGGAGCTTGGAAGCAGGCACTATTTTACAGAGCATATGAATTTCATTTTCTTATAAAGGTAAAAATGACTTTTTCTTGGAGGACCCACATACATTCATAGGTGGGCAAGGAAAAACTGAAGTAAGTAATGTAAAACCAGTAGTAGGTAGTGCTTGTGGAACCACTGCTGTTTGTCACTGTTGTTTTGTCTTGTAGGTATGCATAGCATCATTCTCATGAAACAGTGGCACTTCTCAGGACCCACAATAGTAGTGAGGTTTTTATTTTGCCATATATGTCTCTAAACATTTGCAAGTCTTATGATAAGAGGCTGGGAGCCATGAAACTCTTCAGTCTGGAAAGGTGTAGCCTCAAGTGTGATCTGGTGTCTATTTATAAGTTTATGAGGGGTGCTCATCAGGATCTGGGAGAACGTTTGTTCACCAGAGCACCCCAAGGGATGACAAGGTCAAATGGTCAGAAACTTGTCCATGACTGTTTCAGGCAGGACATAAGGAAGAACTTCTTTGTTGTCCGAACCCCCAAGGTTTGGAATAGGCGCTTGATCCACTTCCAGCGGCAGTCTACTTTGAATGCCTTCAAGAGACATTTGGATGTTTATCTTGCTCGGATCCTATGATCCCTGCTGACTTTCTGCCCCTGGGGTAGGGGGCTGGACTCGATGATCTTCCAAGTTCCCTTCCAGCCCTAATGTCTATGAATCTATGAAAGTCCTTGCTGATTCTAACATCAGTGTCTAACACTGCAGGCATTCTTCTTTTCTGTTTTTTGTTGAGCAAAATGTCAGTGGGTTGCAACTCATGCTTCATTGGTACCATTTTATAATTTAACAGTAGTAAATGTAATCATTAAGTAGTCTGCAATCTTTTTACTAGACCTGTTTTTACACTATTTTCTGGTGGCCCGTTTATTTGGGGATAATGGGCACTGGCAGTTGTACGTCTAAACTTGTACTTCACTGCAAATTGCTGAAGCTCTTCACTAAACTGTGGCCCATAATCGGGCATTACAATGCCATTGTAGCATGCCTGGTAAAAAGAGGTTTGCTATTCATAGTAATCTGTTTAGTTGCATTGTCTTGAAGCACTATCTAAAGGAAGTAAGAATAGCAATATAGGGCAGATAATATTTATCCCACACAAATTAAAGAAATCTATGCCTACTTTCTACTTTTTTTTTTTCTGTTCCACCAGGATAGGCTCCTTCAGTTAATGTGGCCTGTATTTTTGGCATATGTGACAAGTTTTTCACCTTAATATCAGTCTTAATTTGAAGGCAGTATAAAACATCTCTGTTCCTTTGTTGTGATAGTTCAGTTCGAGTTATCTTTACATATCCTCTGGAACCAGAGATCTCCCCCTTTAACAGATAAAAAGTCTGGGAATATGCTATTTTGCCCTCTTGATCTAATAGCTTTAATTATTTTCTCCAGCAGTACACATCAGTAGCTCTTGTAATCATAGTCTTATGTCTTCTGTGAGTGGAAGATTTTCTTTATCAAACTGACATGTTTATAATCTAACACTGGACTTTGGTCTCCTAAACTTCATTCAGATTCCCTAGAGAGTGTCTGAAACTACCTAATTTATCTTAGGTTTGCACAAAAGTCACAAATTCTACATTTTCAACTGAAAAAATAGTATCTATATGTACATTGGGGTGTTTGCCAAGCCCCTTTTGGCAATGCCAGTAAGTGGTTTATGGCTAGTTTCAGCTAATACTGACCTTCCATAAATAAAGGCATGCAGTTTTTTACACCCATGGATTAAAGCCAAATCATCCTTCTCATTTCAAGTATATTTATTTCAGTTAATATTAGTACCCATGCATAAGTCATTGGTTTCTAATTTTGACCATACTATTGTTAGAGGACTGCATCAATACGCTCTTTGTAAATGTGCATACACATTAGTTTTATTCTCATGTCATCTCAGGACTATGTCATGTTTAGTTAATGCCTTGAAGGTACAGACAGCAGAACAAATTGTAGTAGTATAAAAATGGGGAAAAAAACTCCCTGAGTGTCAGCTGGTTTATAGTAATTGTTTCATGTGCCCATTCCTAGCCCACAGTAAATGGAAGCTAAACCAAGGCATCATAACCCTTCCTACCTAGTTGTTTCACTACCTATCTAGTTTATCATTTCAAAGAATCTTTTTGTACTTTTTCTTGTTTCCTGAGCAAGGGACAGACATTACACACAAACCAGTTTAAGTGATCAGAAACTGGTTTAAACCTGTAACAGAACAGATGTTCAGTATACATAAACCAGTCTGAAAATGTTGAAACCAATTTGAGATAAACTTGGTTGAATGCAGTATCAGACGTAACTGATTTGGCTTAAACTGATTTATGCAATGTCTGTCCCATACCCCTTGCTAGTTTAAGATAAATTAGAGTCCCCCAGCACCCCGGCATGCTCTCTGGCTGGGCAGGGCTCTCTGCTCCACAGCAGGGCTGGCCCCTCCCCTCTGCTGCTTTGCTGAAGCTCACAGTCTCTTTAGGCGTCTGCTTGGCTTCTGCTCCACCCCTCCCCTCCCTTCCCCACTCTGTGCTAAGCAGGCATTTGTCCATGCCTCACAGATACCTTAGCATTAGCTAGGAGACCACATGCTGGTTACAGTCCATGCTGTGGGAGATGACAGAGGCAGACGGACTTTATGGAGCTATTCAACAGGTAGCTTAATGTCCTTGCTTGGAAAAATTGTTTAAGAGCTGTTTGTTCCCCCTCGTGACTTCCTGCTAAGCAGGAATTCCCCCCTGCCCTCTGCCTTGCAGAGAAGGTATCTGTGTATTAGCTAGCAGACCACATGCTAGGTCTGTGCTGAATCAACAGGTAGCTGGTAACATCCCACTGTTTTCTTAATGAGATGATAAACGGAGAGAGGGGTATCACTCTTATCAGCCTCTTCTACCCCTTCAGCTTGCTTTCCTGTCAATCTGCTGCAGACTGTATACAGAAGCAGGGAGGGAGATTGAAAAGCTCCTTATTTTCAGCAGATGCATGCACTGCACATGCCCCCTTTGCCTTAGTGCTGGCTGGGGGCTGGCAATACTCCTGCCTCTAGACCTGGAAAAAGCCTGGGACTGCAGGCAGGCTGAGGGTTTACACCCCTCTCTAATCAGAGCCTCCTGCTGGTACCTGGCCATACCCCTCTCAGCTCAGCTCTGCAAGGGAAGGGAGGGCTGCTATAGTGCCCTCCAGCTTCCAGCCTTAGCCATTGCAGGCATGTGCCTGAATTCTTTAGTCCAGAGGGATTGTTTGTATGGTTGGAAGCTGGTTCAGCCTAGCTATATTTGATTAACCTGCAAAGGTTGAATCAGTTCAGGTTCCAGCTTTTTGAATGTCAGTCCCTAGCCCTGGAGAAGGCATTCATTCTACTGTGCTCTATTTACCCCAGTCTACTGTGATCTATTGAAACACTTTGAACAAATTTTATCCGCAGTATGCTCTGACTGCAGTCAGAACCTAGGTTTTTCTTTGGCTAGCATTAGCTGAGAAATACTGGTGGTTTCTGCAGTGAGTTCAGACCACTGTTGATGCTTTTTGTTTTGTTTAAACGTTCTCTCAAATCAAAATGTCACCCTGGTATATCTTAGTGCCTTCTCTACCAGTGATTTGCAACGAGAGTGCCACAGCATTTTGGGGTGCCTTGAGATCCTTCCAGGGGTGTTGGGGGGTGACACACAGTGTTAGCACTGTTAAGTTTGAAAACAGTTCACAAGATAAACCCAGAGAGATTTCAAGTAGAAATCCATAGTTGTGATCTTTCTGGGTCCTTCACAACAGAAAAATAACAATGATTATTTTTCTGTAGTAAAAAATAGTGAAAACTGAGAGCTGGCATTTTCCAAGAGGTGCCTCCACTTTATCCAGGGGAACCTAGGTTTGAACAGGTTGAGAATCACTGCTTTATACCATCAAGAATTTTATTTTTTTGTGTGAAACACCTCAGGTGCCAAATATAATTTAAATGACAGTCTGAAGAAACAGCATATCCCAAAATGGATGTTGACTGTATCCAAATGTATGCCTTGTTTTTCTAAGGGCACCTGCCAGGACCCTGCTCATGCATCAAATGTAGAAAAATATTTGGCCATTTCCCCCCCATCACCAAAAAAACCCCCACGTTTTTTCCTTGTATTCAATGGAAAATTTTCTTTTTTTT
>JAGPOW010000229.1:9934173-9949858 GCA_030014935.1 Caiman crocodilus | reverse complement strand
TTTTTTTTAACACATTAAAATGAACAAAGTGTTATAATGACTAGGAAGTATACATACTCTCTTGATTGTTATGTTTACTCTGATTCCCAGAACAATGCACTTATCTAACTATTTATTTTAGCATATGTCTGAAAATAAAAGGGGCTTTCTAAGAGACACTATTTCATGAGCTCTTTCAGCACTGTGAGCTGATTGCTAACGTTTATTATTGATAATATGCAAAATCTGAATCTTATTCAACACCAATATTATAAAGCAATATGCAATGTATTCCCAATTCAATTTAAATACCACTGTGCTATATCAGTGGTGTTCAATCTTCTGGCCTCATGGGCCAGGTGAGTGGTATAGAGCTGGTCTGCAGACCAGACTAGGCGCCATGTCAGTCCTGCATGTCAGGATTTTGTTCTGACATGTCCCACACCTCTTCTGCATGCTAGAATCAGGCTCTGGGCCTCATTCTGCCTGTGCCCTCTGGGATCAAGCCCCATGTGCTGATGTGGGGCTCTGCTGCCCCTGTCTAGCCCGACACACTGAGATCAGGCTCTGTATCAGCCTACTGTCCAGCTGGTGGGGTTCCCCATGGGCCTGAAAATTTGGTAACAGAAATGTTGCCACTGTTCCCCCACTGTCAAATTTTCAAACGTGGGTAAATCCACAAGCTGGATAATGTGCCACCAAGGCCAGATCGGGCCCATGAATTTGAACACTCCTGCATTATGTAAATAAGTTTCACCACATGCATGTAGTCTATAGTTGGAAAGCAGCTTTATTTGTGTAAATCAGTCTTGTTTCCCTCTTTAAATCTTGTGAATGGATAGTCAGTGTTCAGATACAGCCTGAACATGTACTTCATGTGGTAAATTGTGCCACTTGGGACAAAGTGCCAAGTTTCTCCTGGATCATTGACTCGGGGAAGCTAGTGGTTGGGGCCAGCAGTAAAAAAAGCTGCCCTAGTGAGCATCTCGGGGTCACTCACCCTCAGGAGCTTCTGAGGCCTGGCCAGTTGGTATCTGAGGACACTAGCCCCCTGTGCCAGCTGGACTGCTGGAGCAGCCCTAACTTAGAGTGCCAACTGCAGCAGTCCAGCGGTCGAGGCTGCTGCCTGGCTGTGACCTGCTGCCACCTTTGACAACATCCACCTCTTGGACCTATGGCTGCATGCCTGTCAGACATGGCTGGGAATCACATGGCCACCTGGGCTGTGGTATGGCACTGCTGTAGAGCTGCTTGTGCTTCTGGTACAGCTGCCAGGGGACTGTGCCTGCACAGCTGGCCTTCCTGTAACACTGCTGTCATGTTTTTCCATGTCCCTGCTCTGCCATCCAGACAGCTAATATCTAGAAGATGTGCTCATTGCACTGGCCCACTTTGAACTGTGGAAGCATGATCTCCTCACCAGGAAGTCAGACACCTTCTCAGCTCTCCAGCTATGGTCCCTGGCTTTTGGCAGGCTCCTCTGCCTGGGTCCTGCCATTTGCGCTGCCACATGCCTACCTAGTTGCCCCACCTCATGGTGCACAGCCCCTACCACCAACAGCAGCAGCAGCCAGCAGCAGGCCTTTGGGTTGCTTATGGCCCACCATAGGCAGAACCCTCCAGTGGCATGTGGCACCATCTGAGTCCTGGGGGCTATATGTGGTGCATGGAGCTGGCCCAGCCCACTAGTGCAGCCTTCACCCAGGACCAGGCTGGATCCTGTTGTCTCCCAGGCTCTCAGCACTGCAGGCAGGAGCTGTGTGCCATTGGACTGGGCTGACTCCCACCTCCACAGGTCAGGCACATGGAAGCAGGAGCCAGATTAAGCTGATGGTGCCCAGGCCATGTAGAGGCTGGAGCCAGCCCAGCCCAATAATGCACGTTTCCTGCCTGCAGTGCCAGGCATTCCATATGGTGGCAGAAGCCAGCCCAGTCCTGCTTGAAGATGCATGCTAGTAGGCCAGGGAAGCACTGTGCATTATATATGGCCCCCAGGATTTGGGCAGCATGACACACTGCTGGGGTCCTTTCCCTGCAGGGGTCTCACCTCAAGGGCCTGCTGCTGGCTATTGCCATCAAAGCAGGGGAGAGGGGTTTGCCATGGTGGGAGACTCACTCCTCCCATAGAGTCCCCCTCACATATAGAATGCAGTCTTCCCCATCCCCATGTCCCTGTTTACAGGAACAGAGCCTGGGTTTGCTGCCAACCATGCCCCGTTCTATTTCCTGGAGCAGCAGGAGCACATAGCAGACATGGAGACATTCTGGCTGGATACTAAAATGTCTCCTAGGAAGACCCAGCCTCCAGTTGTTTTGGGACATGCTCCAGGAGTGTGTCTTGTGCCCCTTTTTTCTGGCATGTTTTCTTCCAACCTGGCTGGTAAGTCTGTTGGGGTGGAAGGGGTGTGGGAGAGGGAAAGGGTTGGGTGGGGGAAGATCAAGGCCCCTGGAGTGAGTGATGGAGGGGGTGGGACTGGGGAGTGGGACAGAGCTGCACAGCTCATTCAGGGAAGAAGGGGAGGCAGCTCTTGCCGCTACATGCAGCCCTGGGGTAACCATGGTGGGGAATGTGCAAGGGGTGAGGTCAGGCTGCCACTATGGGATGGGGGCAGGGCTGGTGCTAGGCTCTTCCTGGTCAGGGTCTGGGCTGGGGTGCACTCAGGGAAGGTGGGGGAGGGGATTACAGTGTGGTCCACTCCAGAATTTGCTGTAGTGCCCCCCTTCTAGTACTACTGCTGCCTGTCCTGAGCGCAGCCTCAGCCCAGCCCCCTCACCACTGGGAAGAGCCTGGTGCTGGCCCCATCACCATCTCACACTGGCAGCCTACCCTTGCCCCACAGACAGGTCCAGGGGGCACACCCCCCCCATGGCTCCTCTGGGGGCGCACATAGCAGTGAAATCCAGGCACCCCCCTTCCCACAGCCCCCAGATGAGCTGTGTGGCTCTCTCCTGTGCTCTACCCTGCTCTGGCTGGGCAGTGCCTGTCCCCACCCCAGCCCCACTCCCTCCCTCACTGTAGGGGCCTCTATCTACTCCCCCATGCCCTTTCCTTCCCCCTCCCCCTTCTCTCCAAACAGACTTACCAGCTAGATACTACTTTCTAAGCTGCCAAGCTGGCCATGTGCATGCTGTGGCTACATGAATACATGGGGCATTTTTTTGGCGACGTTATCAGCCACATCAGCCAAAAAAAGCCAATTGCTGATAATGTCAATTTTCCTTTTATTGGCGCTTATACAATATGGACTGATGTATCGGTGCACCTGTGTGTGTGTGTGTGTGTGTAGCCTGTACACTGACAGTACTTTTTAAATCATGTCAAACCAATCAGTTTGATCTAAAAAAAGTGAAACCTAATTTATTTGCCTGTAAAAACAGATATGAGTGACTATGATATATATGGAACATACTGTTAAAGAGCTTCTAATCACCAGATCACTCTACTACAGAAAATTCTGTAAGTTTAGTTTAATTATATGAGCAGTTAGATTTTGGAGAAAGGATATTGATGATGCGGATGCAATTATTTGTAGAAGCTGAAGTATGGTCAATTGAGTTTCTCCTTTTCTTTGACTACAATAATTTATGCACAGCTGTTATGAAGAAAAAAATGTTTTATTAAAATGTGTTGCTGGTATTAAAGATTAATGTAGCACTATTGATTTATTTTAGTCTTTGATCAAAACTGTATTATATATTGAAATAATAGTAGTTTTTATAGCTACATACTTGGATAGGACATATTAAAGTCAAAGTTCACTATTTGATATGGGGGCTTAGTGACTCCAATGGCAGGTGACAGAATTCTGTGGCAAACAGGTATTCTAATGATTCCTAAAGCTTTGAGTATATTGTCTGAATACACCTAATATGCCATTTAAAAAATCCAGCATGTACCTCTAGTAAATGTGTACCCCTTTAAAGTGTCAAGCACAGATGATATAGTTTTAATACTCTTCCCCTCCATGCATTTTGAGCATATAGTTCAGGAGCTTCCAGAATTAATCCTTGATAGATTTATCTTCACAATATTCTTAAAACTTTGTAGTGTATGTCACTAAAATACATTTTTAAAAAGACAGTGGATCAATGGGCCAAATATTCTTTTATACATAGTACAACGTTAAATAGAGTAGAATTTTTTCACATTATTTGGATTAATATTTATTGTCAAACAATTTTTCACAAGTATTTGATTATTCTCATCAAGGTACAGATTCCTCTGTCCCTTTTGCTGTTGGGTAAAAATGCCATATCACAGAGTTGTGGTTTGTTTTTCTTGACTTGTCTTTGCTACTTGTCAAGCAACAATCTGGGGTGGTGGGAAAGACTTCAAAATAATTTCGTAAAAACTTGACACAACTCAGAAAAGAGGGAAATGGAAAGTGGGCTGCAATATCTGCCAGTTGGCCAGTACTCAGTCTAGAGTGAGACAGCTTGTTCTGCCAGTCACCAAGAATGCTAGTGGTCAACTAGCACGTTACCGAGCAAGCTCTCTGGATTCCAGATGAAGGGAGACAAAGGAAACCATCATTTCATTGCTGGCATTCACCATATGATATATTGGACTATTTTAGGTTAATCTTTCTGGCTATAAATTGGGAACAACTGTGGTTAAAGCATCCTGTATTCTGTGGTCAGTAGCTGGTGTTGGTAAATTCTGTGGTAACATACTTGGTAGCTAATGCTTTTTATGAATTCCAGATTTTCTTTAAAGACTGGAAGTATGACTATCCATGCTGCATTGCATCAGGGAGCAGGAAGATTATTTGGACAAGAGTTATGAGAGGCTGGTACTGAAGAGGCCAAAGGGCAGTGAAGAGAAGTGGCAGTATGTGACTACTTAAAGAAGGAGGCTCCCCAGAACTGAAGAGCATCAGACTGAAGTAAGAAACTACTTCAAAGCATTCTGTGATGAAAATGCTGAGAAGCAAAGGCAGAAATGAGGACATCTTCAGGTCTGAGGCAGAGCCTAGAGGGAAGTACAAGGCATTAAGGACACTGTACCAAGGAAGAAGAGTTGGCAATTCTCTTCTGTGGGTGACAGAGGCACCAAATGGTTATCCAGATTTGGGGGCCCAGGAGGTGTGTTGCCTGCCTGGAACCTGAATTCAGGACATCACAGAGAGACTACCAAAGCTCATCCATCCTTTGGACTGCTACCCCTTCCTGCTTGTCCTTGTAGGTGACAACCCAGGATGCAAAGAAGGATCTACTCAACAGCTCATTTGCTTCAGTTTAAAAAAAAACAACCTGTGGCCAGACACCTCATGAGGATTATTTGGATGGAGGAGGCAAGCTGCTGGCTCAGTAGCCACAAGCAGAGGATAATTATTAATGGGTCCATGTCCGAATGGCAGGTGGTTTTGAGTGGAGTCCCACAGGGTCTGTTTTCTCTAAACCTCCTCCTCCTGCTCTGCCTCACTCTGCTGACCTGGCTAGCATCCAGCCATGCTGCCCACCCTCTGCCCACCCCATGGTGCCTGCCCCTCTTCCTCCGTTCTTGAAGGGAAGAAGAGGGATGGGACATAAACCTTCTCTCCCCTCCACCTCAGCATGCTGGCCTGATTGGCATCTGGCTGCCTCCCTGCTTCCCACTCTGCTGGAGCAAGGCAAAGGCTAAGGGACTGCTCCACCCCTGCCAGGGAGACATCAGCTGGTGTTTAGAGCCAGGCTTTCCATCCTCACCCCCTTCTCAGTCAGCCAGAGCAGTGATAGTGCTCCAGCTAAGAAGCAGAGGCGAGGGGGAACCAACCCTACTCCCCTGGAGCAGACAGCACAGCCCAAGGCTGCAAAGCAGTCTGGGATGCTGGGGAACTTTTGAGTCTTTTGATCACTTGAACTGGGAAGTGGTCCAGGACAGAAGTTCCATAAACTGCTTTGTCCCAAATCACTTAAACCTGATACTACATTGAACCAAGTTTATCTTAAACAGGTTTCAACCATTTTGTAAGTGGTTTAAGTGCACTGAACTTCTGCTCTGTTACAGGTTTGAACTGGTTTCAGATCACTTAACCTGGTTTATGTGTAACTTCTTTCCCTAGCCTTTGTGGTCAGGCAGGAATTTTACCCCATGATCCTACTGGTATGGACTGTGCCTTCCTCTTTAGTAGGGAGTTGGCCCTCTACCTGGGGTCTCTTGTGTACATATTGGCATCATTTCCTAAAAGCAGGACACTGGCTGTGATGGTCCCCCTGCTCTACCTGTGGCAGGTTACGGTGTTAGTCTTATGTAGAGTTACATTATGGGTTGTATAGGATGATTTGGAAAGGGATGATCCTGTGTCAAGCAGGAGTAGATGACCTCTGAAGGTTCCTTGCAGCTCTACTTCTGTAGGATTCTAGGGTTCCTCCTGGGTGATTATGGCTTTGGAGCATACATCATGTGATTGTCATCTGGTTACTTTACTTTTGCCTAGAAGATCTCAAGTCTCTCTTTTCTCATATCTCCTTTATATGTTCTTTGGTAAATGACATGGAGGAATGCTTGCATGTTTGTAGCTTGATTTAGGACATTTATGTGAGCTAGATGGTACAAATTTCTCATTTAAATACTTCAATATATGCTGTATTTATCATTGATTTAACAAGGAAAATTCACAGAAGTCAAGCTTATCATGTTATCTATGACCAGCAAGTGAAACCTGGCTCCTTATCTGTGCTTTGGAACATGTGAACAAGTTGCAATAAGTTAAAGGAGTCAGGGCTTTTGAAGTTCAGTTGCTCTTTGATTACACCAAAGTAAATGTGCCCCTTATGTTCCTGTGCATCTTTCATTACACTGTAGAGATGGGGGGAGCTTGGCTCTGAAAGAGACAGACCGGATGCAGTGCAGAAGCTTGAAGAAAGAAGGAAGAATAACAGACAGAAAATCAGAAATAACAGGATCAAGAATAAATGAGAAAAATGACAATAGGGTTATATATAGATATCTCTATACATATGTAGATAGATATTAATAGGAAGGAAAAGCTTCTATTTCTAAAAATATTTTTCATATTACATATGTATTTGGCAGAATTTCTGATTCTTCCATCTTTAATGAGAATCCAAGTCTGTGCACAGGGTCTTTGTAAGTAATGTTCTACCTCTGTTCCCTACTGCTGTTTCTTTTTCTCCTTGAAAATCCCACAGGTTATGTATTATGTTTTTATTCTGTCTTTTGAGTTTTTTTGATAAGAAGCCCTTCTGGTTTTTCCTGGATTAATTTGGATTTCTCATCTAATAGTTAACATTTTATATGTAATTCTTTTTATCTTCAAAACCCTTTCCAAGACATTAACTAATAATCCCCACAACACCCCTGTCAAGTAAGTAATTGGTATAATGATGTATTTTACAGATGGAAAAATGGGAGCAGAAAAGTTAAGTGATTCAGTCACAGATATGGTAGGTATCAAAGCTGAAATTAAAATTTACTGCTACTGGATTATTGGTCCTGCATTCAGGTAACTAGACCATGCTGTTTTCTTATGTGTAAAAAGTATTATAATCATTTGCTCCTAAATTTTCTTATTTTGAAATTCTTGGTTGGCTTTTAACAAGTAGGAATAGGTTTGTGAGTAATTTGGCACAGTTTTAAAAAACTTATTAAAGACAAGCCTGTTCACTAGACGGAGTTTCTGGAGTTTTTCCAGATCTACCGAGACCATTTTAAGATCCTCGTTTAGTATAAAGGATCTCTTAATTATTCTACCATTCATCTTACAATAGCATATACAGTGCACTGCAGTAAATGTAATGTTACTTTCAGCAGTCTCATGGGGAAATATGGTAACAGTGAGATGTATGCGGAATGAAAGAGACAGAAGGAACTACATTTTAAGTAATCACGTTCGTTGTCAGAAAACCTCAAAAAGCCCAGGTTAAATAAATAAGAAAGAATGGGGCTGGTCAGGTAGAAAGTTAGTAGGTTTACTGTAGTCTGATACGCTCAGCCTCTTGCTTTGCTTTGTGCTTTCAGTCTTATACTAGTAAATATATTTTAAAGAATTTGTCAGGAGGTGTGCAAAGGATGATACTGCGACTTAGATAGAGCGTAGCTTAACTCCCTCTAAATCCCCAGTAAATGACTGTAGGATATGCATACATACCTATGGAACAATCGTATCTATTGTTTCTGGACAGCCTTTCCATTTTTGTCCTTATCCGTGAAGTGCTTATGTTAGTCGCATCAGTGTAGGCTTTGCCTTATGCTGCAGGGAGGGAGACGGTCATAATTTCAGCAGTTTTGTTAGAAAATGTCTTTGCTTTCTACTCACTATTTAGATCTCACATATTTTAAGATTTTATTGCTTGGAAAGAGCTGTAAACCTTTTCCCTTCCTCCTCCTGCCCCCAGCAGAAAAACAGTCCTAAGTTACAAAGCCACTCAGCAACCTAAAACAGCCCCTCCTTCCTAGCACCATCCTCACCCTCCCCTTCACCCCCACATACTATACTTTAAATATAGCCTTGAATGCTTGCCAGCTGCTTACCCAGCCTTCACAGAGAAGTCTGCAGGGGAATCATCTTTCTGCCTTCATTTGGAAGCAGTGAGGAAATAATCATGGGGCAGTGGAGGAAATTTCATATTTTGAGTACTATTATTTAATTCAATCTCCTCTTTGCTCACTTGGCCAGACAGCCAATCCACCATAAAATGCTCATGTAAGAGATCTTGTAACTTGGTGTGGTTAAAAGGAATCCATATTGAGTCTCTAGGGACTCAAGATGAAGATGGCTTATTCCATAAACTTCTCTAGGTCTCCAAATAAAACTACAACAGAAATTCTGGACTGACTTACAGTAGTTCTGTTAGATCAGTAAAGGGGTTTGGACTGAAGCAGTTGCTTTCCTTTCAGGATACAGGGGAATTGAGTTAAGGGTTCCAATGGCGAAGTGATTCCATGATAGAGAGTATTAGGGAAAATTCATCTTAATGGATGGATACAACTGTAAATTGATTAGAAATATTAGTCACATATGTCAACTAGACATAGACAAAAATTGACAATTGTTGATCTTATCTTTTGTAAAATTTAATTGAACAAATTTTGGCTTTTACTTGTGGCTCTGATTGGTTCAATGAATATTTTAGAGGAATATATTTCTATATATTTCTGTCTATAGGTTACTTGTGAACTATTTGCCGTGGATTAAATTCATTCCATTTAGGTGAATAGGAATAAGCCAAAAGGAAATTTGACCCTACGTATCCAACTGTTCAGCACCTAGTCACTATTTGGTATTTCTATTGTATGATTGACATCAAGTATAAGCCATATTCTGTGCTGAGTCAGTGTTGGTGGGATATCAATGAGAATTCATGATGGCCACCCAAGAAGTATTGGAGGCAACCATATTAAAGGCATGTGCAAGTATTTGGAAGTGTTTTGCTTTCCACAAGCACTGTGGTGAAAAAATATATATGAATCTAGCATGGGAAATGAGAACGTGGCATATACTATTAGCATGAAATTGCAATTCTGATTAGTGTTTCTAAACATTAGCCCACTTCACTGTGACTGCTTTGTTAATCTTCTAGCTGGAGGGTTGCACAAGTGCTGCTGGCTGACCCTAGATTCTTGACACTTCTTCTCTTCTCTAGCTGAGCTGAGTGGGTAGCAGCTGAGGAGTCAGGTAAGGGCCCACGAAGCAGATACAATATAAAACTCTGCCCTGGCACCCAGAGCTCTGCTTCAGAAATCTAATTTCTGCAGTTTAAGCCTCTGCCAGGGTACAAAGACTAGCAAATGTTGAATTTGTTCTGGGGCGATTTGTGCCTGCATTTGTCCAAAACAGAAAACTCCTAAGATTGACACATGCATGCCACTCAGGGTTTAGGAAGTGGCTGAATGCACTACCACTTTTCAGCCATCAATTCAGTGATTCATTCCCGGGCAAAATTCAGACATGCTTCAAAGTGTCCCAGGGCAACATGATAACACTTCTTATCCCATGAATCTTTTTAGGGGATAATGGACATAGATGTCTGAACAATTGCACTTTGTTTCCACATAAAATGGTTTCTCTTAGGACAAATGCAATGTCTGCTTGTGGCTAAGTGAGAAGCTGGGGAGCCCTGAATGCTCATTATGTAGCAAAACTTTTGCTTTTCCCCAACAGAGGCTCAAGCTGCAGAAGCTTTTTATAGTTCCTTGCTTAAAATGCATGCTCCAGCATGCAATTTTCAAAACCTGGTTTTTGGGGTTTTTTGGGGGGGTTGGGGGAAGTTGCATGCTGTATGTGAAAGAACATGGTATTCAAAAATATTGAAATGGAATGAAGAGATGAGGCAGTTCTGAAGCTCCCAGGTGTGTGTGAGGATTGGACACACTTGATCTCACCTTTGGATATTGGAGCATTCTTTATTTTCTGTACCCTATTAATTCATCAAAATCATAATGTGTAGGAGAATGGACTTCTGCTATTTCAATCTGAACAAAGTGAGCCCTTGGGGGAATCACTTCTGTGCTGCCTAGAGTGCAAGGCCTGAGTTGTTCTTCGATCTTTCAGAGACAAACCTCTATAAAGACTGGGACCAACTGCCTGATACTTCAGTCATCTTTTACTGCCTTGAAATTTTCATGAAAAGCAATGGAATGCTCCTCAGACTATGCATGTAACAGCAAGCACATGGTTTACTACAAAGGTCAAGAACTAGTCCTTCCTAATAACTTCAGAGAACTTAATGGAGAAGACCTGTTAGGACATCTAATGCACTGCCTTCCCAGTTCAGGATCATTCTCAACAGTATATTTTCTAGTGCTTTGTTCAGACTACTTGAAGGACTCACAGGGTTTATCGTCTTGGCTTTTTGACAGTACGCACTACATTGCACTTCCTGATTGTTTTAGAGGTACAAGGGGGAAAGTATATGAATTCCACATACCCTAAGTACCTGACACTGAAACAGAAACATGTTAACAAATTACTTAGAATTATGGAACATTTTAACAAGAAGTGCTAAAATACACAAGGGCAAAGCGGAACTATAGAAGATGAACTTTTGCAGCTGACAGTTTTTTAAAGCTAGATTAACATTTATGTTCCTAATAAACTGTATCTACTTTTTTTTAGCTCAAGTAACTTTTATATTTCTCCTGTCTCTATCCCCTTCCCACTTCTATCTGTCTGTCCTCCTTGTCTTTACATATGCCATTTATATAACAGCATACTATTTCTCTCTCCCTTTGGACTATCCTTGCTGACTGCTTCCTTAAAATTTATCTCTTGGCACCCCATATTTTTTGTGGTCTGTCTCTCTCTTTTCCCTCCCATTCTCCACTAACCATGTTTTTTCTATGTCTTTGTGTCTCCCTTTTATCCCTGGACTTTTAACTTATTTTTTTTTTTTTTGTGGCCTAGAGCAGGGGTTCAACTGGGGGTACACATACCTCTGGGGGTACTTTGAAATGTCCTAGGGATTACGTTGGGATGTGTGGAGACAGAACGCTGCCACCACCCTGCGCTGCTGCCTCAAAGGAGCAGGGCTGCGGCAAGGCAAGAACAGGGCCGCACAGACACTGTGTGGCCACTGTTCCACTCTTGCCATGCCCCTGCTTCGTGTCAAGCTGCTCACCACCTCTCGTCCCCACCCACTCAGCATCCAGCTGCTTACCATCCCCCTTTTCCCCACTCACCATCCAGCCGTTAACTCCGCCCCTGGGGGTACACTTACTAAAAAGGGGGTACACTTATTTTTAAAAAGTTGGAAACTCCTGGCCTAGAACATTGTCTTCTCATTTAACAAAGAACCTGACCTGGATATCTCTCTGTCCTCTCAGTTTTATATTTTGAGACAAGGAAGAACAGAAGTTCCTTCTCTACCTTATTTATATCGTTCATTATTTTATATACTTTTGTCCCTTTTTTTTAATTATTGCATCAGTGAAAGTCAGCTATTGGATGTTCATGATGGAAAAGAAAACAGCTGTATTCCAAATCACTATAAAGAGATTTCTGGCAGGAAATATTGGTGTTAACTGCTGCTTATTTAGCTATTAATACAGATGTTATTTCTACCACCAATTAATTAACTGAGAAATGGCAGAGCATACCCATGTGAAGAGTAGCCAACTAGAACAAAATAATAAAGTGAATCTGAAAACAGCGGAGAAATTCTGTGGTAGGATAGAAACAGGCATGGATTTCAGGGTTGGGGGCGCAGTGGTATGCTTGCACCCCCCTTTCCATGGTGAAGGTCACTTGCTGGCAGCTCTTCCCCCTCCCCACCCAGCCCTAGATACCTAGGTCCCTTGCAGGTCTGAGGCACAGCTGGAGCCCTGGGTTGAGATGGAACAACTGGGGAGATGAAGTGGGGAGCAGATGAGGAAGTAGGAACTGTCACACTGCTGCTGCTTGTTCCCAGTTGACCTGGAGGTGAGAAGGCCCAGGACCCACTCCTGTCTCACTCCAGCTGGTGGCTTATGGGGTACCAGTTCCCTGCTCTTTCTCCTTCCACTGTTTCCCGTACTGGCCCCAGAGCCCCAGTTACATGGAACAGCTATGCGGAGTGCTGGGCAGGGCTGGAGGTAGTGGCATGAAAGGGTGTGTATAGATGAAATGAGAGGCATGTGTGCACAACACTTTAAAACAGGTTAAATTCTTTTTCACTGCTTTAATGGCATTGGTGTTTGCACACATTGGTTGTGTATTGCGCATTAATTCCAGCCACTATAGCACATTCAGTTGCATAATGTGTCTTAAATGACTTTGTGGTGCAGCAAACTGAAACACCTCCGAGGAGTTTGTTTGCTGCCCTACAGCTGCAGAGTGAAACACTGGGCTCTGTGCAGTTCAGGGGCCATGCAGGCAGCCTGGCAGCAGCCCAGGAAGACAGGCTCCACTGAAGACAAAAAAAGTCATCTTTTTTTTTTTCTTTTCTTCCCCTCGAGCCTGGCTGCCTGCATGTGCTGCGTGGGGACCTGGCCCTTCCCTCTGCAGCTGTTGTGGCCCTTGGGACTGCCTGAGCCAGGTGCCCAGGGGTGCGTGCTGCCTGGGGCGGGCACTGATGCCAAAGAGGGAAACAACAGCCCTCCCTCCCCTCCCACAACCCAGGGACCACTCCGTCCACTGGCAGCTCACGCTCCCTTCCCCACCACCAGAGAGGCAGGTAAGACACGAGCGTACATGACACAAGGGTTTATTTCACCCTAAATTGAAGTGGTGTTTTTAAAATCCCACGATTTCAATTTAGGGTGAAATAAACCCCCGTTTCATCTACACACAGCCAGAGTCCACATAATACTCTTCATCTTCTCCCTAGTGACTGCTGGAATGGACGCTATTTGTGCCTGAAGAGCTTAGTCCTTGATTCTGTTTCCATTAAGGTCAATATGTCTAACTAGTGACGTATCTGAGTAAAATGTTCCACATGTGATGACTCATTACGACAGCATGAAATAAATGTTTACATAAGTGAAAAAATTAAAATATAAATCTCAGCCTGTACTCCTATAGTTTGCTGCAGCAAGAAGGAAACTCAAAGTCTCTGCATCAGTTTGACTCCATGGGATAAACTGAGTCCTAAATGATGTCTTTAAAATAGCGGCAGACCGAATTAATTCCTGGTGAAATCCCACTAAAATCAAGCAAATTTGCTCCTGGGAACAAGTATAAAATACAACAAATAAAAGCAAGGTGTGGTCACTCAACTATGAAAACCCAGTGTTGTTTTTCTGAAGGTAAAATATCTCTCTGCTGCAGTAGTTATTTTCCCTAAACACCAATGGGAGAGCCGCAAGACTTTTGTTAATTCAGTTGACATCAAGCCCTGACTCCTTTTTTAGGAACAACAAACAATGCATATAAAATGTAAAGTGTTTCTGGAGTTGGCAAGTTTTTTAGGTTCCTAAATGCCTATCCCAAAACTATGCATAAATATGCTACTTTTTTCACCCCATCTTTTTTTAAACCACAGGAAAATTCATTGCTTACAGGAAAGGAATGAGAACAGATCATGTTACCAACAAAACAGTATCATGTACTGGGTGCAAATTGTTGCCTCAGTGGAAGGAGTTAAAGCAACACTCACATCCTGCCTTGGATAAATGAAAAGATTACATTGGTTAATCCCACTATAAAGCGTCCCTGGCTAATCCCACTCTAATGCATCTGTGCCTTCAGTGAGAGAAACTGGTTGTAATTAGAGCCATAAGGCATATTCGTTTTGTTGTTTATAGCAACAGAGATAATCGTGCTGTTGGATTAAAATTAAGTAAGAAAAAACTCTCAGGTTTGGCATGAATATTCCTAATTCCTGAGGAAAAGGCAGCATATGTAGGGTTTTATTACCTCACAGATGAATGAAATTTAATATGACAAATGCCATGTTGTGATGACAATGTAGCCTCTGTGTTCATGAAATGGCAGTTTTTTATTTAACAGTTCTAGCTCAGACATTCTGCTTTGTGCCTGCTGCACATTGAAGCCAAAATGGCTTTTAATGGGGGGCAGGGAGGAGGCATGGAAAGATTGTTTTGATTAAAAAGAAACCAGAGATGAAATTAAAGGCACAGTTCAGAAATGGCTATTATATTTTTTGGCAGACATTTCTTTCACATTTTAGCTTTTATTTAAAAGCTGCTGTAATTTTAAACACTTATATTCATATCTGTAGGGAAATACCCTAAAACAATGCATACATTTTATTGAATGAGTAAAAAAAAAACATTCTTTTAGGATCAGGAGCAGGTGAGATTTGTTCTAATGGATCAAAGTGAGGTGGTTGTTGATGTTTTCTGCAAAATAAAATAACTTCTTGTAGTATGCCTGAGCAAAGTTTGGCTGATTTCCAGAGCATTTTTTAGTTTTTTCTCCTCTTACGGAGGGCCATATGGGAAGAATGACCAATGCCATGTCGTTGCATTGAAGAAGAGTACTTGGATACAACTATCCAAGGGTTCTGTGTGTGACGGGCTTACCAATAGCTGCCTGGCACGTCTGGGCTCAGAGAATCTTCACTGTGATTGGTGGAGCCCTTCCACCAATCAAGTGAATGCTGGGGAGGAACTTGCCCCTCCCCTACCCAGGCAAGGCAGAGAACCCACACCTGGGTGAAGCCTTCACCTTGCTTCAGTTTGATTGGTCCATTTGCAGTCCTGGGGGTGGAGCTCTCAGAAGGTATAAGGAGAGCAGCATGCTTGGCACATGGGTGGCTGTGTCAAGGGATGGAGAACCCTTGGCTCGGGGCTAGGCGGTCAGTGCTGACAGCACGGTGCGGAGTGGTCCGGGAGAGATTGGGAACTTGGACGCTGCTCATGGAAGCTGGGGTCTGGGTCCCTGGCACAGAGCCAGCAGTCCAGTGCAGACAATGCTGCATGGAGGGTCTGGGAGTGAACTGAGCCCCAGGGTTGCATGAGGTGGCTTGGGCCTCTGACCCTTAGCAGCAGGCAAAGCCCCGGAAGCATGTGACAGTGCTTGGGGCTCCAAACAGGCCAGCAGCCCAGAAGGCTCCTGCAAGTGAGGAGCAATATACCCAAGGGGCCAAGGACCACTCACTTTGGACCTTGGATGAGTTCCTGAGGAACTTTGGACCTTGGATGAGTTCCTGAGGAAAAGGGAGGAAATTCCTCCTGGTTAGAAAGTGGCTGCTGGAAGGGAGGTCCCAGGGGGAGAGGGCCCTGTCTATCATAGTATCATAGTATCTAGAGTCGGAAGGGACCTGGGCAGATCATCTAGTCCGACCCCCTGCCTTGGCAGGAAAGAGCACCGGGGTCAGATGA
>JAGPOW010000229.1:9912623-9925289 GCA_030014935.1 Caiman crocodilus | reverse complement strand
TGGCTGCCTTCAGTCAACACATCTGCAAAAGTACCAAGTCATTCATGTGGATGACTTAAAGGCAGTTGAATATGAGCGCTGCTCATATCACTCCCTTGTATAAAGCTGGCTATAGACGTTAGTATGCCTTACCTATGTGAGGGTAAGACAGACCTTAATGACTGCTGACAATTAGTTTACTTCTGCTTTGTCTTTCATTCAGCTTTGAAATTGTTAGCATTTGGGACTAATCCAGCAACCCCTAAAACTTCAAGGGTAGGCTTAGCTGTGAAAAGAATGTAGTCTGGCTGCTATTAAGCAATGAAGACCATGTGATTGAATGATCCACGTAAAAGAGACCATGATGTGATGTTTAATTCCTTTTGAACTTCATTGTCCTATACATACCATTAATGAATTCCATGTCTATGGTTATGGTTCACTTCATTTTTAATCCATTTCTAGTGTAGCACATCTATGAAATTCTCTCTCTTCTTGCTTTCAACCACCACTTTTATTTTGTTGCTCAAATGATTGAGATTGCACAAAAATGGCTTTATCTCCTGAGAAAAGGGGTAATTAAACAAAATATTTCTGCCATTGAGAGAATTTCAATTAAGATTTCTAACGAGAGCTTTTACTGTAACCAGACCTTCACTCCTAGTTTGTCTGATTTAGACTAGAGCGTTTCTAGATTTGAATGACATGCCTAATTCCAGTGTCTGAGTTGATGACTGTGTTAAGATGGGCTGATGAATATTAATTTCTTTTACATGAAACCCTGACACTGAGACATTCTTGTTGTCTGCTTGTTTCATGAAATAATGAAAGGTTTTGGTGGTTTCCTCCGAAGTGTGTATATTGGCAGATGGATCTGACAGGCATATTTCACACAGCATGTGGTATAAACTGCTTTGTTTTTGTCATTTCTGGAGTCCATGGAAGATGCCTTTATGATACTTTGACTGAACATACTTGATGCCACAAACTCCTTTTGAGACTATCCCATGGCTTACTTGTAATATGCTGATGTTCCCCTATTTCTTCACAGAAGCATGAAGAAACTTGTTTTTACTGCTGGTTTTTCTTTCAGTGTCCAGTAAAACAGCTATGCATTTTTTTCCTAATGAAATGTTATGGCAATCTGACTAAAATATCATCCTATCTTCATTTCCCTATAGGTTTCAAGAGCTTAAGCAAGCACCTGAATAAGCTTTTGAAACTTGTCAGGTAATGCAATTTTGCAATATTATTATGTGTGTGTTTCAACTGGCACCTTGTATAACAAACTGTTTGTGGAACGGCTTGCCTTTTTGGGAGCCTTTTGAAAACTGGTCCAAAACTACAACATAAACACAAATTTATAGGAGGCAGAATGAAGTTTTTTTAATTGTATTTATTTATTTATTTATTTATTTATTTTACTAATTCTGGACTAGAGGTGTATTGGCTGTAGAGGAATTTTCCTATCTTGGTTTATGTTCTTTCTAGTGGTTTGTTTATGTGAAAAGTATAAATGATGGCAATGGTTTGTATTTACCCACTCTGCAGACAGATGTCCTTTTTACCAGATCTCTCATTAACAGTTCGTAAAGAAATCAATTTTTTGCTCACTGTTGTTTATTCCCTTTCCTCAATAGTTATTGCCAAAAGCAATCGTCTGAAATTTAAGAGCCACTACCCATTTTTAAATAATACATGACCTTGGTCTAAAGGTTATATGAGGCCTATATTGTGAGGGCCAACCTTTAATGGCCTGATTTAAGGTTATATTCTTTCATTACTTTTTTCCAAAATATTTTATATTTTATCTCATTTTAGTTCTTCTGGCTGAAATCAGAGAAAAATATTAATGTAATTATTCTCAAACCATAAATAAATTTTACTTAGATGGGGACATAATAATTGGTGTGCTGAGATTTAAGAAAAACCAACTATTTGGAATTTCATACAGGTTGGTAAATATCCTCGTAGTGATATAACCTGAAAAAAAAGTACTGAGTGAAATAATTACAAAAGTGACAGTGAAGGACATAAACTAGTGGTATCTACTATACGTATAAAGAGTTAAAGTCATCTTAATTTATAAAAAAGGGTTAGGAAATATGTTTGCTTTGTTATGCCCTCTATGGCTAAATCCGTGTTTACAGAAAAAGTCTGTAACTTGCCTCTGCTGGCCGCTGGTGTAATTCTGCTCACAGCAGAATAATGAAAGCTATAGTATAGGTAGGATTCAGGCCTCTTTTAAGAAATGGATCATTTAATCTTTAGAAAGGGTAATACATGAGCTGTCACAAATATTGCTACACTAGTGCTAAATTAGTGGACTAATTTTGTGGGGGGTAATGTCACCCAATCAACTGCTAATGTTTAGAAATAGTTTCATCTTTCAGATGAAAATATAATTTGTAGTGAAAAATACAATAAGTTTTGTCTTTTATAGAGGGGGATATTGTGGTCTAAACTATTCCCTTGCTCCCTACTCTGATATCCTGAAGAGGAGACAGAGGAGGAGGAGATATTTGTTTGTCATCCATTTCTGTTCTGAATCTTGCTTTTCCATTTAACTCATTTCTTCTTAACACAAACGTTGTCATGTTGATGTTAATCTCCATGTTAGAAGGATCCCAAGTGGCAATTAATGTTACAGTTATGTGGCAGCTAAACAAAACACATTTCAGTGAAATATGTCTGCTATGAACTGATGAATTTTCCTTATTCAGAAAAAGGTTATGGGAAGACAGAAGCAGGAGATAAACTTTCTTATATTTTCAGTGCCTCACACTTTCCTTCTTTGTTTTAAGGAATGAGGAAATTCTCATTTTGGTTTTTGTACTACCTCCAAGCATATACTAAAAAAATGCCTTTTAATCTTTTATTGCAGTTCATTGCAGGGATAGCAAGATATTAAAACTTTCTAGGCATTTAGAAAAAAGCCTCTAACAAAAGAGTCCAGAGTAGGTGCTTGCACCACCTCTGGAGGGAGACTTTTCCAGGCCCGGACAGTAAAGAATGTTCTCCTTATGTCCAGCCTAAAATTGTCTTGGAGGAGTTTGTGACCATTGGACCTTGTCATCCCTTGGGGCGGTTTGGTGAACAGGCATTTCCCCAGATCCTGATGCACACCCCTGATGTACTTATAGGCTGCCACCAGGTCACCCCTGAGCCTGTGCTTTTCCAGGCTGAAGTGTCTTATGGCTCTCAGCCTGTCTTCATAAGGGCTATTCTTTTGCCCTCTGATCATGCATGTGGCTCTCCTCTGGACTCTCTCAAGCTTCTCCACATTCTTCTTGAATTGTGAAGCCCAGAACTGGATGCAGTACTCCAGCTGAGGCTTCACCAAGGCCGAGTACAGTGGTAGGATGACATTCTGAGATTTACTTCAGAAGCATCTATGGATGCAAGCCAGAGTTTGGTTTGCTTTACCAGCTGCAACATCGCATTGATGACTCATGTTCATCTTGTAGTCAGTCATGACCCCAAGTTTCTTTCAGCTATAGTGCTAGTGAGCGTAACGCTGCTGAGCCTATAAGCGTGCTGTGAGTTTTATCCCCCCTGAGGTGAAGTACCTTGCATTTGTCAGTATTGAATGTCATCAGGTTTGTATCCACCCACTTTTTAAGCCTATCCAAGTCAGCCTGGATCATCAACCTATCCTCAGGTGTGGACACTCTACCCCAAAGTTTAGTGTCATCAGCAAACTTGGGCAGTCCACATCTGACACCAGTATCCACATCATTGATAAAGACATTAAAGATAACAGGTCCAAGGACAGAGCCTTGAGGGACTCCACTGGTGATGATTTACTTCCATTGTCTACCACTCCCTAGGACTGGCCTTGGAACCAATTCCCCAGTCATTGGACTGTGATGTGGCCACAGTTGGCCATTTTTTTCATGTAACTCTGGTCTTCTAGCCCTCTCTATAAGTTGCAACTAGTATTTCTTATTTATTTCGAAAGACTAGTAATAGAGTCCTAGACAAGTCCTAGGCAAGTCCTAGACAAGTAGGGATGGAAGGGGCCTCTAGAGGTCATTTAGTCCTCATTTAGAGCCCTGAAGCAGGGTCATTCATATCCAAACCAGCCTATGCAATCCATAATATAACTCTGCATAAGACTACCATCAACCCTGACACAATATAGACATAACATCATCATCTGCCACAGGTAAAGCAGGGGATCTATGGCAACCAATGTCTTGCTTCTATAAAATGTTGTCAATATATGCTCAAGAGATCCCAGGTAGAGGGCCATGTCCCCACCTACAGAGGAAGGCAAACCCCCCCATAGTCCATACCAATAGAACCATGGGCTAAAATTCTTTCCTAACCTCCAAATATGGTGATCAGCCTGACCCTGAGCGGAGGGGCAAGATGGTTTTGCCAGAGACATCTGGCTTTGGTCCTAGCAGAACTGGCATACTCCAATCAAAGTCCCCAGCTCTGGCTGTAGCCAACACCCAATGTCTCTAAGGGAGGCTTAAAAACAACCTGATTCATATAGCAGAAAGTAGGAGAGGGAGCAACCAAAAAATCCCAGAAGCTTGGAAAATACCCTTAGTAGAGCATAGATATAGTTATGTCTAGATCATCCCCAGCCAGTGGCTGTCCAACCTGTTCTTGAACATCTCCAGAAATGGAGAGTCAACAACTTCACTAGGCAGTCTATTCTACTGCCTCACTTATCTCAGCGTCAAGAAGTTGTTCCAGATATACAATCTACACTTAGTTTGCTGCAACTTCAAGCCAGTGGTCTGTATCCTCTCTGTAGCAAGAGAGAAAAGGTGCTTTTCCTCTTCTTTATGCAAGCCTTTTTAATATTTGCAGACTGCTATCATGTCCCCTCTCTTAAGCACCTTTTCTACGACATGAACAGGCCTAGATCTTTCAGCCTCACGCCATATGTCTTGCTTTTCAAGCCCTTTATCATCTCTCTTGCCTGCCTCTGGACCCTCCCTAATTTGTCTGCATCCTTTTTTTTTTTTTTTAAATACAGAGCCCAGAACTGCACACAGTATTCCAGATGAGGCCTAACAGTGCAAAGAAGATAAGCATTATCACCTCTTGCATCCTACACGTAATGCTTCTTTTGGCTTCATTGCACTGCAGACTCGTATTGAGTCTGTAATCTACCAAGCCTTCCAGATGCATACTGTTGTCATCCAACCAGTTGTTTTTCATTTTTTATTTATGTCCTTGATTATTCCTTCATATTTTTAGCACCTTGCATAGCTCTAGCGCAACTTTTCAGTTTGTTGAGATCGTTCTGAATTGCGTTTGCATACTCCAATGTGTTTGCAATCCTTCCCAGTTTCATGTCATGCACAAAGTCACTCAGACATGTTCAAGAGACTTTCTATGCCAGTATCTAAAACATTAATAAGCACATTGAAAAATACTGGGCCCAGGACAGACTTCTGTAGGACTCCACTTGAAACCTTCTGCCATTCTGACATGGACTCATTAATAATTACCCTTTGCTTGTGGCTATTGAACCAGTTATCTATCCACCTTATAGTAGTTTTATCTAGCCCACATTTCTTCCATTTTTTTTTGAGAAGGTTGTATGCGACTTTGTCAAAAGCCTTGCTGAAGTGCTGAAGTCCAGATATACTATTCCCTTCTTTCCCTTCATCCATCCAAGTCATTACCTTGTCAAGGAGGAGACCAAGGTGTTTTTTTATGATTTTTTTTCATAAATCCACACTGGCTGCTTGTGATCAGTCTTTCCTCCTCCAGGTGCTTGCAAATGGCCTTCTTTAGGCTATGCACTAGTAACTTTCCAAGTATTGAGGTGAGACTAATCCCTCTGTAGTTCCCTGCATCCACCTTTGGATCTGGCTTAAAGATGAGTATTATGTTCACCTTTTCCAGTCCTCTGGACCTGGCCCATCTCCCATGTTTACAGAATGTGCCCCAAATTGGGGACAGACACTTGAAGTATGTTGTTCCTCAGGATCAGGCCCCTGATGCCTCAGGAGTGGCAAAGTCCTGATCCTTTGCAGATCCCTTGGACAATGCCTGTCTCTGTCAGTCAGTTGTATCAGCTATGCCAGGACACATCATGGGACAGCTGATGTCGCCACAAAAACAATGCTTGTTTGTAGCTTCTGAATCCTTCTGTAGTGATCACCAATGACAATACTGCTACTTCAACAAGGTTTGATGTTTACTGTTTGAATACAGTCTCCTATTTATACCCCATTGTTCAGAACCTCCAGTTTCTCCAATATGCTTTAACTTTTTTTATTGCTATTCTTTCCTAGTAGCTGCTGTGCTGTTGATTTCCCATTGGAGGGATTTTCCTGTGTAACTGTTCTTATCAAGAAGGGTCTATGTGAACTATTTGTTCTGTTGTGCAGACAGCCATTCATCACATTGCTCAGGCACTGAATGAAGCAGAACTCTGTCACACTCCTTGGCTCTGGGTAGCTGCTGACCAACACATAATACCAGAAGAAAAACAAGCAAACAAAACAGCTTGCATGGAAAAAGGGAACAGACCTCATGAAACTCTTTCTAAAAGTGGAGGCTAATTCGGGAAGGTTTAAACAGCACTTTCCAAAGTTTCTTTAGACAACTCTGGCAAATATCACAAGCCAAAACAATACTGCACATGTGGAAAGAACATCTGGTTCTCCAGTGAATTACATCACTGTGCTAGTGTTTGTAAGTGACAGCAGTGTGTACTTAGCATGGATGTGGATGGCAGCAGTACAGTTCTCTCAGAGTAATGTCCTAACAGAAGTTGATGGGACTATCAGCCTGAAAGCAAATGGTAGATTTATTTTATTTTTATTTTTAAGTTGGATATGAGTGAGCAAGACAGTGCAATGTCAGAAACAGTGATAATAGTAGTAAAAGAAAAGCCTCCATCAGAAAAGAAAGATATATGGGTAGAAATCAGGGATTTTAAAGAAGTCAGCATACATCCATTAGGAAAATCTTTGAACAAAGTGTATAGATAATAGGGCTGTGCGAAGCTTCAGGTGCTGATTTGATTCAGAGGAGATTTGGGCCAATTTGGTGGCCAAAACTCTGAATCCAAATTGAATCAGGGGACCAATTAGGGAATCGATTTGGAAAAGATTCAAAGAGCTTTGGCAGTCCCTGCCCACTGCAGCAGAGAGCTGGACCCTGACTCCATGCTGGTAAGTAGGGAGTGGGTGAGGAGGGGGCTAGAGGACGGGAAGGAGACTATGGGGGGGATCCCTGCCAGGCCTCATCCCCTGCCTGCTCCTCCAGATCCCCTGAGTGCCCCCTAACCCCTGCCCACTCTCTCAACCCCCATGGCTATCCCACCTGCCCCAGCTCCCGGTTGTTTAAAGAAAAAGCCCCCACTCACTAGCAGCTGCCAGTTGGGGGAGGGTGATTCCCATTGCCCCCCAAAGCCCCACACTGCATGGGGGGGCTCTGCCATGAGCCCCCCAACCCCTGCCCACTCTCCCAGCCCCCCATGGCTGCCACAGCTGCCCCAGTTCCCGGCCCTTTAACAACCCCCCCAAACTCCACCCCCTGTACTTACTGGCTGAAGCAGCAGCCTCGGGGCTTCTGGGAGCTCATGCAGAGCCCCCATGCAGCATGGGGCAGTGGCAGGCAGTGGAAATCGCCCACCACCAGGCAGGAGCCAGTAAGTCAAGGCTTTTCTTTTCAAAGAGCTGGGGGCTAGGGTGGGGAAGGACAGCCATTCTCAGGGCTTGGAGAGTGGGGCAGGGCTGGGGCCTGTGTGATTCAGCAATCCAGCTGATTTTGCAACACCGAATCTCTGAATCAGATTTGGCTGACCTGATTCAGGACAGTGATTTGAATCGCCAAATCGAATCACTGTCCCCTGAATTATCCAAATCTGAATCCAAAGCGAATAGTAGCCACTTCGCACAGGCCTAATAGATAAATAACAAGTGGGAATAAATGCTGAGTACCTACAAAGGGCACAAAACTAGTTTTAATAATATTGTATGTATTTGATCTTTTCAATGGAGTATGCTCATTGTAAAAGTAGAGGACTAAAATCATTGAGGGTGGTTTTCAGAGGATAAGGCAAGGTCTTAGAATGCCAAAAAGAGAGAATTGAGAGAGCTGAACTCTCCCACAATTCATATCCCTAGGAAAGTTGTTCATACTTTAAGGTGGAAACTAAAATAATCGCTGGATAGAATTACTCCTGGACTTGTGCAAGAAGTAGTAGATCCATCAAAGTAAGTATGCTTGCTAGTCACTGAAGAAAGAGAGAGAAAAAACAGAAGAGATGGAACCTTCCCTTTGCGTAAAGACCCCAAATAATTCAATACATAAGTATAAAGTGAACATTTTTTTCACGATCTATGAGGAGGGAAGTTTGAGAGATGGTTGATGCTAAATATTTATTTACACTTGATGTATCAGCAGGGTCCTAGAAGGTGCCCTTAGAAAAACAGACCACAAGTTAACATACTCAAGACCCTATTTAAGAGACACTGGGCACATCTACATGATACACTTACTGTGCAGTAGCACCACTAGGCATGAACCATGCTGTGATGCTACTATGTAGTAGTAACAAGCTACTGTACAGTAGTAATGAGCTAACACACAGTAAGAATTACTAGGCAGCTGTGCATCACTAGAGACACTGCTGCTCATTAGCGCTGGTTACTAGGCAGTCATTTAATACTTGGTTATGCAAGTGCTAAATGATTGCATAGTAACAATTGTGCAGCGGGCATCTTGTGTAGATGCATCCACTGTTTCCTAAAACTACCATTGGGGGGTTGTATTTGGTACCTGACAGTTTGAACAAGAAAACAGTACAATTTTTTGGTTGATACAGAGGATCTACAGAGAAGATGTTTTGTTCTGTTGAAAAATGATAGAAAAGCATAAACCATATGATCTGAACAGCCTTAGCTGCTGGACTAGAATGAATAAAAACAAAGAAATGGGAAAAATAATCACATCAACAAAACCAACCAACCAAACAAAAAAGATACAATTAATTGTAACAGAAATAATCTAAATGGGAGAGAAGTTGTATACCTAGGTAAGACTCACAGTAAGACTGAAGCCATCACTGACACATGTGCACCAAGAAACAAGAAGGGTGTTCTAAGACACCTTGCAATGGTGAATTCTGTAATGGAGTTCATTGTATATGTACGTGTGAGCCACCAACCTGAGAGCATTTTTTTGCAAAATAGTGTAATGGCCATGGGATACCAATCTGAGTGAAGAGTTTGAGAAACTGAAGGTGTTAATGACCACAGTTGTTAGGTATTATTAAGGTGAAATTAATTTTTGTGGATGTTTCCAAGTTGCCACTATTGTCTTAAAATGGTGTAGTCAGAACTGAGGATCAGTGACGTAAAATTGTGTTAAAATGTCATGCAACACCCTCTTGAGAACATACCTGTACTGTACCTAAAAAAAATAATGGTCTGCAATTTTAATTTAAATCTGGGAGAGACTTGAGCCTCATACAGACATTCCCATGATCTAATCCACTACCATGCAGCTTAGTTTAAGTGGTGTGATTGTAGATAGGGTGCTGGTTATACAGATGTTTGCCAGTGCCAGAAGTCTGAACTAAGTAAGTTGGGATGGGAGGTAAAGGTGAGTGGGATTGTGGGGGGGAGAGGAGGGGCCTAGCAGGTCCATGAAGGAGTTGGTGAGGTCTGGGGGTGGTGGGATTAGAGAAGCTAGTAGGTCCTCAGGAGTGGGCTGCTGGGTTTGAGGGAAGTTTGGTGGGATCCAGGGGGATTGGTGGTATTGGAGAGGGTAACAGGTCCATGAGGAGGTTGTCTATCTGTGAAGGGGGCGATTCAGAGGACTATACATAGCCCAGTCAGAGTGGGGAGGGCCAGGGGGAGGGTAACAAAGTGCAGCCCCAGCACTGGGGAAAATGGCTGAACTTTTCCAGCCTTGGCGCTGCACTGTGAATAAGATGTATAGACATTCCTGGGATCTGAATTAGAATTACATGGCTCACTTTAAGCAATGTGATCATAAATCAGGTCCTGCATATACAGATATTATGCCTATTGCACTTTAAATGCACAACAAGTTCTATAAATATGAACAGATGTTTATGGCTCTTAGAGCATTTTAAAAATGGCAGATTGTGCTCTAAGTTAACTCTTGATGGATGAGGTATTAAAGCACTTTCTGTTTTAGCACTTTATCAAATGTCTGTGCCAGATCCCATTATGGGTTAACTTAGAGCACAATCACTGCCCTCCCAGGCGGCATTGTGTAGAGCTGTGCTGTAGCCTTGGGCAGAACTTGTTTGGTTTGCCCAAGCCCTGCGCTGGTCCTGCCCCCTTAGCTAGTCCCTCCAGCTAACTGAGAGCCACAGCCAGTGGGGGTTGGGAAAGGGTAGTCTCTTCACCCACAGCAGCTCCGGTACCTGTGGTGTATTGCTGCCTGGGAACATAAAGCCCAGACTCTTTCCCCACAGCCTTCCCCAGGCTGGCCTGGAGGGTTTGCTGGCCAGAGAGTGGTCCACAGGGGAAGAGGTTTATAGATTCATAGACTGTAGAGTTGGAAGGGACCCCAAAGGATGATCATGTCCAACCCCCTGCCCCGGGCAGGAAAGGGACTGAGGTCAGATGACCCCAGCCAGGAAATGAAGTTAGGTCCAGGGTCTCTCCTTCTCCAGTTGGCGATGACAGTTGCCTTCAGGTAAGAGAAGTTGGGCAGTCTCCTGGGAGGCATTCAGGGGTGCCCCCTGAAGCCACTGGGGGCAGGCACTCCTCCCCACTGAATAGTGGACATCTGTTTGGTTCACTTGCACTCTTATAGTGCTTTAAGTAAAGCACAATACTTAGTGTGCTTCTATCAGGCGTTTTTTGGACATCTATACTTGGCCCAAGAAGTCTGAATCTTACTTTCTGACTTTGTACTAACACCGCTAACTGCCTCTCAGAAACAGAGTATGTAGGAGATGTCTGACTCCAGAACAGCCAGTATTCTCTTACTAAAAGCACCTATGTTGGATGCAGAAAACTGAGCTTTCTCCCACATCCCCAGAGAGATCTGCGACAAGGCTCTTGACTATTAAGGCCACAGTGTCTCACCCTCTCTCTCTGTCTTACAGGAGATCTTCCATTTTAATATAAATAATAAAAGGAATATAGATTCAAGGATTTGAATCTTTTTTTTTTCCACAAAGATGAGTGCCTAGACTACTGTATTACAACTTTTCTCTGTTTTTGAAAAGACATACCATACTGGACTCAAGAAAGTTACAGGTGTAAATTTTGTCAGAATCTGCATTTGTGCATGCACAAGCACATGCACACACCCTTTTAACAACTGGAATTTTCTCATGTTAAAAACTGTTTCATCAAAAATTCCTGACCAGCTCTTAACAAAACTGAGTCCATGGTAGGTATTACATTAAAAACTAAATATATCTTTCTGTTTAATCAAGTGCTAAATGAGACATTAAGAAGAAAATCTAAACCTTCAAAATCAAACACTGGAGCATAGCAATCCATGCTGACAAGCATCAATTGATCAAATCTTAAGAAAACTGTGAACACAGAGATACAAGTAACTGGTTTAAATCACTAGGGACAAAATCAATACATGAGAAAAACAGAAAGATAAACATTTTTAAATGCTTAGACGATGGGAAGGTGGAGATCTTCAATGGGTTCTTTGCCTCGGTCTTCCTGAGAAGAGACCGGGACATCCCTCCCATTGGAGGACTGTATTCCCACTCGGGAATTGCTGCTGGGCCGAGGGTGGGGGTTGACCTAGTGGAAGGGCTTCTAGAAGGGCTGGATGTCTTTAAGTCGGCAGGCCCAGATGACCTACACCCAAGGGTGCTGAGCGAGCTGGCGGGGGTGATCGCTGAGCTCTTGGCTCGGTTATACGAGCTCTCTTGGAGCTCTGGACAAGTGCTGGAGGACTGGAAGAAGGCCAATGTGGTTCCCATCTTTAAGAAGGGGAGGAAAGAGGACCCGGAGAACTACAGGCCTGTCAGTCTCACCTCGGTCCCGGGAAAGATGATATTTGAGAAAATTCTCAAGGCTCATATCTGTGAGGGACCGGCTGGTGACTTTATACTGAAGGGAAACCAGCATGGTTTTGTTAAGGGCAGGTCCTGTCAGACCAACCTGGTCACCTTCTATGACCAGGTGACCAAATCCATGGATGCAGCAGTCCCTGTTGACATAGTCTTTTTAGACTTCAGGAAGGTGTTTGACACAGTCTCTCACCAGACCAACCTGGTCACCTTCTATGACCAGGTGACCAAATCCATGGATGCGGGAGTCCCTGTTGACATAGTCTTTTTAGACTTCAGGAAGGTGTTTGACATCCTCATTAAAAAGATGGGGAGCTGTGGCATTGACCCCTACATGGTTGATTGGGTCAGAAACTGGTTGACGGGGCACTCCCAGAGAGTGGTGGTGGATGGGTCGTACTCGACCTGGAGAGATGTTAGTAGTGGGGTTCCCCAGGACTCAGTCCTTGGGCCTGCACTGTTCAACATCTTCGTCGCTGACTTGGATGAGGGGGTAGAAAGCAAGCTGTCCAAGTTTGCTGATGACACCAAACTGGGCTGAGGTGGGGACACCAGGAGACAGGGAGATGCTGCTGCGGGACCTGGGCCGGCTGCAGGAGTGGGCGGACAGAAACAGGATGGGATTTAATGTGGACAAGTGCAGGGTGATGCATCTGGGGAGAGGCAACCCCCAGCACACA
>JAGPOW010000229.1:9872775-9911685 GCA_030014935.1 Caiman crocodilus | reverse complement strand
TTTTTTTTCTATCTTAGAGGAGTATAACTCTTACTAAAAATATAAGCCCCCCCAAACCGTAAGTGTATCAATTATCAGTGTATCTAAGATTTCAAAAAGTGTGGTGCATCATCCTGTACTATACTTTATATATTTTTCTCCAGTTAAAAAAAAAAAAATCTTGATTGACTATGCTAAATGTTGATATTTTAATATGTATGTTTGTTTGCGTTCATAGATTCTGACAAAAGAACTCTATCCTCCTCACCTCGATCAACATTTAGTTGTGTGGACAGAATTTTCTCAACTGACTTAAATACACTGAACATTATATTAAATATAATGACTTAAATACACTAATTAGCAATCTACTAGATACAATAAATCACAGACTAAATATAAACATAGGATTTGTGGCACATTATAATCTATCATCTGATAATCCTAGGTAATCTCTACAATATACCAGCTACATTCTGTCACTAAATTACCATTTCCCCTCCTGTCTTTTACCCGCCCCACACCTGTCTCTCACCCCCTCTGGCCCTCATTGACTCACATTTGCATTCTCACTGATCTGCATTCTTGCATACTGGCTTCTATCCCATCCAGAAGAGCACAAAACAACTGCAAACTCTCCCCCCTGCCTGAAGGAAGGGCATTTGAACCTCAAAGTCTGCAAAGAGCAAATTTCCAACTATTTAGTTGGTCTAATAAAAGATATCACATTTACCCAAACAACCTTGTCTGATGATTATATGCACTCTTATCATGGGTAAATTGTTTGTTAAGGTGTTGCCTGCGGATAGTCAGACTTGTCCATGTGATTCTTACTGCTTGCCTTAGGAATGAAAAAAAATTCTGTACTCTTGATCTTGGTCATCCCATGCTCATTATAGGCTTAGTGAATCAGTAATTATATATGAATGGTTCTTCTACAAGACAATTCTGGTCCAGATCATCCCATTTCAAAGTAAAACCTATGGCATGAGGGGGGAGCTCTGTGTGGATCCTGTTGCTGACATCTTCCACATCAGCACAACCCTGTGCCTTCAGGTTCCTATCAAATTGCCCTCTGCACAACTTTCTAGACCATGAAGACATGCCCTTTTAAGATATAGAGGAAGGATGGAGGTTCTTGCTGTACAGTCAGGGGTAATCTGATGATGACAGTTCTTGGGGGCATTAGTCAAGTCAAAGGCTGGAAAACTGCTATTATAAGGGAGTCGTTGTTCTATTATTTTGACTAACACAGCACAGATTAGGCACAAAAATAGAAACTGTGAAGTACCTGCCAATATTTCTTCTTGAAATGGCTCCCTTTAAAGAAAATATTTGGTTGGATATAAAAACATAACCTGATTAGGTAGCAATTTGGTGAAAAACATCTGGAAAATAAATGAGAATCTTTGAGATTGGTATCAGTTCTCAAAAAGTGTGGATGCCATCAATTTTACTGAATGGTGGGAGTCTTAGAACCTCAAAGAGGAAAAAAAGATTAATTATGGTGGAAATAAACCAGCTCAGGAAAAATCGTAAAAGTGTCGTGAGTTGGGTCTGATCAAAAACACGCTGATGAGAATGCTGGCAAAAGAAAAGACAGAGCAAGATTTATTGTGTCTATCAAGCAATTGAGTTGTATTCTGAAACATTTAGGTTTCCATGGGCTGAGAATTATTGGAATAAAACATTTGCTTAGAAACAGAGAGAACACATAGCCATTATGCTGATTATGACATATATATTGAGAAGAGGAAAATCAAATGTTTTTTCCTGCTATACGATTGATTTCTATTTCCATTGATCATTGACCAGGCTGAATATATCAAAGAAACAATAGTCATGAGCAACAATCATGACATCACCCAGTATCCTTTTCAAAGAGTAACTAAGTATTGGAAAAGTTTACCACATACAAACTGTGAAAAATAAGTATGTTTTATCTCTATCTCCCCATAACTCCTCTTTCCACCCAGATAGAATTAATAAATGTAGTAACTATTCTTATAGCTAATAAATGTAGGCCCTATTCTTATATCAAGTTAGAAAAAGCAATTTTAAGAAATCTATTTCATTAAAAAGTATTTGGATTATGTTGGCTAAAACTTCCAAGAAATATACACTATCATAATCACAACTGTAGTGTGTTTAAGCACTAATTGTAAATATTGTTTAAGATCAGTGTTGTTAAATATGTTGCTACAGATCATTTTAATGAATTACACTGCTTAAGTACTAGTATGAAAGTTTCTTTTACAGTTGCAAGAATAATGACATATGTTTTAAAGATGTGAAATAATGAATATCCTATCTGATCCAATATTTTCTCCCTGAAGGAATCATGGCAAAGGAAAGACAGAAATTTAGGTCAGTGAATATATTATATTACTGAGGCATATTTAGAAGTTCCTTAATGCTTAAAGTGGCATTAGCACAAAGAACTGACCTTTATGATAGTTAAGCATGCATGCAAATGACCTTACAGGGCACATCCCCATGAATGTGTACATGTGGTTTGCAGTGCCTCAAAGCCATTTAAGGTGCCACAGACTACACACTGTACACATGCATCCATGTGCCACACTGCTAATTTGTAGTGCGGTGGGTTTTTTTGACACAGGCACAGCTCTCTTAGGAGAGTTTGGCATGTCATTACTCAGGCCAAAAACAATAAGGTGCCAAGACTAGATGGCATTCCCACAAAGGTCTTCAAAGCTGGTAGAACAGCACTAGTGCAAAAATTTCACCAAGTTCTTATCAAAATATGGGTTAATAAGGAAGCTCCACCTAACTTAAAGAATGCCAACATTGTAACCATCTTCAAGAAAAGGGACAAGTCAGTGTACTGGAATTAATGAGGCATTGCCCTTGTCTTCGTTGCTGGGAAGATTCTTACTCGCATCCTTCTGAATTGCCTCCTCCCCCTTGCTGATGATGTTCTTCCAGAATTCCAGTGTGGCTTTAGACCATCATGGGGTACCATGAACGAGCTTTTTGTTGCATGACAGATCCAGGAGAAATGTAGGGAGCACCATCAGGAGCTGTTTATGGCATTCATTGACCTAACCAAGGCCTTTGACTCCATCAGTTGTGAAGCCTTATGGAAGGTGCTGGTTAGGTTTGGTTGTTCCCTGAAGTTGATCAGCATCCTCAGGCTACTTCATGATGGGATGACCGCCATAGTCCGTTGCAACCATACTAATGTCAAGCAGGCTTGCGTCATTGCTCCAACCCTTTTCTCCATCTATCTGGCTGTGATTTTGATTCTTATCTATGACTTCCTTCCTCCCAGAATTGGAGTTGATTATCAAATGGATGGTCAGCTTTTTAACCTGTAGCACCTTCACTGTAAAATGAAAGTTACCAAGACTGGCATCACCTACCTTCGTTATGCTGGTGACTGTGTTATCCTTGCGCACACTGAGACCGATCTGTATTCCACCCTTAATCTTTTTTCATAGCTTGGCACTCTCCTTTAATGTTAGGAAGAATAAGGTGCTCTATCAGCCTGCCCCAACACAAGCTGTCTCCATATTCCCATAAATTACCATTGGTGGAGAATCCCTGGAAAACACTGAACATTTCCCATACCTTGGCAGCCACCTCTCCCAGTCAGTCAGCCAGTTTTGATTTATGAATTGAACATAGGATTCACTGAGCCAGCATATCCTTTGGAAAGTTGCTTTGCCACGTCTTTACAGACCAAAATCTGAAGATGGAAATTAAGATCCTGGACTACAATGTAGCATTTATCCTTAGGCTCCTTTATGGGTGTGACATATTGTGGGTGACATATCAAAGCCATCTTAAGTACCTGGAATGGTTCCATCAGTGTTGCCTCAGGAAGATTCTTCATATTAGATGGGAAGATCAGTGCACCAATGCTAGCATCCTCATTACAGCTAACTTAACCAGCACTGAGGCAAATATCATGAAACATTAACTCCACTGTGTGTGGATGGCTGGCTCTCATTTCCTGAAGCAAGTCCTCTTTCTCAATTCGGTCACAGTAAGAGGACCCATGGAGGACAGAGGAAGTGTTACAAGGATAATTTGAAAGCATATCCTGAGAAGGGTAGCATGAAGCTAAGAAACCAGGAAGTGCTGTCTGGTAGCAGATCTCAATGGTGTTGTACTGTACGTCAAGTATAGCTCACTTGGAAGAGAAGTGTCTTACTGTCTTGCTCAGGAAGCTGAGATATGGCAGAGGAGGAAGGAAAGCGTATGACATTCTGGCCAACAGCTGTACCCCCTCCTCCCTCCGAAGGCACCACCTGTCATATCTACGGAAAAACTTGCACAACGTGGATTGGACTCTTTGGCCGTATTAAAACTCACCAGTAATCCTCCCTGCCCAGCAGACATCATCCCCATATTGAGGGATAGCCAAAGGGATAAAGAAACTAATGTAAAAGATGTGTGGAAGGAGAAGAGGGAATCCAAATGTGTTAATCAATAAGAGAAGAATATTAGGAAGAAAATACTATTTTCAAATATTTGAATGCATTACAGAATAATGCCAGTAAGAAAAAGCAAACACAAAAAAAGGAAATTGAAAATTTTGTTTAAAAATCATTGAAAGGCTTTGTCTCAAGTTAAAGTTAATGAAAACAAAAAACCAAACCCAGTAATCTGTAGACCAGGGCAAAACCATGGATGTTTTTTGGATTTGAGATTTTCAGCATTTTTTGTAACATGACAATTTTGTTGTTGTTTTTCTAAGATTTTACTTTGAGGTTCTTTTTTTAGTCCTTGAGGTTGTAAGATTCCTGACATGCAGTAATCGCCATTCTTGGGATTTTCAAGATATTCAGTTATAAAGACATACTCTCTCATTCCCTCATTTTTAATTCCTCCTTTCAGGCAATTCTTGCTTGGCTTTACATAAAAGGAATAACATAATCAAGAATATTAACAGTAGTAAAAAACATGTACAAGTACCATATGTATGGCTTCAGTAGTTCTAATATAAGGACATGCAGAAAACTCACCATCAATACTGCAATAGTATTACACATATAAAGCATTCAAAAGATATGTAATAAAGATATGTATACTATTCATACTGTTTCATAACCAGAAAAATAGCTGGAAAAAACTCTCTAATTAGCAGTTAAGTTTTAGACTTGGTAATTTTCCAAACATTTTGTTAAGCTAACCCAAAATGTATTTTTTTTTTTTTTTTTATCCAATCCAGTGGAAACTTGGGGAGGAAGGTCTACAGGTCCATACTGTCATCATACCTACTCATGCTAGTCCTACAACAGCCTCTTTTCTAAGCCTGTGGTAACATTTCTCCGATCTGTCTCACTTTCCATGTTCTGCTGGCCATGGCTGGACCCTTACTTTTGCCAGAGGTAGCAAATTTAAAGTGAGCCTGACCAAAGACATGTTCTTATCTGCAATAAACCTATCTGATTTGTATTAAAATTGGTGGATTTCTGGAGCCTGAAATCTATATCTATTCTTAGCTGTTTTAGTCGTGCTTTCCTGAACAAACTTCCCTGGGGTTACTTGGTGAGAAGATGCCATTGAGCAGGAAAAAAAATGGGTATATGGGACGTGGGATAGAGGGAAGTGTCAGATTATGGGTTCTGAGTTTTCTCCATAACCTTTTACCTGTATTTATAAAGATCATAATGTATTAAAATAAAATTAAGAATTTCCATCATTTATACTTTTTTCATTACAGTTTGCACCTCAGATCATTTAACTTCATTTTCAGGCAATAGTGGATATCTGATGTTTTGGGGTTTGTAATTCTTCAAGAAAATGTTTGCATTTCAAAAAGGCCACTGAAATTTCAAAGTAAAAATGAGATTATTAAAATAATATTATTAAAATAAAATTAAGAATAAAATTATTTGACATCTACTTGAATGCCACAATAATGATTACATATTATAATGTATAATAAAATGATAATAAATATTTAAAACTTTTAATGTACTGACTCGAATAGATTTTTAAGACATTTCAAAATTGTATATTTGTATATAAGGGAGAAAACAGTAACATGGATAGAGAAGGAAAGGAATGATACTTAAAGGGTTTAATATAAGCCAATGGTTGTGGTACAATGATGCCAGAGAACATAATAAAAAGTCTTTGTATAATCTAAATTTAGTATTATCAGAATCTGGGGGAAATCGACTGAGATGCTATTAGAAAAAGAACAAAGTCTAGTGCTGGAGAATATGGACGAAGGCAAGCTAAAAGCATCTTTATTTACAGATGATTCAAATCTGAATAGTAGTTCAGAAAATTGCTCTCTAAAAATGGAAACCATTACCGTATTACAATTCACATGGAAGTGAAAAAACAGAAAGCAAGAGCTCCAGTATTGAGAGAGAAATTCATGTGTGGGGCTAGGATGAATTTCTTTTAAAAAAAGGGAGGTTGAGATAAACATGCCAGAAAGATATAAAGTAGGGAGGACAGGCACATAGTATAATGATATATGTTTAAATAATAGAACACCTGTGATTCTGGTGTTAAGAGTTAATCCTTTAATGCAAAATATTCTTCTTCTTTTTTTAATTTTTATTACAATAAATTTTGAACTTAACACTGTGTGTGACTGCACCCAAGCTCCATACTTCATGAACATTGAGGAGGTTTGGAATTTGAACCTGAATCTGGATCCAAATTTTCCATATGGTTTCCCTCGCTGCAATGGGTCAACCCAAAATCTCACATTCAAACAGCTTTAGGATTAGCATTGTTCAAAATCCAGTGCTGAATTTCACTCCTCAAGCTCATAGGTAATGTGTAGATCTTATCTGCTACTTTTCCTGCCATGGCTAAGTGAGTAATTAGGTCTGGGTATACTGTATACTTTACTGAAAGCTCTTTTTTAATCCAATGCAGCTTTTCAGTGTTTTAGCAATAATTTTCAGCAATAAATCATTTTCATAATAATGAATTATCTTGCATATATTCAGCATATTGGGATTTTGTTTCAACTTACATATGTTAAAAATTATTATTACAAAGTAACATAAAAATGATCAAATGCATATATTAGAAATATCCTGATTAATGATTTCTACTAATCATCAAATTTGGTCAAAGTGCTCTAAAACATGTATGACTATATGTGTTGTAAGAAACTGATGGTCATTCTGTTTAGTCTTTACTCAGAAAGAAATGTCACACTTCAATAATGTATACCTCAATTCTCCCTTTGAGGCATCAGTTAGGGGGTCAGCTTTTCACTGTACACTCAAACTCCCTTTCAGAGAATCCAGCATCAGAAACCCTGGATGAAGTTCCATCCTCACATAGGTAGGCACAGCTCTTTCAAAGTCCGTTGACTTGCACTTGGATACAGTTAAGCTAATATGATTTTCTAAATCATATTTATTAATGAGCCACAATTATGGAGAACAGGAAGACTCCCTAATTAAGAGCAAAATTCAATCTATCCATATAAAAGTTATGTGAAACCATTAAGTGAAAGTAGTTTCAGAGGGACAAAAAAGGTCTCATTTTGACATTTTTATTCCTGTTTTTCTTGTCATAGATTCTCCTCTATGTGCAGATTAGTAGAAGTTGTAGTCAAAACAATGTATATTTCCCATTCCCCTGCAGGTTTCACAAAGTTTGTAAAACTTCAGTTTTATTTTTTTTTTTCTGTTAAATGTTTCCTATTTATTTTTCACATGAGAAAATCATTAGAGAATTGGGACATGTTTTTTATTATCTGTTTGTTGTCTGTGTCAATATATAAAAACTGAAAACATCTTGAATTTTATAAGCTAAGGTAATCATGCAGGGCTCATAATAATAAAATCCTGTTTTGACTAGTAATGTTGTGGTATGAACTTCATCAGGACATTATCATATAATCAAGCTGTCTTTTCTGAAAAAGGATACTTTTTTTGCTCAAGTGGCACTTTGAAATTACGTTTTTTCCTCCACACACCCCTTTCCTTTCCTCTCCATCCCCTCAGTGAAGAACCTCTCTTGCTGCAAGTGAGTTAGAAATGAGAAGATATTTGACTACTGATGATGGGACCATAGACAAAGGCCAAGTTTTCTAGTTACTATAGATTTAATATCCTTTTGCTCAGAATAAACTCATTGCAACACACTGAATTCCATTTAATTTTGCAAGAAATATATGTCAAATTAAAGACTATTAGTATAGTTGCAAAGGCGTCTCTCACTGCAGTAGTATTCCATTGACTCCCTTCAGTGGACATTTTCTAACTGTGTATGCAACCTCTGGAAGTTAAGACTACTTAAGACAGTCAGGAACCAAGAAGTAGCTTGGGGAGGAGGGGCATCTTTTTGACTCTCACTTACATAGTTCACTTTTCCTAAAAGACCTTGGTCACCAGATGGCACTGTAATATATAGTTTTGCAAATTATTTTTCATCTATAAGCAAGTTTGGTTTTTTTTGCTTTTGAAGGCTTGAAGTACTAAATTGTTAATTCTGGTCTGCAGTATTCATTTAAAAGAAACTATGGCAGAGACTGATGTCACTTTGTTGGCTTTTTTATAAGTATACAATAAGTAACTAACTTATTTTTACTGGTTGATTTTTTCTAAATCTTATTTATTCTTCTGCTTTTTTTATATTTGGAGGCAATTTTTTGTGTAGAGTAACTTCTTGAGAACCTTGAAAGTTTCTGGACGAGGTCATCGCATACAAGCTGTCAGTTGTGGCCTTTACTACAAGATTGGAATTTGTGACTCAGGTCACAAGTTGTCGCTCAAGTCACCCAGATTTTAGTCTACTTGTTTCTTCTTCTCCTGGAAGATGCCTTTCTAGATTTCAATTCTGATTTTGCTTGGCAAAGGGATGATATTAATAGTCAAAGAAGGAACAATAAAAAAATATTTTCTAAACAAGATTGAGCAAATCAACCAGTAAAAATAAAATTGTGTACTTTTGCATTAAAAACAGTCAGTCTAAAATGAAATTGGATAGGTATTCCTTTTTAAATTGTATTTTGGTGGGCATTAAGGTCAATTTGTATTTTTTGTTCATATTATTTACAGTGAAATTGTTATCTCTTCTGGTGTTGGGAGCTTTAATGTTATTATGAATATATTTTATGTTTATTATTTGTTTTTATACTTTGCTTAAGTGCCTAGGAGTTGGATGTTAAAGCATTTTTATGAATTAATAAAACTATTAATTCACCAAGGGTCATACTGGAACAATGCTTTTTGGATTAATTAATAAGTTCTTATAGGATATTGACTCTAGCCACAGGACAGGTCCACACATGCATTTATACTGGCTTAAATTTACTTCTCAGTAAGTCACTATGCAGTAAGCGGGAATAGGCTGGCATCTATGCATGCAGGCATTAAAGCGTATTAATGCTGTAAGTGCACTGACTTGGGACTCAAGTTTAGTCCCAAGTCAGCCCACACAGTCTTCCTGTGCAGTAAGGTGTCTATACACGTATTACTTCACAGTAACTAATCAGGTGTAAATTTGATACCTGCAGGTTTCAGGTATCAAATTTACACTCAAGTCACCATATTTACTGTGCAGTATTGGTGTGCATATGTAGATGCACTGCGTACTATGCAGTAGTTTTGGTTATTGCACAGTAAATGTTCAGTATGTAGGCATACCCACAGTGTTTTAAAAATACATTTTATTCAGAAGACCAGTAACCATTTTATCTAAGATAAATAATTCCATATTATTTTTCTATTTTATTTTGGGTCCTAATGTATTCTTTTTATATGCCTTTAGTCAGGGTAGGCAATTCAGATGCCCTTTGAGCTGAGAAGGGTTTGCATAATGTTCTCAGATGACATTAAGCCAGATATATCCGCAAAGAAACCCACTATAGTACCCAGAAAGAAAAGAAGACAATTATATTCCCAATTGTGTGTGTGTGCTTGAGAGAGAGAGAGAGAGAATTGTAAAGGGGAAAAAACAAAAATGTTTGAGAGGCAAAAATCTCTCTCTCTCTCTCTCTCTCTCTCTCTCTCTGCATGCACACATCTGAAACCATCCACTAATGGTGGTAATACCTAGCCACTGTGCAGCAAAGAATTAATGACTCATAGGGCTAGAGAGAGCAAGCAAAGAAGAATACAATTCTGTTTTCTATCATTTAGGGCATTTGCTGGAAAATGGGTAGTTTTGGGCTCTGGTCTTCGTTCTCTTTCTCACTCAATAATTGCAGGTGAGAAGCAGGGACAAGAACTTTGAATTTTCTTGCTGTTTGGCTAGGTAAATATTCATTAATCATAACAGTTTTGAGCCAAATGGTTTTGCCTCCCATGAATTTTTTTTGACAATTATTTCATTTTAAAATTTCTTACCAACTCTATTACGGTACTAGGGTTAGGGTTAGTGTATGAGGTACTACAGTCTTGGGAGCCATCTCAGGGCCATGTACAGATAAAAAAAAAAAATAGATACAATAACAAAACAAACCCAAATAATTCAAATCCAAAATACGTATTTACTTGTTTATTTACTTTTTTGATTATTTTTACAAATCTCACCCAGCAATTTTTCCAGGCTTCTTTTGAAAACTGTGTCCAGTGTGTTCCCTTTCTTAAAGGATTAATAACTAACAATAACTAGTGAAGCCATATTGACCTTCTATTACATTTCTCTTTTTTTCTTTAAGAGGAAGAGTTCTTGGCGTCACTTTAATGGGCATCCTACCACTGTGCTGATATTCTATTTTTAAATGAGCAGCAGGAGTTGATAGGGCAGTTTAGTTTCCATTCTTATACAGCCCTAAATTTCCCTTTTGAGACTGGCTATCAGTTCATGGCTGGAGGTATTTTTGTGGTGTTGTTACCTGTCAAAACTTGTCTGGTCAGGACTAGAAGTGAGCCCAACTAGTTTATTTCACATTTGCCACTTGATGTCATTGAATAGTAAAAACCTTTGGTCATCATTGGATGAAAGAGTTTTAGATTAGCAAACTAGAGGTAAAAATCTTATTGTTTTTCCCTGTGCCTTGTGATATACACAGCACTGAAGTTCTTTCATCTTCACTTGTCAAATGGATTCTAGAATATTTCTATTGATAGTAATTTTGCTGCTGACTTTTCATTAAGTTTTCATAGGACAGCGGGAAGTTCAAAAAGTAAAGGAAATCCTTCCTTAATGAAGGTATATATTTTTTGTTTCCCCAGTGAACAATCTTCTGTCATCTTTTGTTAGATTATAGTTGATTTTGTATATGATGTTGGGATATGTATTTTTTAGTATTAAATCCTTCCTTTTCAGGAATCTGGGATATTTGTGTGTGTGTGTGAGTTTTCATTTCAGCAGAGCCCAGTTTATAGCTCATTACATCAAACGCATGAAGTAACATAAAACCACTCTGCCTAATTCAGAAAATAATTGTTACTAGTAACTTATAGATATTAGCTCTGGTATTCAGAAATTGATTATTTATTATAGAAAACTTTCAGTCATACATCATCCAGGATGGACTCAGTGCTGCTTTTGCACCCTATCCCTCACCACCTAAAAAGACTGAAATGTCTTAAAAATCTATTCATTTGTCAGTACATTAAACATTTTAACTCTCAGTTAGTATTTGCATAAATAAGTATTAAATGACTACACTGTAACAACTGCACAGTCTATTGCACATGCAGACACAGCCAAAGAGTAGAAACTATTTGAAATAAAACCAGAAAAGTACACAGTACTTAAGGTCTTTCTAATTATGAAATAAAATGAAAATGAAGTCTCAAATGAGAAAAAAAAAATGAAGGGGTGGGAAGGGATCAGGTTTTCAATGGAAGTGGGTCAGCTTGAGACAAAGCATGAAAATACATTTTGGAAGGATGGCAAACCTGTTTTCCAAAATAATTTATTTAACAAATGTAGAGGAACCTCAGTAACTTCTGTACTAGAAGACCATGAACACCCATACTATTAATGATAGCAAATATGAATGGATGAAGTGACATACAGTTTTTTTTGGTTTTGTTTTGTAGAAAGGTCACCTGCAAAGAGGTACTTTAGACTGATAATTTACAGTAATGGTTTTTCAACTGGCGACATTACAAAGGACAATGTGTGGAGAAACAGGGGACAATGATAACGTTAATATAATGTAAAGCAAGAAGTATCATGCTCCCATACTCCGTTACACACTTGACCTACAAAGTCAAATATTTTCTGTCAACCTCTCAAAAGACACAGACAGGTGGATGCAGCCACTGATAACATTATTATAACTTATTGTAACTCTTACAATAAACTCATGTATTTTTTCTGCTCTAAATAAGATACTTCCAGGACAAGGTACCCCATAGATGAAAGGATTACATTAAAAGGACAAGTGTTAAATATAACTTATGGATTTAAAAAGCTTGGTTTGGTATTATGCTCATCATGCTCATTAGGTTGTATGGTTCAGAGTCTTGGATTCTAATGATGTAGGAATTGAAGCTAATTACAAGTTGTAGAGATGAATTTTCTAAAGATAGTTTTACAGAAGTTAAGAAGAGATTGAGGGGCATTTAAGAGATGAAGAAGACCAGTGTCCCGAGAGACATACTAAATCAGGAGAGTTAGAAAACACAAGAAGAAAGGTTGAGGTTGATGTGGTTTGAACAAAGGAAAAAAAATATGTGAGGATAAGTTACTGCATGGAATTTTGAAGATGGTGCATGAAGACACGAGGCCAAGGAGAGCAGACCAGCAGAGACCCCATGTGGTTGAAGAAGGGTGACTGCCCCTGAAAGCTTGTCCAGAACTTTTTTCCAGATACTCAGCTGGTCTAATAAAATATATTATATCTACTCAAAGAACCTTTCCTGCCAAGAGGCCAAGGAGAAATTTCATGAAGAAGATGAGGCAACTCCTGGGAGGAAATCACAGAAGGAAGATTCATGGATTGTAAGACCAGAAGGGACCTCGGATGATCACCAGGTCCAGCCCCCTGCACCAAGCAGGAAAGACAACTGGGGGTCAAGTGACCCCAACAAGATGACCATTCAGTCTCCTCTTGAAGATCTCCAGGGAAGACAACTGCACCACCTCTGGACAGAGCTTATTCCACAGTCTGGACACCCTGACTGTGAAGAAGTATTTCCTAATGTTGAGCCTGAATCGGCCTTCCAGGAGTTTGTAGCCATTACTCCTAGTTTTCCCCTCGGTGCCCTGGTGAACAGTTGCTCACTGAGACCTTGATGTACTCCCCTAGTGTAGCGGTAAGAGAAAGATGTACTTAGCCTGTTGCCAGACCCAATGAGATATTAGAACTGGCTCCTGATAATGAAGTACAGGGTTACTAAACCGACATGTCTGAGGAATGCTACCTAACGTATACAAAATGGATGCCTCCTGATCTCAATGATTTAGATCCATTATTGGAAAACAATTGCTGAATTATTTGTAGAGAATTCAACAAGCTTTTTTGCTTATTAATAAATAATAAGATACATATGAAAATGTTCTTTTGAAAGCTTGTTTCCTTATTGTACTACCCTGTGCTCAGGAAATAATATTCAAACTTCTCAGATACTCTAATTGATTCAAAATATGGCAATCCTTCTGCTCAGATTGTGGGCAGAATTAAACATTGGTCAATGCTAGTGTCTGAACTCATTTTGTTGCAATATTCCACAGAGTTCATCTTATTGCTGCTAGTTTTCAGAAGTCCTGAGTTGCTGTCTAAGCTACTCAGGAATACTTACCTTACCTACCTATACCCAACATGTTTCATATCAGCTCCATTTCTCAGGGAAAATGCCATACTGACAATAAGCTCTGAGAGAGCTAAGGATCTTTCTTTTTGCAGCTGAATTATGGCAATGGGACTCCTTTTCTCAAAGGATCAGAATATCACTGCCATCAGATGTAACCACAACATTCAACCCTTTCCCTTTGTTTTTCATAAAAATGAGATTTATAATAATTTTTCTTAAAAAACCCCTCACACTTTGGTTCAAGCTATCCTAACCTTTCCTTTCCATTTTCCACATTCCATTCCAATCATTAAAAAAGCAATACATCCTAGTCCAAATTCTTCTCTCAGGAGCAGTGTAACTGAGAGGAGAATTTGTCAGTTTGTGTTTGGAGTGATATAGCTGGAAGCCATTTCAAGCATTCACAGAAAAATCTGGCCTGGCATCTTTCTGTTGTTACTGCTGGTAAAAAGTTAATAAGCCTGCACTAAGCACTTTATCCTGGAGTGGTGGGTGGTGGAATGAATGTATGGATAGGCAGAACTAATTCCAGGCAGGTTCTAGAGGGCATGTAAAAAAAAAAAAAGATCTCTTAATGTTTTTGTATTAGCTCTTGCCAAAACAGTGCTCAAGGCTCTAACTAAAACATTCCTTTCCCTCTTGCCTGCTAAGAATATAAATGTAAAAATGCCAGCAAGTTTATTTCTAATGGAAAATTAATTTGTTGATTCATATAACCTGTTGAATAATTTAGAGCTAGATTGTCATGTTACAATGCCAGGTAAAAAAACACACTGTCGTGGACCAGGGAATGAACTGTAGCACTGAGAAGCACAAGTCATTCTCTGGTTTTCCTCTTACTCCTGCAATGATGCGATCTGCTCCATGCCTACCTTATGGGATAGAATTCTGGCTCTTTATGCAGGTTTCCACTCTGTGCCTCCTCCTTGGTCCCTGCATGCTTGGGAGGAGAGTTTTGCTGTTCCAGAAACTACTCTATTTCTGTGACCTGTATCAGTGGTGGACTAAATGGATGCACAGAGAGTGTAAATGTACACAGACATTGTAACATAACCTTTTGCATTGCATTTAGAATCCTAGGAGCCCATGTGGAGAGAACATTTATATCATCTCACAAAGGTAGTTTCCCTAATGCCAAAATTCACTCGGTACCATTCACAAAGTAGTAGTGACCAAAACCAGGTCAGGCACTTGAACTATACGTTTTTCATAAAACAGCGACATTCCTAAAATATTTGCATCCTCTGTGTAACTGTTCTTTCACTGCTGCTAAAATACACACTGTTTTGCTTTAACACCTGACACTGCCTTTCATGCTCTGCTTATGTTCCCAGTAGGGATCAAAAAAAAGCTAGCCATTTGTCCAAGAATTTTGCTTATATCTGATTTCCATCTTCAAATTTAATTAGGCCCAAAGAGCCCAAGACATTGAAAAGAAAACGTCAACTTGTTTTCAAAAGGAGTGGGATACATGTCCTCTTACCTTGCCCTACATCCAGGTCTCTCTGCCAAACTATCTCAGCTGATGCCAGTTCCCTGTTTGTTAGCTAAAACCATTTGCTGCTACATATAAACTCATGGTTCAGTCAGCACTCATTCATCTTGGATTTGCTGGAAACTTGTGCTCACAGTCCAGTTCTGGTGGCCATTTTATCTGGTGTCTCTCTGTGCTTCCTGCATTAATGCTTAATGCAGTGCACTCAGCTGTCATTCCTGAGTTTGGGGTTGGCTTGCAACGCAATTCTGTTTCTTACTTTTTCCAGCCATCTACATTTTCCTCCAACTGTGAGACAGGGGTCCCAGTTTTTAGTTCTGGCTGAGCTCAGCTGAGATGGAGTGGAAAGGTGGCTGTATAGCAAATTTTGTCTCCTTGTATTTTTAAGCTGGCTGGGGACCTATCTGGCCTCTTTCTTAAATTAGATTCCAAGGCCTGCTCTGATTTACATTCAGCTGCCTATTTCCCTCAGGGGTTGTCACAATGTCCAAGAGCTCTGGTAGGATCCAGCCATACCATTGAACTCCTGCCATTTCCCTGGCGTGCCACAATGTGTTGGACTCTTTGTTTTTGGAAGCAAGAGTGGGATTTAACACTATTCTGGTAAATGTGTGCACCTGGCAAATCCCACTGGGCTGAGCATGTTCCCTGATGTCAACTCTGCTACCTTTTTAGACCTTTTATGATGCATTGTCGACCAGCAGAGACTTGTGTTCATGATCTGTCTTCTTTCTTTTTGCTGGAGAGCAGCTTGGAAAGCCTTACAGTCAGACTGTAATATTGGTCCAGCTTGCAAATGAAAACATGGGAGCCAGTGGATCTTTTCTCTAAAACATTTATTAAATGTAGATGTTTGAGGTAAGTAGATTTTGCTAAAACAAATATCCTCCTCTGCCATACAACAACTCAAGGTCCAGCCTACTTTTCAATGTTCTTATGTGAAACCTACTTTAAGGATTCCCCTGACACAGACCAAATGGCATTGTCTTATGATCCCTCCTTCCAGAGATGGGGGCAGCTATGGATGTGCAAAATAAATTATGGCTGGAATGCCCTATCCATGTGGGAGCTCTGTCTATTACTGTAGGCTGTAGAAAGCAGGAGCAATGTTTTAATCCACAAACCTGAGATCAGGATGCTGCAAAGCCAGCTTAAAATGACCATATCTTCAGTTGGGCCTTAAGCTGCTCTGATACAGCAGGTGATCGGATCCCTTTTACTAAGAAACCTTTCCTGCCTCAATTTGTCAGGTTTACTACTGGTCCTAATCATGAAACTTTTTCAGTCATTTACAGTTGTTTGGAGGGTGTAATTACCAAAGTAAGATACCTTTAAATAAACCAAAAAAAAATATTGTAATATGCAAGTGAAAGGCAATGCACTGTAGATATATGACAGCAGGGAAAGCAGCGCTGATAACTAAGTGTGAACTGCCAAACTGTGCTAACTGCATGTAACAACAACTCCCAGAGACCCTGTGGACCCTGTGGGAGACAAAAGACACAGGAAACAGAAAGGAGGAACAGAGTTTGGGAACCAGCAGCAGAGCACAGATGCAGTGGCAGAGGGGAAATGCATGGCCAGGGCCTCCAGGGGAGTGACAGAACCAGAACTGTCAGGCTGTAACAGCAGGGCACAGATGTGCAGACAGCAATTGAGCACTCTCAAGACTAAAGGCTGGTTTGGGACACCTCTGGAGGTGTGGGAGGGTACAAGGTGTCTTCGAGGGTCTGTACTTTAGTACTGGTATGTGTTATTAGTTACCTGTTTTTGAGTGAATATACCACAGTGTTACTGCTTGTTATCTATTTTTCAGCTTGTAAGTGGATGTAATTTACTCATAGAATCATAGAAAATCAAGGTTGGAAGAAACCTCAGAGGTCATCTTGTTCAACCTCTGCTCAAAGCAAAGGCCACCCCCAACTAGATCATTCCAGCCAAGGCTTTGTTGAGCTGGGTCTTAAAATTCTCCAAGGATGCAGACTCCACAATCTTTTTGGGTAACCTGTTCCAGTGCTTTACTGGCTTCCTAATGTGAGAATTTTTTTCCTAATGTCCAGCCTAAACTTCCCTTGCAGCAATTTGAGACTGTTAATCTATGTTCAGTCATCTGCCACCACTGAGAACAGTCCAGCTTCATCCTCTTTGGAACCACCCTTCAGGTAGTTGAAGGTTGCTATTAAATCCTCGCATGGCATTCTCTTCTCCAGACTAAATAAGCCCAGTTCCTTCTGCCTCTCCTCAGAAGTCATGTTCCCCAGGCCCCCTACCAATTTCAACTACTGGATTCTTTCCAATCTATTTACATCCTTTCTGGAGTTGGGGCCCCAAAACTGGACACAGACCTCCAGATGTAGCCACACCAGTGCTGAATAGAGGGGAGGGATCACTTCCCTCAATATCCTGGCAGTGCTCCTACCACTGCAGCCCAGTATACCAATAGCTTTCTTTTCAACAATGGCACACTGTTGGCTCATATTCAGCTTATTGTCCACTGTAACTCCCAGGTCCTTTTCTTCTGAGCTGCTGGCCAGCCAGTCATTCCCCAGCCTGTGCTGGTGCATGGTATTATTCTATCCCAAGTGCAGGACTTTGCACTTGTCTTTATTGAACCTCATGAGAGAACTTTTGGACCAATCCTCCAGTTTGTTGAGGGCTCTCTGAATCCTAGCTCTACCCTTCAACACATGCATTACTTCCTCCAGTTTAGTGTCTTCTGTGAACTTGCTGAGGGTGCACTCCATCCTATCTTTCAGGCCATTGATCAGCAAAACTAATCCTAGGACCGACCCTGGGACACACTAGTTGACACCGGGTGCAAAGTAGACATCAAGCCATTGACTACTACCCTCTAAACCTGATGATCCAGATAGTTTTCTATCCACATTACAGTTCGTTCTTCCATACCATTAAGCTTATCTGCTTGTATTTGTTTATTTCTCCCTAGCCTGTTGGCTTGTGAGACTAATCCCTAGCACTTTCTATATAAAATTGAGAGTTTCCCTTTGGCTTTCTGTGCCAGTTCCTGGGGTTGCAAGCTTTAGTACCAAATTCTGCCCATTAGTATTTATATTTTTTGTAGAAGTGGGAGGGAGTTGAGATTTCCTGCTCTGATAAGTTCAATGGCAGATACATCCTTGATGTGGGGACTTTGTATAGGCTTTCTGGTAAAATTCTGGCTGGAATTTGACCTCTAAAACTTTTTTTGGAATTAAAAACTACTGATACTAACACCCACATTTTATAAAAGCGTATGTCCATTATGGTCTCCACACTTCACCAGCTCTGTTCAAATCCAGTGATAAAGGACGCCACCAGTGAATCCCCTGGGAGAAACAGCAATCTAATCAAACTGTTCAGGTGTAACACAGTAACAGAAACTTCTTCCCTGCTATCAATCTCCTCCCTCTTTCAAGGATTCTGACAGTCAATTCCAGCTATGTATTAAGGGAGCACTAAGGCACCACTTCTGGAAGCACTCTTATACCATACTGATATATAGAGAAGATGCACTATGATGCCAGAGAGAAAGGAGAAATCAGACCATGCATGGTAACTGCATCAGTATGGAGCTGTTAGAGACAATTGTGTTAGCATGTGTGAAATTTTGGGGTGGGGGATATTCAAGGGCATTAACAGTCTTTGTGAGTCTATGTTGTGTGTGGGTGTGAGGTTTTTCACTCTTACCCTTGTCTTTCTTCTGGCAGGTGGTCTCAGCCAGCTGTCTTCAATCTGGTGACAGCTCTTGAGGTCCTTGACATATATGTTCCTCAACTATTGGATAGTATTGGATACCATCAGGCACCTCATCTGTTTTGGGTAGTGGCAGTGTATTCTGTAGGCTCATAGGATGATCTTATTTGCTTGGGTCTCGTGTTGCAAGTGCCCCAACAATTAGCGCTTGCATTGTTGCATCATACCCCTTCTTCCTCAGGTTATCGGCCAGTTGTCTGTACTTGGACAGGTTTTGCTCCCTGGCTTTGTTGAAATCCTTCTACTGGTTCTTGAATGTAGGATTGTCATGTTGATGATCAGGATCTTTTTTCTTGCCATCATTTGTTACCACAGTGTACAGACACAACTGGCTATAGCAGGTTGGGATGGCCTAATTCATAGCTAATGTCCTGAGGCCAAGATGGCTTTCACCAGCTGGTTCTGTATGGCACTTTGGCAGAGTTGCCACACCCTTGCAATGAGATTGCAGCCATATGGGATATAGGTAGGGGGAACCAGGTAGGAAAAACAGTTTAAAATAGGTGATATTTTTTTATTTCCAAATATTTTTCTATTTATTTTTCAGTCTGTCTTGCATAGGAACTTATTGAAAGTCAAAATATGCCACACACATATATGGGCTATAAGTCTGTGTATGAACATTGGAGGTGTCCTTTCAGTTGGAGAAAAATGCTGACAACACTAGTTAAGCATTCACAGCCAAGGTACAAAGATAAGTAGGACAAGGGACCTCTGGTCTTTTCCTACAAACTAAGCCTATTTTTCCAGAAATTAGGAGAATCTGTAAGGCCTGGATATAGATCAAACCAGCTGGTATTTTCAGTTCTGTTGCTGTTCAGAGGGAGTTTGTTCCAAGTTCACTCATCCCTACTAACAACAAGACAGCACCTCACACTGTTCCAACTCTGGTCCTACTTGGATGCGTGCAATATCCCTGTGTTCACTTTGTATAGACTTACAAAGCCCACCTGGAGATAAAAAAAAACCCACCAACAACAAGAAAAGCAAAGAGAGACACTTTTTGATTAATTGTGGTTACAGGAAAGCTTTGCATTTTCTTTTTTCTACACAGTTTTTTGAAGAATAGCATGAAACTAAAAGAGAGGTATTGACTGACTAAATTTTGAGGCTGCATAAACCTTAAACACATGACAAGTAACCAGCATTTCCTCCTTAATATAAATGTTGCCTCTATATAATGATGATTTTCAGGGGCAATCCAGCAGGTAGCACAAAAGTAAAGTTGCTGTAGCAGCTACACTTCCCCAGAGCATCAGAAAGGAATGGCTTTTGGAATCAGGTACCCCATGATAAATCATATATAAACCTCACCAGTGACTTTTCCTGCCAGCAGAAAGAGTTTAAGTATCCACTGTTTGAATCTCTCAGACAGTAAAGAGTGCCATATGCATCAGACTGAGGTTTTAAAACTGCTGATGTTCACATTTAACCCACACAGGCTTAATCCAATCTTGAAAAATTAATATAGTGCAAAATTTTGCTTTGTGAGGTAATGTCTTTTCAGAGCTTATTTTTTTTTTACATGTGGATCATCAAATGCTAATACTAATGCATCCTGCTACAACAGCAGAATGAATGTCTGCATGCTAAAGAAATATGGTCTGTGCCAGGTAGAGTATGGTATCTGTACTGTATATTTTACTGGGATTTTATTATTTTTTGGTGGGCTTTTTTCCCTTTCCCTGTCCAGACATAGGATATGAATGACCGGAAAAGAAGAGGCGGTGCTTAGTAAGCGCTATAGTGCTTACCATTCTGCTCTATGCTATTTGCAGCCAAAGTAAATAGTTTGAGTAATTGCCACCACAAGCATCTCACAGTAGATCTGCCTTTTTATTGATGTTGTTATTAAACTGCTATAAATGTTTTAGACTGCTTCTAGAGATGAACCCCCCCCCAACTCCTCAGCTGCTGTTTGTCACTAAAGGCTATTAAGTTTATCATTTAGCAAAATCAGACAGTGCAGGAAGCAGGCTAAACAATAATGTTAAACTCCAATATGTTTTAAATAGCTGTAAAGAAAAATTAGACTGCAAAGGAGCAGGAAAGCTATTTTACCATACCATAATATAAAAGACGACATGTTGACCTGATATATGTGGAGATATTATATTGCAGGCGGACAAAATGCCATATACTTCTCCATTTATAAATATGGAATAGTATAAAGGTTCCTTCTTCAATTAGAGAGCAAATTCCTGGGTGCTGCATGTTATAACACAGGTGTTAACGCAAATCACAAACAAGCCACCCACTTTATCGATTACTTTTGGAATTATAATAGAGCTATATAAAAATACTCTAACACAAGTATGATAGATGTATCATAGTTTGTTTACAGTGTATTTTTTAAATTGTGACAGAATTTGATTTGTACTTGCTATGGAAATATGAAGGTTATAAAAGCAGATCCTCTGCCATGCTGAGAGTTTCCCATTTCCTGGCCTAATCCAAGCTTTTGTGAGCCTCTGTGAGAAACAAGCATCCATGGGCAGATTCTCCATCCTCAAGATGTCTGGCTATGAAAGCTAAGAAAAATGTAAAGAAGTCATTGTCAAACTATTTTTATTTGGGCTGGTCTTCAACATACAGATTAAAAGTTTTGGGGGTGTTTCGTGATGAGTGTTTTAGTACTTATTGTTTTATTTGTAATATTGGTCTTTATAATGTATCTGGTTTTTATTATGAGCTGTCCTGAGCCTTTTTTGTAAAGGCTGGCATGGAAATCTTATAAAATAAAGCTATATGTGTGGAGGGGGTGTACAAGCATCAGTGCATTAATATAATATTTTCTCCCATTTTATACCCAGTGGGTGCATCTACACAAGATGTTAACTGTGCAGTAGCCTAATTTTACTGTGCAATAGTGTGCAGGCAAAACCCATCCTAATACGCTACTGTGCAGTAATATCAGGCTACTAGTATCACTAAAAAGCCATGCACTGGCACTACTGAACAGTAGCACCAGTGATTGCATGTTGATTTAGTACTTAGTTATGCAAGTACTAAATTTAATGTGCAGTAACTATGGCACATTAATGAATGTGTACATGCACCCACATTTCCCCCCCCCCCCAAAATGATGCAATTGGAAGCATGCATTATATGCAAGAAAATATGGTAAGAATAGGTTCTGTCTCTGATGCTCAGAGTACACGTGCTGGAGCAGCTCCATGACTTTCTTGGCATGCAGAGACAAGTCATATCTGATGTGTATCCACATCAGTATGGAAGTTTGGTTCTCCAGGGACAATTAGCATTGGCATACCTTGTGCCACCACTAGTTGTCCCATGGGAACACGTGTGCCATGAGCCCTCTAATGCACAGAAGGTTACCCTGGATGGGGTAGGGGAGGCTGGGAACAGCACTTGGCTCACTCCAGCAGCCTTTCCTGGAGTCCTGGGGGCCTTCTGGGGCTGCAGCAGCAGCAATCCTGCTACTTGGAGCCTGGCTCCAGCCAGCCAAGCTCCAGTTTTGAGTGGGACATGCTGCCCTGACATGCACTGTATCAATGATTTGAATGTGGGAGTGAAACACTTGCTGGCCAAGTTCTTGGATGATGCCAAGTTATGGGGCAGCATGGCTATGCCAGAAGATAGGTTGCTGAAACAGGCAGTCTTGGACAGGCTTGAGAGTTGGGCAGACTGGAACCAGATGAAGTTTAACACTTCCAAATGTAAGGTGCTCCATTTGGGGACAAATAAACCTCAACTTGCATATAGGCTTGGTGATGACATCCTGACTCGCATCACGGCTGAATGGGACCTAAGTTGACCCGCCCCTCTGCTCCCTAGGCAGAGAAGTGAGGGATGATTGCCAAAGGGGTGGGGAAAGGGGGGGGGCAAGCCTGGCTGAAATGCAACCTAATCTGGGGGAGGGGAGCTGTCCCCCCAGACAAATCCTGCCTGGGGCTTGGGGCCAGGGAGGGGTGTTAAATACCCCTTCCTTCACTCAAATTTACTGCTGGCTGCAACTGGACTATGAAGCCTAGAGGCACCTGGAAGCAGGAAGAGAAAGTGATAAGCAGCCCTGCAGAATCCTGCTGTTATAAGTCTGGACTCAAATCTCAGAGAGCTCAGGGGCATCAGGAACAGGAAATGAACACAAAGGCCATTCTGGCTACATGCCAGAGAGCTGTGCTGTAGTGGTCCCCTCCCCAGCTTCTGGCCTGAGCCACTGCAGGCATGTGGCTTAATTTCCTGAATCAAAGGTTGATGTTTGGTCACTTCTATTTTAATTCAATCTCTGTAGATTAGACTAACCTGCAAAGACTGAGTCAATTCAACCTCAGGCTTTTTGACTGTACTTAGCCTAGGGTTTAAGAAAAATCAGCCATGCTGCTCCCTTGTAACATGGAGAACAGCTGAATTCGCAGCACGTAGTGCCGCAGATGTGTCTGTGACACCACATACTACATGGTTCCGCTTGTCTGGATGCAGTTCCTGGGTCTAGAAATTTGGCAGAATAGGAACTATGCCATTAATTACTTTGGCCCTGTGACAGAGCAACTCTCCAGCTCCCCTCACTGGCAAATGCTGGCAAAACATTCCTCAGGGCACTCTTCTCTGGATGGCTTGCCCTGTGAACCTGAAATAGGTCACACAGTGTGACTATTTTTGTCAAGCAGCAGTACCTGTTACTTAACGGAAATGATATCTGCCAGGGTCCTATGTGAAATCTAATGACCTATGACATGAGGAGATCATTCTAACTGGTCCAAATACTCCTCATGCCCTATGAAACTAAAACAATAAAGTAAAACAGGAATAAGAGGCAGTTTACAATGGACACTTTAGCATAAGATCCTTGCTAAGCAGGACTTTGACAAATCTGGCTTATCTAAAATTAGACATTAATTTCAAGTTTCCAATGTCTTTCAAATGAAACATACTCTAATGAATAACGTTAAGAGGCAAAATTCAGAGCCATTTAGTCCAGGGAACTTTTCTCCTGGCGGCTTTCCTATGTAGGCTTTGGGTATGCATATACACATCCCACCATAAGAATAAAAAATATTAAAGATCTTTGTTTTCTCTGTCTTTCAATATCTCCCTCTTATTTGAAGAGGTTTTAAAATGGTTTGTTATTGCCATTTTCTGGGGTGTCCGGCAACAAGTTTGCAAAATAGCAGTTGTTAGTGGCTAGTATTTATCAGGGGATAAATGCACCACAGAAAAATGAGTTCAGAAACATTCCCCAGAATAACTCCATTAAAGCTGATGGATTTGTTAAGCCAATGCAACTGAGATCAAGCCAATCTCTGTTCTCAGTTACACCTATACAAATAGGGAATAAGTCCATTGAAGTGAATGGCTTGGCAATGGTATATCTTAGAGCAAAATTTGACGCATTAAGAATCAAAGTAATTTTTGGTGTAGCTCTGCTGTTTTTACTTGTTTTAGACTAAAAATGAATTTGGCTTAATAACTATGGAATAACAGTTGTTCCTTGCATCAAAAAGTTTTCCAATTCACAAAATGTGATTAAAGAGAACATGCATATTGCTGCTGTGTTAACAAAATAACACTTAAAATACTGTAGGTTGAGTTGCAAAAAAAAAATTAAATGCAGTAATGTTAATGCAGAAAATCTAATCTAGCTGAAAATATTACACACCAAATATTTTGATCAATTCTACTGACAATATATAACCAGTTTCTGGATAACTGCACTGCTTTAGAGAAATAGCCCTGCCACAATGTATAGTAATAGTACTATCATTTCTAGATGTTTTTATTATTTAATATACCATGTACCCTGAGTAAATATTGAAAAAGCTATCTAATGCCAAGTATAGTCCTGTTTGACACAGTTTTGTTTTTAAAGTTGGATGAATATTAAATAACAGCTTTCATCTTTTTAGTGACTAAAAAAACAAAACAAACATTTTTCAATCAGTGCTAATTTCTGTTATGGAGGTTATATGAGGGTTGAAATATTTTCACTGTGTTTTGGCAGCTTTTCAGGCATGTTAAAAATTGTCTATCTTGGAATAAAAGGAAAGAAAAGAGGATATTATTTTCAGTGAGGTATTTTGGGGTTGGGGAAAGGAGTTGAGAAGAACTATATCTTTTGCCTGATTTATCATGTTTGTAAGCATTTTTCCTTTTTATTTAACATAATCAGATCATTCCAGTAAATTTACCTTTTAATGACCTTTATATAAATCTTTTCTTGTCGTATCTTTACTTATTATTTTGAAATTGGAACAATAAAACACCAGTCATGTGATAGGTTATAAATTAAGCATTTGATTAAATGTTTGCAGGGCCAAAAAGGCTTCCCTCCTTACTGCACCTCTTTTTCTTTTTACTTAGTAAAAAGCCTACGTTTTCTAGTCACATATCTGTATTATATGCACAAGTTCACAGTGTCCTATCTTTTAGCCAATACATGACACTACAAAATGTATATTGACAGTTCAAATGATCGCCACTTAATTTCAGTTCTGTATCTTTCAACAGAACCAAGGCTTAGCAACGTCACCTTCTCAGAGGCCATTTGCAAACTTAAGCAAGCTGAAGATCAGTCAAGACCTTTTGGGTCACTCATTGTTTGAAATTAGCCTTTAATGAATGGTGAGTGAAACAGGGCAGAGTTTTATAAGTCTTTACGTTCCTTCTTTTCTGACTCAGTGAGACTTTACTGAATTTATTCAGGTATTCCTCTGTTTATTAATTTATATTAATTTATTTAACTTGGCTTTCCCTCAATAAGATCTTCCCATGTACAGATGCACAACTCAAACAGATATATCCCTCAGTTATAAGTAATAAAACACAATCAAAACAGAGAAAGCAACCAGGTGATTTGTTCGACAGACATGTAGGAAGGACAACAGACATTTTTCTGTCTTAAAATATCTGGAAGGTGCTTACAGATGATGGTGTAAAAAGAGCGTAAAATACAGTATCTTGATAGATTATGGTACCACAGAAATCACTTCATAGTTGAGCTTGAAACAAAGTTTACAAGCTGAACTTTATTTTACCTCCCAGTGGGGCAGAACTGTATTGCTACACAGTGTGTCCGCAGGTGGCAGATAGTGAAATGACCTTCAGGGATCAGATACCTGTGAAATAAGCAAAGATAACGCTGATGAATAAGCAGTTGTGGAGCAAGCAGCAACAGCATGTGCAAGCTGTGGTGCGGAGAGCAGATGGCAATTCTTTCCCTCCTGAAAAGCAACATATATCTTTTGGTGGTGTTGTAACATAGAAGTACAGGTTGCCTCTATAATAAACCTGCCTACACCTCAGCCATGGGTCTGCATATTCTCAATGGTAGAAAAAGATGTTAGAATCTCAGTTGAGGGGAGCAGAATTTTGAGGTCTGAAAGCATCTAGTTATGAAGTAGCATGAAGGTGACAGTTACAAGAAGGTCATTTAGCATTTGGACAAGACAGGAGTGTGATTTGGCAGCTGTAATTGTGACTGAGCAGCTCTCTTCAGGATCTTCTCTGCTCACTCCACATGTAGAGGGACTAGAAAGAGTTCCCTAAGCATACCTTATCTACCTCCTTCCTGACTGGTTAATCACGTCGAGTGAGATCACCTTTACTGTGGTTGAAAATACCAGCAAACACACATCATTTTTGGGACCTGAAATGTCAGGACCCTCATGAAAAACCCTAAGTGAATGCCTAGGGTGCTGCACTGCAACTGTGTCCTGAAAACTCAGGTGACACAGCACAGATGTAGCTGCACTGAGCAAGACTCAGAAAGTGGGAAATTGGAAGATCAAAGAACATAGAGGCAGCTATATCTCCTCCTGGAAAGGTAAACAGGAAGGATAATGCTGACTTCATGGAGTTAGTTTTTCCATTAAGAATGAACTCATAAACCAGCTCAGTGAATTCCCTATGGCTGCAGCAGAAGCAATGCTGATGGAAGAGCAATGTTAAAGGACTCAAGAACCCAAGCGAGACCTCTTCCACCGGTGCCTCAACAAAAAACTGGTGAATTTCAATCAACACCAATGGGAGAATGTCAGCAGTGTTTGGGGTGCCCTCAAGACCACTGTCATTAGTACCTGTGAAGAGACGCTTGGATTTTCTACCAGGAAACATCAAGACTAGTTTGATGAGAATAATCAGGAGATCCAAGAGTTTATTGATTGGAAGAGCAAGGTCTTTTGTGCACAACAATACCAACTTCAAGAAAAAGAAATTGGTTCTCCAACAAGCCAAGGCAGAGGTCCAAAGGAAGACCAGCAGTATGAAAAACAAATGGTGGGAAGTCAGGGCTAAGGAGATTCAACATCTCACTGACATCTACAATATGTAGTGTTTCTTCAGTGCCACCAAAGCCATCTATGGTCTAAGCACTCAAGGATCAACCCCCTTGAGACCTAAGGATGGTGGAGATCTGAAGAAAAGAGCTGTCAATGCCTGTTGGAAAGATTATTTTGAAGACCTTTTCAATCAACAATTGTTTTGACTAGAGTGTTCTCAATTCCATCGTGCAACGTGGATGATGAGGTGATCTCAGAATCCCTCCAACCCTTGATGAGGTAAGGAAGGTCATCAAACAGATGAAGAATGGCAAGCCATCTGGAACAGATGGAATCCCTGCAGAAATCTTCAAGTGGGTGGCGGGCACAGGGAGAGGATCCCCCCTCATCTTAAGGATCTGAAATGGAGGAAAGGCAGCAAAAGGACACAACACCCCTCTTGGCTCTCCAGGGAACTAGCAGACCTCCTGTGGACCTCCTGCATCTTAAAAGGAAGACCTAAAAAGCATGGAGGACTGGAACCACCACCAAGGAGGAATACGCTGCTCTGGTCTAGCAGAGTCTGGTCTACCTGCAGAGAGAAAAGCCAAGGCTGCGATGGAACTCCAGCTAGCTACAAATATCAAGGACAATAAAAAATCCTTTTTCAGATGTGTGGGGAGCTGGAAGAAAAACAAGGGAAACACTGGACCCCTGCTAAACCAGATGGGACAACTGACAACCAATGTCCATAAAAAAGCAAATTTGCTTAATGGGTACTTTGCACCAGTTTTTCACCAGTCCCATGGGAAGCCCCTGCCCACTTGGGTCAGGGAGACCCAGGTGTGGGAGATTCCTTACCCTGCACCAAAGCTGACCTCATGAAGGAACACCTTGACAGGCTGGATACCTTCAAGTCAGCCGGCCCTGACTGTTTACACCCAAGGGTACTCAAGGAGCTGGCAAGCATCATACCTCAGCCCCTGGCACAGATCTTTGAGAACTCCTGGAGCTCTGGTAAAGTGCCCAAAGATTGGAAGATGTCCAGTGTGGTACCTATTTTCAAGAAAGGGGGAAAGTAGATCTGGCAAACTACAGGCCCATCAGTCTGACCTCTATCCTGGGGAAGGTCTTGGAAAAGATTATCAAAAAGGCCATCCTTAACAGACTAGCTGATGGCAATATCCTGAGGGATACGCAGCACATGTTTGTTGTGCGTAGGTCTTGCTTGACCAATCTCATCTCCTTTTATGACCAGGTGACATATCACCTGGACAAGGGGGAAGAGATTGATGTCACATATCTTGACTTTAAAATAGCCTTCGATCTGGCATCCCATGATCACTTCTTGGCAAAACTGGCTAACTGCAGCCTCCACCACACCATGATCTGGTGGCTGGGGAATTGGTTCTGTGGTAGGACCTAGAGGGTGGTGGTTGACAGAAGTCAACCGTCATGGTGTGCTGTGACCTGTGGCGTCCCTCAAGGCTCTGTCCTAGGGCCTATACTTATAAAAATCTTCATCAGTGATGTAGACACTGGTGTAAGAAGTGGGCTGGTCAATTTTGCCAATGACGCCAAATTCTGGAGTAAAGCATCCACGCCTGAGGATAGGAGGGTGATCCAGGCAGGTCTTGACAGGCTCATGAAATGGGCGGATGAGAACCTGATGGTGTTTAACACTGTAAAATGCAAAGTTCTCCACCTTGGGAGGAAAAACCTGCATCATGCTTACAGATTCATCAATGCAATGCTGGCTAGCACTATGGATGAAAGGGACTTTGGGTTAAGATTAACCATAAAATGAATGTGAGCCTCCAATGTGATGCTGCACCTAGTAAAGTGAGCAAAACGCTGGCTTGAATCCATAGATGCTTCTCAAGCAAATCCCAGGACATAATTCTCCCATTGTACTTGACCTTGGTGAGGCCGCAGCTGGAGTAATGCATCCAGTTTTGGGCTCCACAATTCAAAAGGATGTGGAGAAGCTTGAGAGGGTGCCGAGGAGAGCTACACACATGATCAGAGGTGAGGAAAACAGACCTTATGATGACAGGTTGAGAGCCATAGGACTCTTCAGCCTGGAAAAGAACAGGCTCAGGGGTGATCTGGTGGCCACCTATAAGTTTATCAGGGGTGTTCACCAGGATCTGAGGGAATGTCTGTTCACCAAAGTGCCCCAAAGGATGACAAGATTGAACTATCACAAACTCCACTGCAACCAATTCAGGCTGGACATAAGGAAGAACTTCTTTACTGTCCAAACCCCCAAGGTTTGGAATAGACTGCCGCCGGAGGTGGTTCAAGTACCCACTTTGAATGCCTTCAAGACACATTTGGATGTTTATTATTATGGAATCCTATGATCCCAGCTGACTTCCTGCCTCTGGGGCAGGGGCTGGACTCGATCCTTCCCAGGTCCCTACCAGCCCGAATGTCTATGAAATTTATGATCAGGAAATCTCAGAAGACCTCAGGAACACCATAATTGTTACAGACTTCAAGAAAGGAAACAGATCCAACTGTGAAAACTACAGAGGGATCATCTTTTTGTTCACCACAGGAAAGATCACTGAGAGAGAACCATCCTGAACCATCTCCTTCTGCTTGCTGAAGAGTTTCTCCCAGAATCTCAGTGAGTTTAGGGCATCAAGAGGCACAACTGACATGATCTTCACAGCTCACCAGCTGCAGGACAAATGCCAGGAGCAACATAAGCCTTTCTGCGTGGCCTTCTTTGATCTCACATGGAAGCTTTCAGGTATGTCAGCTAAGAAGTGTTGTGGAGGATCCTTCTCAAGTGTGGATGCCCACTAAAATTTGTCACCATCCTCTGCCTTCTCAATGATGGTATGTGAGTAGTGGGTCTCAGTTATTAATCTATCACAGATCCCTTTCAGGTTAAAATGGGAGTTAAGCAAGGTTACATCATCACTCTGACACTCTTCTCAATATTTCTTGCTTCAATGCTACATCAGAGCACCAACAAACTTCCAGCCAGAGTGGAGCTACACTACCAAATGGATGGTAAGCTGTTTAACCACAGCTGACTCTAATCCAAAACCAAGACCACCCAACCCCAATCATTGAGCTCCAGTATGCTGATGATACTGTAGTGTGTGCTCATTTGGAAGCAGACCTTCAGGCAATTGTTGATGTCTTCACCAAGGCATACAAGAAATGAGAACTGATACTTAATATTCAGAAGACTATGGTATTCCATCAACAAGCTCCCAATGAACAGTTCCCAGTTCCAATAATACAGATCCATAGTAAGATTCTGGAGAATGTTGAGTATTTCCCATACCTTGGAAGCTCTCTCTCACAGAAGGCTGACATCAATGAAGAAATTCCATATCACCTCTAATGTGCAAGTGGACATTTTTTTGCCTGAAGAAATGGGTGTTCAAAGATCACAACATCAGGTCCAAAACCAAGTTCATGGTTTAGTCAAGGAGTCATGATCCTCACCTTGGATCAGACAGACAAATTACAGAAGCTGAAACAGACAAATTACAGAAGACATCTAAAATTGTTGGAGAAATACTACTGATACCCCCTGTAGAAAATCCTCTGAATCCAGTGGGAAGAAGAATGCACCAGTGTTACTGTCCTTCTGCAACACCATGCATATTGAGGTGATGATCATCTGCTATTAACTTAATTACAGGGGCAATGCGTAGGGGGTGCATGTGAGTGCATGTGTACCCCCTGAGCGTAGTGGTACACTCCCTGTAGAAAGGCACTTCCTGCACTATCAGCAGTGCCTGCAGGTGGTTGCAGTTTGCTACCCCACCACCAACACTGCTGCTGGCGACTGTGGGTGTTCACCAATCTTTGGTTGGTATGTACCACCCCTCCTCTCCCACCCCCCTGCTGCTGAATAGCACCAGTGGCAGCTGTGGGATCTCCCCCACTTACTGCCACTGAGCTCCTGCTGCTCCTGCTCCCACTGCCACCACCGCACTCCCACCGCCACTGTGCCCCCCTCAGCTGCTAGAGGCACACTTCATTGGGCTGGCCATGTCATCCAGATTTCTGACTCCAGATTTCTGAAGCAAGTTTTATTCTCCCAGATCAGCCAAGGTGTATGCTCAAGAGGAGGGCAGAGAAAGTCTTCAGGGATGTCTTCAAGGTCAACTTAAAATAAATGCAACATCAATGTCAACTTATAGGAAACTATTTCCCAGGACCACCTCAAATGCAGGAAGAGTCTGCCTTTGGCATCTCAATAGGGATCTCAGAACACAGGAACCTCACAACAATAGGAGAAGTGGGAGCAGCAGAAACAGATTGTTGTGAACCAAATCAAGAATCCAGTGGCACCCACCCCACACAGAAACACATGTCCAAGCTGCAATAGTCTGTCAATCCCGGATAGACCTCATCAACCATTTTAGGACACAGATAAGACAATCATGGAAGACAGTCATTCTCAACTGCAAGGGATTGCTGAAGATTTTTTTTTTTTAATTCCATAAAATATCATATTGGTTTTAGATTTGATAGGTTAGATGTGAAGCTGAAGTAGGACCTTCCACAAATCCTGATGTAAATTGAATGAAGGGTTTTTGGGTGGCTGAATTAGAGGCCAAAAGTATCCCAATTGTTTTAGCAAATTTGTACAAAATTAGAGCACAATAGAGAAGGACACCCCCCCCATCTTTATTTACTGAACTGCCTTGCTCAGGTCTAGTGCACAGCATCAGAGTTAACTTAACCAAACTCAATATTCAAAATTGCTATGGAACACCTGCAAGATCTAACTTAATATATCACTTGGAAAGACTGCATCGGGTATTCACTCTTTTCTTTGCAGAAGACCATTAAAAAAAAAGCTGTGGTAATTCTTACATACTGGGTGTAACTACACATGGATTTACTGTGCAGTATCTTACTGGACAGTAAGTGGTTTTTAGACTGACTTCTACATGTGCAGACATTAAGGCGCAGTGGTGCTGTGTATGGACTGACTTGAGATTAAAATTAGTCCCAAATCAGTCCACACACAGTGTTACTGCACAGGAAAGCATCTACGTACGTGTTACTGAGCAGTAAGTAATCGGGCGTAAATATGCATGGTGAAGGTATCAAATTTACACCAGAGCAAGTCACCATAACTACTGTGTAGTATGGGCATGCACGAGTAGCCATATGCCCACACTGCACAGTGATTTTTGATTACTTCAGGGTAACATGAATTACTGTGAAGTAAATGTGCACATGTAGACACAGTCACTGAAAAGAATGTTTAAGGTGAAGTTAAAATTTGTGATACGTGTACTACCTTAGGACCTTAGGACCAGATTGCATTATACCTGCTAGGTCCCTAAGTATGATCCTATCCTACTTTGCTCAAATCCTGAAATACGAGTAATATGAAACATCAGTGGATTTCCTCCTGCTCACAGCTTTTTATGAGTCTAAATGCTTAGATAACAGTGGGCAAATCTACATGTGCACAAGACTGCATTAACTGGTGTTACTGTACAGTCCTGACACCACACGGGTTTTTCTTCCCCACACTACTGCACAGTAGCAATGAGTTACTGCACAGTAGCACTGGTATCATTGGAAGTGCCTGCCAACACTGTTGCTGTAGCAATGAGCTATGGAGACAGCTTGTCACTATGGCGATGTAGCGCCTCATGTAGATACACCCAGTATGCTGCAAAATTAGGGGAGTTAACATTCCATCACGGAATTAGGTAGGAGAGGATTATACTTAGACAGCTACGTTTACTTAGGTATCTAATGAATAGGATAGAATCTGACCCTTATTTAAAATAAAAAGGTAAAACTTCAAAAACCCAGGAAATACAGATTTATGAGTATATTTCTCAAACATGGTAACTCAAGTACCTTTGCTTTGCTCTATAGCAGTGTGCTCAGTCTTCTGATCCCATGGGCCAGATGAGTGGCCTGGGATTGGTCTGTGGTCCAGTTTCTATGGGTAGTGTTGGACTGCAGGCCACATCCAGCATGGGGTTGTTACACTGGGTTAGCCTATAGGTGCAGTCTGGCATGCTAGTGTCCCCACATGCTGCATGTTGAATCTGGCTGTACCATGATCCTACATGTAGGCCTAACCCCATACACCAGATTTGGCTGTGGACTGATCCTGCATAGTAGGCTGACCTGGCACATGGGGTAATGTCATACAGCCATCAAGGCTCCCCCCTGGGTCTGGAAATTTGGCAGCAGAGGAGTTAGGCCAACATTAATTGTCACAGCTCTGGAAACCATGGCAATAAATGGTGCTACTGTTGCCCTGCTGCCAAATTTCCACACCCATGGGGAGTGTTGTGGGCTGGGTGACAAAGCCCCATAGGTTGCATTCAGGTTGTGGGCTAGAAGCTGAGCACTACTGTTCTATACTGAAATTAGGAAACCTTGACGAATTTATCCATTACAAATAGATGTATTTGATCAGTGACCTCAGCACCTAGAATCTTTCTTTTAATCATATGATCACTTTAAAAATTTATAGTCTTCCTTTGGTGATACAAATTTAAAAAAATGTTACAAATTCTTGAGTACAAAATCAGCATACTGAGGGCAGATGTTCCACTTCATTAAATGCCCAATCCCAGCAGGTGGTAATAGTGCTGAGACCATGACAGCTGCTCAGAGGTGAGAAGATCCAGGTCTAGAACTCTGCACAACACCTAATCTTTTAAACATGGGTTTCCAAACTGTAGTACACGTACCCATGGGGGTATGCCAGACATCTCTTTGGGGTACATGGGAGAAATTGTGTAATGGCGGGTTTATTTTTATTATAAGTGGCATTTAAAGGATTAAAATATAAAATGTATGCTGGCAGGGGTACATGGGCAGCTGGTAAAGGGGGTATGCAATAAAAAAAAAGTTTGGGAACCTCTATTCTAGACCAGTGGTAAGCATACATCATAAAGCTTTCAAAAGTTTTGCCCACATAAAATATTCTGGCACTTCTCCTTTTAACAAATATAGACCCAACATTAATACAGATTTTAGACTGTGGTGCATGGATTAATGAGTATTCCATATGAGAACATGATCAGTTTAGTCTTGCATATGTCCATGTGCCTTGCTGTAACATGAAGCTGGCAGTATGAGTACTATATAGGCAGGTGCAAGAGAGATTTCCTCCAGCTGAATTACAAGGGCACTTCTGGGCATATTCCAAGGGCGGGGGGTGGGCAGCACTTTAATTAGAGGGGCTCTGAAAGCCTTGTGCCTCATGTATCAGACTTCCTTGTTTATCAGTGTCCCAGTACTTTAAAATAGCACTGGGGTTGCTTGAACTAAAGCTTATTTGACAAGTTTTAATTTAAGTGCCCCTGCTGCCATTTTTAAGCATGGGGACACTGATACATGAGACACAGGAGGTTGCCAGAGCATAGTAACTGTGATGCTTAATTGATTAATTAGTAATTGATTAATACACCGACTCAGTAACTGATTCATCAAGTCTGCTCCAATGCGGTGGAATTCCAGCGTTTTGGAGCAGACTCTGCACTCGTGTATAGGTACCCAAAGAGCCCTGCTTACATAGTAGGCTCTAAAATGTTGAATCTGGATTATGCAAAATTTTCAATCCAAAACCCTCCAGATTAACAGCACACGGAAAATGTATTGACACCTATTTGGCCTTCCACAAGCATGCTTCCCCCCATATTTTTGTTTTAAATGTTACGGAATCCTGAGAAGAAAGTGGTTTGGAAAATGACATCCTTGAATCCACTTGGTTTGACAGTAATTCTACAGTTTCTCCATCTGCACAACTACATCACAAGGATGGTGGCAGGAATAATGAGTTAATGTCTGTATGAAGCTTTAAACATCTCAAACACCTTATAAATAATAAGTATTATTAAGCTGCTATGTAAGTCATCTAGCCACAGAAATTTGATATTGCTTTACTATATAGCTGTTCTGTAGATGTAACTTCTCAGATGATTTTGTGACAGAAAGAGCAGCCTCTTGCTTTCTCCTGTAAAATACAAGGTGTACAGCAACAGCCACTTGAATTGCACCAGCATCAAGTTGTCTCATTGGCAATGCTCTGTACATCACTACACTGTAAATATTGCTTTATGGTTTCATCTCCAAACCATGGTGCCTTTGGAGCTGTTGCTGAATCCATTCCAATTATACATAGCCTTGTAACTGGATATGTCCAAGTAGTAAAAAAGGTTATAAAATGTAGGTTTAATAAAGAATAGCATAAATAAGAAGCAGTGAAAGGTGCCTGAAACTTGAGACTTTGGCCAGACACTAGAAAAGATTCTGAAACTTGTTTCAGTAATGAGCTTGTAGACTGTCCCAGTCACTCTGAGAAGTGAAGCCTATTTAGACAGTAGGATTCTTATGGTTGCACAAACAAAAACATGGGCTGCTTGTAAACGCCATGGTTTAGTTTATTGGCATTTGGTTTAGTTTTCCCTACATTGAAATGATGAGTTTTTAAAAACACCCCTTCAATTTAGAGAGAATTAAATCAAACTAAACCCCCATGGCTTGTACACAAGGGTGGGGGCCCGATCCTTACCTGCCACTTTGGGGGCCCAAGAGACCCCTGAGCTGTGTGGGGACCCTGTAGAGGGAATCACTGCCCCCGCCCTGCCCCTGCAGCCGTGGAGGGAAGCACTAGGCCCCCACACAGCTTAGGCAGGCAGGTAGCGTTTAGGGAAAAAAAACAAAAAACGGGCTCACTGGGGTTTTTTTCTTCTCCATTGGATTCTGCCTACAAGGGCTACCACCAGGTCCCACAGCCCCTGAGCTATGCAGGGCCTGCCAAGCTCCGAGCATGTTGGCTTCCAGCATCCTGTACACTATTGCACTTTGTTAGGTAGAAATCTAAAACACCTCAGAGGTGTTTTATTTTGCTACATACCAAAGTAATTTAAAGTGGAATATGCTGCCAAGTGTGCAAACAGCAATGCCATCAAAGTAGTGCAAAAGGGCATTTAAGCTGCTTTAAAAGTGAATTTTGTGGTGTGTACAAAGGCTCATGAATGTTAGTGTCTGGAAATACAAAGTTTATGACTGATAATCTGAGTGTTAGTGTTGTGTAACCTGAAATAGATATAACATTGCATCTGGAAGACCCAGTTTAGGTTTAGACTGTTTGCTTTAAACTGCCTGAAGCTAAACTGGGATTGGCACATGAAGGTATTTGCTGCTTGTCAGGAGTGCTATGGCTAAACCAAGATAAGTAACCTGACAGGGAGGGGCTGGTGGGATTGAGCGGTGGGGTGGGGAAGGAAGGAATGTTGTTGGGGGAAAATCACTCTTTTAAACCAAATTATAAAACAGGCCCAAACAGCTGCTTCCTCGTGGATCTCTCCCTAGACAGGTGTGGTGGGTCTTTGCTATGTCCATATCTATCAATGGTTTTAATTAATAATCATTAAGAGAACTGCTTAAGGTACATGCATAAAATGATTTATTAATTAACACACCTTGGGACAAACAGTAAAGTTAACTACAAAGTATAAACACACAGTGAAAATTCTATAAATCTGAACTTTGTCAAAGATCAGAAATTCAGAGAGAGATTTATTTATTGAAAGCTTCACCAGTGTTTGGCTGTTTCCCCTTCAATCCAGTACCCAGAGCTTATCTACTTCTGTGTGGGTTACTGGTCACTTACACGGTTTCAGGACAGTGAGAGCCAGTATCCAGTCCCATCTAGGAGGGGTGATGCTTGCACCGGAATCAGGAGAGCTGCTACTATAGCACTGTCATGCAACTGGGGAATTGTCAGGGAGCCGACTCCTTCCTGACTCGAGGCAGTCTCAGGGATGGATGCACCCTGGTGATGGGAGGAGTCTCAGCGCCACGCTGTGGTCCTGCTCATGTTTCACCTAGTCACTCACTTCAGCCCACTTATTATGCTTTATCTCTCCGTTTCAGTCTATTTCTCAGTCTGTCCTATGCTCAGTCCCCTTCTCACTCTCTCTCATATCCTTCCTGTAACTTCTCTCTCTCCTCACACTCACACACACCCACACTGAGAGAGCCCCAACCTCTCAGGGTCTCTTAAAGGGCCTTTGCACACATTCCTCCATCATGTAGCACAAATGTGCACCCAACTCTCCACTTCCAAAGCCTCCTTAGGCAATGGCCCAACCCTGAAGTCCACTGGGTCATGCAAAGTGCGTGCGCTGGCCTACTTATAACAAATTTCAATGGAATTCCATAGAAACCATAACTATACTATAGCCATAGGTCAGTCCCAGTCTCACTCTCAATGTCCAACCCAGGAAGTTGTAGTCAGGCTTAGAGGGTTTGGAGCAATGCATCCCCTTGGCTTGGATGAGTGGCTAGGTTGTGAATGTGTACAGGTGTTTATTAAAATGGATTGAACCATTTTAGATTAGATTAACCCAGGCCAATCTAAAGTTAGTTTACCTTTAAGGTGAACTAACTTTAGATTGAGTCTGCCATATTTGGGGTGACCAAATGTTTGCACACCTGGCCAGTTAGATCAACCTAACCATGGTTAGTTCAATCTAAAAGTAACACTTGTACGTATCATATATGAAAAGGGGAAGCTGTCATTTTGTTATGTGCTCTGACTGCATTTGTAAAAATGTTAATTAAATTAAATTTTGGCATGTGCCTTCAATAGATTCACCAGATACGAGTACAGTAAGCCTTTCACCCAACCAGAACAAGCAAAGCCAAAAGTTTAGTGTAAGCAGACTTCTTCCTCTGGGCAGCATAGTTTCAGAACCTCACTCATTATATATCACACATGTTGTACTGAATGTTGTCATTTTTCAGTATGGTTGGATATACTAACGAACGACTGTAAGCCTCTTTCATTCAAACCAACAGAGGAAGGGAGTTAGTAAAATCTAATAAAAAAACCATCGTGCCTAACGTATGATTATTGCTAATCAAAAATCAGAATTTTCATCTATGGGAAATTCTGATATGTCCTCACTAATCTTTATGCTGGCTTTGGATAAAGTCAGACTATTGATATACCATATTTCATGTGGAAAAAGGGTTCTGACATTTTGATATTTATTTGAATTTGAACCTGATAGCTAGTTCTGCTCTCAGGATTTCTAGGTTTCTTATCACTCTGATGAAGACCTGGAAGACTAGCTTCTCTGGATTCCTGGGCTGATGGAGGGCCTTGAACAGCAATGGCTTGTGCTGAGGTCCCTTTTAGCAGTTATACTGCATTTACTGGTATATTGGGTTATAAACAGTGGGTGTTGTGTTTCTTCCCTTGCTTCCCAAGCTTGCAGTTGTAGGAGCTATTTCATAGTATGGTACCACTTGGCCTTCTGAGTCCCTATTCATATAGCTTGAAGTGGTTTTCTTAACCTTGTAGAGCAGCAAGCAAAAAGTTTATAGTCATATTTTTATGAGTATACTCAGTATACACCATGTATACATATGCGTATATTTGTGATTGAGCTACACTGGCTTTTTTTTTTTTTTTAGACTTTGTTCCAAAATTAACTTCTGGATTTGAAACTGTATAATCCTTAGCCAAAAAATGTGTTTTGCAGTCTGGATAAGATAATCCAAACCTGAGATGTCATAGTAGAAATAATGCACTTGCCTTTCCTTTACTGGTTGGATTATCAAGTCCTGTCTGAAGTCAAAGTTGAAATGAATTTGCACTTATGAACTTGTATAATAATTTAACATAATTATCAGTCTTCTTTCAAAGGAACACTTACACTACAATAGTTAGAGGTCTGTGGTAGATCTGTAAGGGATTCTAGCATAGACCTGTATCTATTTTTCCTATCTTCAGAATGATTAGAGGGTTTGGGGTTGTTTTTTT
>JAGPOW010000229.1:9856456-9869244 GCA_030014935.1 Caiman crocodilus | reverse complement strand
TGTCATGAGCATATGCATATATTTATATTTGACAGAAGGCTTATCAAATCCCCCCTCAGCCTTCTCTTGTCTAAACAAAATAACCGCTTTTTCAATGTTTCCTCATAAATCTTGTCTCCCAGATCTCTCTCTCTCTCTCTGACCTGTTCCAGGGCAAATCCTAAATTCCCCAACACCTGCATGGCCCTAAGGCTAGGTACAGACATTCAAAAGTCTGAGGCAGTATTCATCTAAGTTATGCAGTTTTCTGTAAGAGATGTAGTTCAGATTGATAGCAAACAGCACACACATTCACTCTTTGGTAGGAATGGGGGGAAATCTTAGACTGGGTTCTGCCATTTTTAAATCAATCTAGGTGTGCTGAATTTTTGTTCTGTTAGGGCTATAGAGTGGTTTCTGATCACTTATACTAGGAAAAGTGTAATGTTTGTACCTGGCATAAACTAGTAAAACTGCTAGGTTTGCTGCTGAGGAAAGAGTGAAGCCTCCTTCCCTTATATTTGACCTTCCTTTGAAGTGGAAAGGACAGGGTTCAGCTAGGTGTCACGGTTATTATAGGTACTGATCTTAAAAGCTCCCCGACTTTAGTGGAATTGTTCATAGTAATAAGCAGCATGCTCTGTCTTGGGAGTTGGTTCCAAATTGCATTGCTTTTTCATGGTGAGCCTATTTAGGCTATATGAAAATTCGCTGTTTTGTATTGTGTAAACACATGCATGCTATTCCTGCTTCTCTTCTTCTAACCCTATACTATTTTCTTAAGTTCATCTCAGTGAATATATTCTATGTATCTAAGGCTTGGTCAGCTCTACAACATTTTGTTAGCATAACTAAACAAAAAAGAGAGAAGAAATCAAAAAACATGATATTATATTGGTCAATCCCCTGTTGTAGATGCAGCTATGTGAATAGAAGAATGTTTTGGTTGGCTTAATGTCATTCCGGGGGCTATGGCTGTGGAAAAATTCTGATGGCATCAACTGCATCTCCACTAGGGAGCTCTACTAACAGAGCTATACCAGTATACCTCTACCAACAGGATAATTTAGACATGCACTCATATAATCTACTATGTAACAACATGAAAAATCATTTCCTGGGAGCTAATGTTACTGTGTTGAGCAAATTAGGTGACTGTAAAATGAAGTGAGAAGATGTGAGTATTAGAGAGGATGAGGTGAATTCACTTAGGATTGTATTCAAGACCTAAAAAAGTTGATGAAGATATTCTTGTGGAGATCATGATGTAAGCATGTTTTTACTTGATTGTTTTCTTCATTTTCTTAAAAAGAAAAGTAGCTTTGGTGGTACAGAAGTTTAAAATATAAATATATTCAGTACATCTACTTTCTACCAGCCTTTTCGATCAATATAGAGCAAAAGAACTGAACATGTGTAACCCAAGAAAAGCTGGACTGGCATACGGCCTTAGTTCAGACAGGTTGTCCAGTGCCTGGTAACATAAAAAATGAAGAAAAATCTGACAGTCTTTATCTGGTGGTCCTCCTAGCATTATTTCTACCAAACGTTGCACTTCTACTAAGAATGATTTATGCCTTTCTAGTTTTCCACTGATTATTCTCTCGTTTTGTTTACTTTTATATTTTTGGCTTCTCCGGTGCACCTAAAAGCAAGGCTGGAAAAAAGGGGATGGCTTCATAGGGTTTAACAACAAAAATGCTCTGTTGTGGTGCCAGCAGCTCTGAATAGCAGATATTCTGTTTCCCAGCTGTATGAAATATATACATTTTATTTTACAGTACACAAGGAGAAATTTTTCATAGCTCTGCAGACAGAGCAATTAAAGTCTAGTTCAGACTTACTGGGTCAAGGACAGAGGTTACATGTTAGTGTCGAAATCTTACTTGGACTGACAAATGTACTTCCTGAAGTTTCATTTCTGCTGAAAAAGTAAAACCCTCCCTTCCACAAGTTTAATTGTTTTTCTTCCCATTTACCATGGTAATTACTCGGGAAGAACTTTTAAAAATACCTTGTAACATAAGAATTGGCATTCTGGATCAGGCTAGTCTGGAATCCTGTCTTTAACTGGACAGTACCAGATGCTTCAAGAAATCCCTTAATGGATAATTATGGAATAACCTTCCCATGGAGAATTTACCCCTTAATCCCCTTCAGTCAGAAGGCATGCAACTTCATAACCTCCTTAATTTTTTTCAAATTCATTGTAATATGATTGGATGTTCTCATTATCCATATACATTGTACATTCACTTTTGAAGTACCCGTGGTATTGAGTGAAGGATCATCTTGAAGCATAAATTTTATTAAAATATTCTGTTTTCATGAAAGGTATCACTGAATCACTTGTTCCTCTGAAGATCAACTCCTTTACAGTAAACTAAAATAGAAAATAAATTGTTAAAAGGTACTAGTATATTTGCAGTTGACAATGTTACTTCTCTTTTATTTTTGCCTTTAAGCCATAGGATTCAGTATAGTGGCTAATCACAGAGAACTTTCTCTTCTTTGCATCTTTAGAGAAAAATCTATTTTACCTAAACAAAGAGAAGATCCATCTTGATCAATGACATCTGTTTAGCTATGCTTTTCTGCTGGTTGTGTGTATAGTTAGAAATCCTAACTTGCATCTTGAGTACAGTAGTGATGCCACCAGCCAAAGTATTTGATGGAGGGGAAATCATATTTCAAATCCTTGTCAGAAGCTTCCTATTTCCTGCAGTTTTGGGTCATATTTTCCATTCCCTAGTTATACCAAAATCCCCTTGTCACACTGTCTTTTAACCCTAAAGTCAAGTTGGTTATAAAACCATGACAATCTCATTTGCTTATTACTCATCTAACATACAGCTGATACACAGGACAAATAAATTATTTTTGGTAATAATCTAGCCTTCCTCCTGTCCCCATTTTAATCCAGTAGACCATATGTTGTAGTTCTCTTTTAAGTCTGTCCAAGAACGTTTCAAAATAAAAAAGAAAAGGAGGTTGTAAAATATCATAAGACCATGACTTCAAATTTATTTTCAAATTAGAATAGTACAGCAAATAATGATATCCATGATAGATTTCATGTGTCTACAGTGGAATTTATTCTGGAGGAATAAAAATGCTGGAATGTTTTTTGCATTTTAAACCTCTAGTGGAGAGTCTTTGCTTAGCGGCTGTATACATTTGAATATACTTTAATAATTATTATTCAGGCTTTCAACATTATGAGGTATCAGAATGGTAGCTGCAATGTATTATTTATTACTTTAAATATTGAAAGGTTGCTTTCTTAGCATAAGTTATTTGCTTGACTTTTATAAATGCCTGGGAGAATCTAAATTCTGTGTAAAGCTGTGTGTGTGCAGCTGCGGGGAACCTAGTGCAGTTGCTGTAGTCAGAAATTGATTCCAAATCTCAAATTCCAGTTGAGCACCTTAATTACAAAACCATCTTTCAGAAGATAGAGAAGGTTTAGGTGTCTGCTTCAGTTAGTCTGATTGGAGCCAGTCATGAAACTGAAAGGGCTGGGGAAGAGTTCACAATGGTGTGTACACATCTCCTGAGTGAGATGTATTTCACAAATATGAGCTGGACTAACCAACATTAAGTTATCTTATATTTAAACTCTGACAAAGTACAATAAATTCAGACAGTCAAAGGAAAACCAGGAACTCCCTATTATCTAAGGCAAGTAAAAATAGCGAAAAGAGTGTGGTCTAAACTGTAAAGGCAAACTTTTGATGCTTCTTATCTTATGGTAAAACACATCTTATGAAAATAATGTGATCATTATAGATTCATAAGTCTCTAAGCATGCCCAGAGTTTGACTGAACAGAATACTCATGGAGTTAGGAAAATGCATCACTTTCACCCTAACCAGTCTGACCTCAGAGGGGCTGTTAAACGTTACACATACCTCTCCAAATTAGGGTATGAGGTATTCAATGTTTAGTTTCAAGCCCATTTTTATATTTTTAAACATGGAAGCTGTACTGTAGCTGACATTTTGCACACTGTGCATTTAATGTAAGGGAGCCCTAAAGCTAATAAAAAGCTAAGTTCTCAGCAACTCTATAGTTACAGCCATTTTCACTGAGAAAATTAGAATTTTTTGGCTTCATTATCTTTTTCAGTTTCAAATATTACACGTCAAAGACACCTTCAGGCATATTCAATATACTTATAAGTGACCAAAGACACAGCTATTAAGATCTAGTTAAGTTTCTTACTAGTTCAGCTATTATTTGAGCGGGCATCAAACTCATTGGCCCTGAACGAAAGTAAAACACTGACGTTTTCTCATTTTGACACAAGTGAAAAATAATATATTTATTTTATCATTTGTAAGACTTGAACACTGAGCTAATTTTAATCCTGATAAGAAAGTCTCTGGACTGTTAGGTGGATTATTTTTTGTTAGAATGTAATTTCTTTCTGGAAGTAGGCCACACTTTCCTTTGTATTGTTAAAGTACCTGGCACCAAAGGCCTATGGTCTCTTGACACTGCCACAACTTAACTTTATTTTACCCTCTAATCTTAATATAGGGTAGGGAGCAGGCATGAGTGCTGGCTTTAGGGCTGGTCAGGAATTTATTTTCAGTGGAAGGTGGGTAGGATTTTTGTTTTAAAATTTTGTTAAGGAATGCAATTCTTCTTAAACAGAAGGGGGGGTATCTGATACTATTTATTATCCTGTTTTAAATTAAATTGGAAAAAATACCTTGTTAAAATGTGTTTTTTTTTTTCTATTTTTTCATTTTAATGGCATTGTTTTGAAATTCAAATTAGTGTATTTTAAAATGTTGGCATTGAAATGAAGACAGCAGCAGAGAGGGCTGCAGAGGGGAACACTGAAAAGGGGTTGGGCAGTATGGCAGAGCTGTTTGCCTCCAATTTTGTGCCTCCCTGGGCTGGATCCAACCATTTTGTGGTTCAAACCTGGCCTGCAGGTTGCTGACACTGGGGTTAAGAAACATTTGTCTAGGATGATTTAGAAAGGGATCATCCTACCTTAAGCAGGGGGGTTGGACTAAATTACTTGATGTCCTTTCCCTGTTTTTCTGTCTAATTCTGTGATAGACCCAAATTTTTTTTGAAGTTTGATTAACTATGATTTTTGAACTATTGATGACTTATTTAAAATTATGGTAGGAAAACATTTGAAATATTGAAAATTATTGCAGGTTAAGAAGGCAGTCTGCTAATCAAATCTAGTTGGTTTTCCTATCTATCTGGGTTTGGCATTTAAAGGTATATTAAAAGGCCTCATACACCATCAGATAGCAAAAAGGAGATGGAATGGTAGCTGAGAATCTGGACCTCTTGATTTTAAAATCTATGTTGTTTGTTCATTTTTTCCTGCCTTGTGAGACACCAATAGCTGTTTCACCTGGTGTCCCTGCACTTTTCTCTTGCAACATTTGAAATAGTTTTTGTCATTTATAACCCTTTCTGGAACATTGGTAACGTCTATTGGAAAGTGAATCAGCTCGAGTGCTGCAGAAAGAACCATTGAAAACTTCCCTTTTGGACTCAATAGGCAAGTTGAAGTTTTCCATTCTTACTGAAAGTGCTCTATAGAAAACAGCCTTTTCTGTGAAAGGGCAGACTGTATGATTTGATTTCCATTGTTCTGCTTTCATTTTGTTAGGTCTTGTAGGCCTTAAATTCATACCAAACAAGTATTTTTAATGCAAGACATTCTAAAACAAATATGTGCTAGATCACGTGAAATGTGAGCCTCTTCTATCTGTCGAGTACAGCATCTAGTAGAAGATTTTACTGACACTAGTGTAGCCAGTGTACACTTTGTCAGACATTCCCACTTCAGAACCTATGATCTAGGTAGAGAAGATGATGATGAGGAGAAAGAAATAGGCAAACAAAGGTGAAATGTTATGCTGAAGCTTACCCCACAGAGCCAAGAAGAGTCACCCAGTCACCTGAGTGAGTTGTATGAGACAGGATATATTGTCTCTCTTGCTCAAGAAATTGTAGACAGGTGCCCTACTTGTTCAAGAATGAAGGCCAAGAACCAAACATACTCATCCAGAAAAAGGAAAAGACAGCAATATTTGTGCACACTGAGAAGGAACTGAGTGGGAGTTAATTGCTGAGTAGGCAAAATGAAAAAAAGGAAGATTAATTCAAGAGTACATGACTAAACATAGAAAATTAAGTAAACCTTTAGCCTACCAGTGTATGGGAGACTGCAAAAAAATAGATGTCTTTAGGGCAACAGAATAATGGATCACAGAGTATAGCATTGGAAAAAGACATTTTGAAGTTAGAAGCAAGAACTTCTGTATTGAAAGTTCCAAGGCAGTCAGAAGTGCCGCATACAGAAGTAATACATATATTAAATTCATTTCTATTTCTGTTCCAGAAGAAAAAGTGAAGCATCTTGAATATCCACTAAACTCATTTAAGGAAGGTATAGGAAGATGTGACTTTATCACTCTGCATCATGATTGCACCTCTAACATCTGAATATTCTTATACTGGTTAAAAAAGCTTGGCAGAGTCAGGTATAAAAAGATCCTAAAATAAAAATGGAGTTGAGATACCTTGGTAATAGAGTTGACTTAAAAACTAAAAATAAGTTGCTCTCAAATTTTTAGAACTTAAAAAAAAGTTTTTTAAATGTTTTAAAGTTTTCAAAAAGTGCTGAGTCCTGAAATTGTCACAAAACTTCTTTCTCATATTGTAGTTTAGTCAAGTTTTAATTTTTGTTGTCTCCACCCCTTTCCCCCATTCTGCATATTTCCCTTTTCTCCCATTCTACCTTTGTTCAGGGTTCTCCCTACCCCCCATTTTGCCATGGAGAAAGGGTGAGAAGGGAGGAAAAATATTTAAGTTTTACTAATATATTTGATATTGGAGGAATGAGACACAATTTAAAAACCTAAGACTTTTACAAACTTCTGGTAGACCTGGACCTGAGACTGACACATTTTATAACTGTACTAGTTCTTTGCTTTTGAAATCCAAGTTGTATTGTGGCAAAACTGCCAAAATAGTTATTGCTGTGCTAGCATATGAAAGAAATAGGATAGTTGTGAAACATCTATTTCAGTTTCTAAGATACTTTGGGGGAAATGAATGTGAGGACAACTATATACTATGCAAGTGATGAAAACTCCCTATTTTATATTGCAGTCATCATGATGCCATTACTAACTGAAGAAAACTAGTTCTGTGAGTATGGAAACTGAGTATTTTGAAACAAGCCATAAAATGTCAACACAAAATTGAGGTGGATGTTCACTCTTTGAAATAAACCTTGTATTACCCAGTGCTTTTTTTCTTGACATCTTAATTGGAAAAGTAGATTTCTTTCAAAGTCATGAACTATTTATTCTGCATAAAAGGGCTCAGGTTCAGAGACAACCTAAACTGTACACCAGAAGGCTCATTTCTTCACCATTTCACCAAGAACAAAGTTAAGTTTCCATGAACAGAACTCATTTAATTTGGCTTTAAGTCTTCCAAAGCCTGATCATTATAATTCATTTTATATGTTACTATTTTAAGTATTTTTATTGTTCCACACAATTAATAATTTGACAAGAATAATTTGTCTTTCATCTAAGGATTGGATTCTTTAGACACGTCAGTGCATTTTCATTCCTGGTGTTATCTCAGTACATGGGCATTACTATTTATTTTTACTGCTGAAAAAGACTAATGGCTTCATTTTTTAAAGCAGCTTTTCTGTGGCCTGAGACAACTATAATTTGACGCTCACAGGTTCTAATGACTGACAATGAGGTAGGTGGATATTCGGTTCTTCTGACATCAATTTTTGGTGAGCAGCTTTTCAGTAAAGCTCAGTACCCTCAATAGGGACCAGTTTATCAAAAGAGCTTAACTCACGTTTAGGCATCTAAATACATGGTCATGTTTCCAGAACTCAGTACATTAATTTCAATGAGAGATTCCAGCTGCTGAGTGCTTTTGGAAATATGAACTTTATTTAGATGCCTAAATGAGTTCTGGGCTTTTTTTGAAAAGCTGGCCACACATACCTAAATTTAAACATCTACTGTTAGACACTGTATTTAAAAACCTGGTTTCTGGTGGCTCATCTGAGGCCACATGAACTAAGATCAAAACTGAAAATAGAGATTTTCAGATCTGAAATATACTAACCATGATACTGTACTCAGCCTTTGAAAACAGCTAACATTTAGCAAAAGCCAAAAACATTCAGCAAAAGATCTCAAATTTAGATTTTAAAATAGTTAGAGAGTCTGACACTCATCCAAGTCTCTAGGAGAAGTCTATCTCATTGAAGGAGAGCTAACAATATGAGAGCTTTCTGCTCTGAATCTGGCCCTGAGACTGAAGACAACAACCAGAAAACAAATGTGACATAAGCAACAAATGCATCTCCTGAAGCTACAAAAATGTACATAAATAAGCTTGTAAAATAGGAGCCAGCACTGTAGAACAGATTACACCCTGTACTAGTACCCTGGTTCACTGAGATAGTCAATCATGTGAACAGTTTGATTAAAGGCATTAGCTCTGGCATTTTGCAGCAGTAAAAGTAGTGAAACTGCTCACACAATTTTAACCTTTTACTCCCTTTCATTGTGTTTTCCCATCTCCAACATCTTATTTCCTGGTATCTCTATTTTAGTATTTACATTTATTTTCTTCTTGTTCAAGTACAGGGGTTACAGACTTCCTTTCAGTTCTGAGGAATGATGGGACTTTGTTCCTCTTAGGAATAGACATTCAAAAACCTGAGCCTAACCTTTGAAGGTTAGTCTAACCTGGCTAGGCTAAATCACTTTGTAATTGTACAGACTTCCCAGAAACATAGGCACATACCTGCATGGCTCAGGCTAGAAGCGGGGATGGTGATGGGGAGGAACGTGTGTGCTACAGCAGCCCTCCCTTCCCTTGCACAGTGTTGAGCTAGGGGTGGGGGTTGGCTAGGCCCCAGCAGGATGCTTTGATAAGGGAGGGGTGTCCCTTCTTGTGACCAGTCCAGCAGGGAATTGATACCAGTGTTTATCACCCCAAACTCAGTGTTTATCACCTTATAAAGAAAATAACAGAGGGACATTACCAGCTACCTGTTGATTCTCCCTTTGTACCATCTGCCACAGCATGGACCGTAGCCAGCATATGGTCTGCTAGCTAATGCTGAGAGGTGTTTGTAAGGCAGAGGGGACAGGGAGGGGAGTAGGGATGCCTGCAGGCTGTGCTGAGATCCAGCCAGGGAGCCAAGGGGAGGGGCCAGCTCTGCTGTGGAGCAGAGAACCCCACCTCGCCCAGAGAGCATGCCAGGATGCTGTGGGAGTCTTGTTTAACTTAAACCAGCAAGGAATCCGGGACAGACATTGCATAAACTGGTTTGACCCAAATAGTTAAGTCTGAAACTACATTTAACCAGGTTTATCTCAAACCAGTTTGAGCCATTTTCAAACTGGTTTATGTGCACTGAACTGCTGTTTAGTTACAGGTTTAAATCAGTCTCTGATCACTTAAATTGGTTTATGTGTAATGTCTGTCCATAGCCATAAAGAAAAGTTTAGAGCACCTTTTCTTTCCTTCTGTCCTATATGAGACCTGTTTTCAACAGCATATACATGTATTATTGCAGGCTGCAGTTACTAAGTGACAATTCCCAGGCAACTAGGCTGTACCATTCTAAATTCAGCTTTACCACACTTTACTGTAAATTGCTATTTTTTCTTTAAAAATGCTATGACATCTAAAGAGAGAAGAAAATGTTGAAAACAAAGTGAAACAATCTTATTATGTGGTCATATGAAATGTCTGCAGCAGATCAAATATTGCAGACCAGCCTACAAAAAAAGAGAGCTCCACACACTAAATGCTGTTGAAAATGACAATGGAAAGTGAACAAAATAAATAAGTAATAATGTTGAAGCCCACAAATAAGTAGCATGTTCAGACTTCACACAGATTTTTCTCCCTGGAAGTTCTAGTTATCTGAATGCCACTGCAATTCTTTTCCAGCAATTCATTGCCAATATCACTTTTCAAAAAATTGCTTTTGAATTTCCAGTTCATTATTCTCACTTATATAATTATTGTCTCATCTTTCTCTAATCTTGTGCTCTAATAAAATGGAGCTCCCAAAAAATCTGAATGGATCTGAATGGTGGGAGTGAATTTCAATGAAGACTTCTCACTTTTTCTCCTACTGGTATTTACAGCATTCAGACATTTCAACATAGTGGCTGCCAATTTTGAACATTAATTACCATTTATCTAAGTTCCACATAGTAATTTAAAAAAAAAATCTTCATAAATCAATCTATCACCATCGTGTTTATAGTTGATCATCCCTAATTTCCTGGTCAGTCACAGAATCATCCAGGATCAAATGAAGCGCCATCTATCGGGAGCTGACAGCACATGGTGTTCCTGTTTTGTGCTCTCACCCATTTAGTTTAAGATCTCTTTAGTGACTATTTTTGATTTGTTGTTCTCTATAGCTATTCTTTAATGTTTGTAATATGAAAATGCTTGGAGGCCAAGTGGGTTGGGAGATGATTGTGAGGATCTGTCTATATACAACTTATGAATTCTCATTAATTTTTATGAAAATGCTGTATCACTGAACTCTAAGGCTGTGAATAGCTCTGGTCACTGATTTGATTCAGCAGAGATTCAGCCCAATTTGGCAGCTGACTCTCCAAAGCTGAATTGAAGCAGGAGACCCTTTAATCTCTCCAAATTGAATCCGAACCCTCCAAATTGATTCAGAGATATTCAATGATTCAGACATAGACGCAGCTTTAAATGTTTTATTAAATACCTCAAAGTACCAGGAGGCTCAAGAACGCTGAGACAGTGGGATGAATGGAGCATCCCACAAGAGCACAGGAGGATCCCTAATGTGCTCCACGGCAGACCCGCTCCACGGCAGACCTGCAGACCTGAGCTCTGGGTCCACTGTGGAGCATGCATGCGCCTCCCCCACCTCCTGGCTCAGCAACTGATGCCTTCTGGGTTTGAGGGGGCAACTAGGGGCCCTCCATGGCCAATTGCTAAGCTGGGGGTGTGTGGGGAGGTCACCTGCATGCTTGACAGCAGACGTGAAAGTGAACTGGAAGTACTTCTGATCCACTTCTGGGTCTACCGCCGAGCTCGTGCGGTGTCCCCCATGCTTCTGTGAGATGCCGTATCTGCCCCACCATCTCAGCATTCACAAGCCATGCCTGGTACCTTGACATATGTAGAAAAAACCTTTAAAGCTGTGTCTCTGGCTGAATTGCCGGTTCTCCAAATCAGCATCAAATGTTCAGATTCAGACAAACTGAATCAGGACAGTGGGTGTGCATTAACAAATCAAATCACTGTCCCCTAAATCTGAATCAAATATTGCCCTCTTGCAGACCCCTACTGAACTCTTCAATGTATAATGAATCAGCCAGTAGTGTAGTGATCCACTCTGTCTGAAAAAAGCTACAGAATAATCAAAATAAATTGTTAACCTTAATGAATATGCTTTGGCTGAGCAAAAGAGCTAAGAATGGTGCCTGGAAAACCAGTTGGCAGAAAGTTATCTTTATGGGTGGGACATAGAATATGGGTGGTGTTGGGAGGGAAACAAAGGAGCAAAGTCAGTGAAGCTGGGATTCAGAAAAACAAAGGAAGCTTGGGGTAGATAGAAGGGCAGAGACATGTTTTAATAGAAGATGGGTGTTTTTTTTTATTACAGGATGATTCAAGAAAGACGAAAGATGTCTGCAGAAGAAATAGACTCCATGATTCAGGCCTGCTACTGCCCCAGTGTAGATGTCTGCACCAAAAACAAAAAATCAAGGAAAGCCTGAAGCTTTTCCAGACTTAAGGAAACTTCAGATCACTTGGGTTCAGGGTGCTGGGACCAAACACAGTTTCTTGTCCTACAGAGAACATTGGATAAAGGACTGCTCAAAAAAAGCCTTATTCATTAATCTTTTTAAACTTGATTGAATTCTATTAGTCTCCTTTCCATTGAAATAGTGTTTCTGAGTTAATTCTCTACTACCATATTTACCTGTATTAGTCAAGGTTGAATATCATATAGTGTAACTGGCATATATTTTAATTTCCTCAGATTTATTCTGGCTTTGATTTCTTTGCAAAACAGTTGTATTCTTTTTGACTTCCAGATCATGTTTCACATGAAATATACCAACTTCAGAGAGCTATTTTCATCACTAATTGTTTGATGCAGTTCTAGCAGCCTCTGTTCTTCGCTAGTGTCCAATAAGTATGAAAAAGTATTGTCATTAGTTTTAATTGTGTCAGTAATTTGTGTACAAGTACCAGTAAGTAAATGTTGCATATGTTTTATCTTGGTAACAATACTATTATTATTGACATCCTTTCTTCTGCGGGAGATGGTGGATATTGCAGCATATGATGTAGATGGTTTGCAGTGTCTCATGTGACTGAATAGTTCAATCTGAGATCTGTGTCAGTGGCTGTGTGTGTGTGTGTGTGTGCGCGCGTGAAATGGTTGGGTGAGTTCATGAGCTGCTTTCCTCCTATGGACTCTTTTCTCTTCAAGCTGTTGATGCCAATTCCTGTCATGGATTTTAATGCCCTGGTGAAGATAACGATGCCACTTGAACCTAAGTAGCTGAATTTTTGGAATACTTTTAGCTGGTTCTCATTAAGGATGATTGATGGATATTGTGAAACTCCCTGTCTAAGTATGACTGTTTTCTTTATGCTGATAGTGAGAGCAAATGCCTAACAAGATCTTGAAAGGCGACACATAAGGTCTTGTAGTAGGTCTTCATTATGTTCTGTAAGGGCAGCATCATCAGTGAATA
>JAGPOW010000229.1:9833031-9856356 GCA_030014935.1 Caiman crocodilus | reverse complement strand
ATAAGCAGCTTTCTAACTTCAGTTTATGCCTTGAGTTGTGACAGGCTGAAGAGTTTCCCATCCAATCTTGTGTGAAGGTACACTTCACCTTCCATATTTTTAAACACACAGTTCAGGAGTACTGAGAAAAGATTTCAAAGAATGTAGAAGCAAAAGCACACCCTTGTTTCACTCTGCTTTTCATCTCAAAGCTGTCTAAAGTGAACCCATCAAGCTGAACAGTTGCTTTTATGTTGTCATAGAAGGAACGTATAAGACTTAACAGGATTTGGGCATCCTATCTTTTCTAGGACTGAAAATAGGCTTGCTCTGTTGACGGTGTCAGATGCTTTGGTTAGACCCATGAAGGCGATGTACAATGGTCAGTTTTGCTTTCTGCACTTTTCTTGAACTTGACACAGGGAAAATATCATGCCTACGGTTGATCTTCCAGCCCTGAATCCCAGTGACAGTGGTTGCAATGACTCACCAGCTGTTGTGGGTGGGCCAGGATGACCCTTGCAACAGCTTTTCCTTCTTTACCTAGTAGCAAGATATCTCTGTAGTTGCTGCAGTCACCCTTATCTCTTTTATTTTTGTATGTAGTGATGTTGTTTGTGTAACACATGTTTTGTGGTACCTCACTATCTTTCCAGCATTTGAGTGGCAGCTGATGAAGATATGGTAGTAGGCTTTCTTTCCCACACTTGAGAATTTCTGTTGGGATGCCATCTTTTCCAGGAGCCTTGCCACTTAATAATGAACCAGTGGCCTTGCTTAGCTCTTCTACAGTGGGCTAACACCATGTATAACTCTGGTATGTCCTGTAGAGTTGGTATTTGGTCCAGTGATTCACTGGTGATGTTTCTTTCTTGTGAGTGTAGCTCTGAGTAATGTTCAACCAATGAGGCATCTGCTTGCTTCTAGCTGTAATGGCTTCACTGCTGCATGTTTGGAGCAAGGTATCCTTGTTGACAATAGAGCCTAGAGCTTTCTTCAGACCATTGTACAAAACTTTTATGTTTTCTGTGTCTGAGGCTATTTGTATCTCTTCACAGAAGTTAGTCCAGTACTGATTTGCACAGCATCTGGTTGCTCTCTGTACCTCGTTTTTTGCATGTCAAAGTCTCAGTTTGGTGCTTACTGTTGGCTTCTTGTTGTGTGTTCCACATAGTCTGTGGTCTTGATGTTGGTGACAGGTAATAGTTCTTCTGCCTTTTCTTTGAAGCAGTCCTTATTGGGTGTTCTCTTTTCCTCAAATGTAGCTTTCGCTGTTTCATGGATTGCAGTTCTTAAACCTTCCTAAATTTCCTCTGCTTTCTTTAGTAGTAACTTCCCAAACATGCTGAGTTTGAAAGCATTTACAAACTCTTGGCACTTCCTCTTGCTCTTGGTGCTAGTGGTATTGATTTTGGCCTCGGTCCTAAGTTTTGCTCTATATAGTTTCTTGGCTGTAATCTTCACATTGCTAATGATCAGGGAGTGATTGGTGTCACAATAGGTACTGTGGGATGTGTAGGTCTTCTGCGCTGAAGGTAGGTCTTTCCTCCTAACAATAACAAGGTCTTGTTGGTGCCAGTGTCCTGATTGTGGATGTCACCATGAAACTTTGTAGTTATCTTTTCCAGCAAAATATGAATTGGTAATGCACAATTAGTTTTGGGGACAGAATTCAAGATGTCATTTGGCTGTTTTCATTCATTTTACCAATGACAATATGTCCTAGGCAATCTGGCCATGAGTTGTTGTTTCTGCCAACTTTTGTATTGAAATCTCTGAGAAGGAATAGTCACTCAAGTGGATAGTATTCCTTTGATGACTTGATGCAGTGTGTTGTAAAATGTGTCCTTCTCCTCAGGGCTAAAGCTGAGTGTTGGTGCATATGTGCTGATGATGTTCACAAAACTTATGTGAGATGATGTGCTCTGACACCCCAATGGGTATTTCTATAAGCTTTATTAATTACTCACAGGAAAACCAATGCCATGCTGACAGTTTTCTTCAGTGCTTTTACTTTGCCACAAGAAAGTATAATTGGCCTCTTGGATAGAATCATTATCTGCAAGCCTCATTTTCTGGAGCACTGTAATGTCAACATTGAGTCTGTATAGCTCACGGTCAGTCAAGACTGACTTCTGTATGCTGCTTCTGTACTATAGGTCATCACCATCTGTCAAGTCAGGATACATGGTCCTGACATTCCAGCTTCCAAGCCCGAATGTTGGTTTCTCATCTTTGCCAGGTGTAGGGTTTCCATCTGTTTTTCAGCTTTTGGCCTAGCCCCAGGTAGTTTTAAATTAAAAACTGAGATTATTTTAGAGAGGGATATACAGAAATATTCAATGCTATTATTCTGATTCCTTTCATATTTTACAGATAAAGTTAATGCATTAATCCTAATCTGTTTCTGAGCTCACTTAAAAGTTTAGTATTTTAGGTAAATAAGTAATGAATTAACCTGTTAAAGAGTAGGCTCAAAAAATATTATGATGTAAGCAGTAGGATTTTCTTAAATATGTTATAATAAGCAGAAAATCTAACTCCACTGAAATCAAAGTACAATGGGACAATATGACTCAAGGTTTTCATTATTTTAAGGGAACAGTGACACCTTATATAAAAAATACAATATTTGGCTCAAAATTTACATGTGAATTCTTACAGAGTTCTTGCATTAGCTTTCAAAAATAGCCAGTTCACATTATTTTGTTCTTATACTGTTCCTGAATTAAAAAATAAGTGAAATACTTTAAAAAAATATTTCTTAAAAAGAAATGACTACAATTTATTCCCACAGTCATATGTAAAATGATAATTATCAGAATCAGTGTGGTAAAGATTATTTTTATCTTTGAAAATAAAAATGTTGGCCATTTAAATATTCACAGTGTTTGACATGTTTACAACTCATCATATGCTTTCAGATTTCAACCCAGAGGATCAAGACAATGCTAATTATTTCTAATTCAAATGGCTGACCCTTTTTTAATGTGGCTGTTTCTTTATCACTACTTTCAACACTTCAGTATTATGAAATGCTTTGCACATATTTAAAAAAATAAATCCCACTTGTTGAGGTATTAATAGTTCTAGCAATATTGCTCATTTTAAATATAAGGTTGAGATGTGAACTTTAATGTGTGTCTGTGGTAAATATCTTGAATTAATTAAATAGTTCTTTAAATGACTGAACTTCCCTAGAGTATATTACCAAAAAATGCTTTTGAACAGGCATAGATTTTGTCATGCATATATTCATCCAATCCATACAGAAATTCATTACCATTTAAAAGATGCTCAGATGCAGTGTTGGAGATCAGGCATGCCAATTAGTGAGATACCTCTACTTTATCTTTTTTGCTAAGCTTCTACCTATTATGGCACTTACATTAATCAAATGTTGAAGAAGAAGCTTTTACATCTTTTCAATGGAATCAACAGGATCCTTATCACATCTCTTCTGTTTGTAGTCTCTGACTAATAAAACAGTGGTTCATCAATGCTGAACGTATTATTGCTTTGTTCTCAGCAAAGATTGTACCTCCTCACTGATTGCTACAAGTATACCTAATTTGTATACCTGTTAGTACTTTCTTCTGCATGCCTTGGCTTTCCCACTTTTATTACTGTAAATTATTACCATCACAAATGCTATATCATGATACTTGGATGTGTAAAGAATGCAATGTGCACTAAGGGTCTAAACACAGTGGATGGAGAGGCAGCCATGTGCGGTTTGTGGCACCACAAAACTCTGCTGCGTCTCAAACCATATGTCCAGCATATTAAAATGTGCCCTACACTGCAAATTTCCAGTTGGGGGCAAAATTTGCCCTGGGAAACCCTGGTAGCAAAAAAAAAATCCCACAAAAGAAAGTGGCACAGTACATGCCACAGGAGCATGTGCCAGCAGACAGAGGCTTGATCCTCCTAGGAAATACTTTGGCTGCCAGCCAGAGTGTCTCCCCTACTCTAGTTTGACTTTGGGTTCTCCAGCGTGCTGGGACCTGTGAGGAGTGGGGAAATGGTAGTTTTTCCAAAGTGGGTCATTTTGCCCCACACCAAAGCCCACATGCAGGGGTGTGCATAGCAGCAAAAAGTAGCCACACACATTTGTGCCACTACTTTTTTTGCCACTGCGAGTGCACGTCCCTGCATGTGGGGATACACCCAATGTATGCACTTACAGGTTTGTTAATGTGCCGTAATTTTGGAGCATCAATTTTAGTACCTGTATTTACAGATATTAAACTTAATGTGCTGTAATTGGTGCTACTATCCATTAGCATGGACAACCAACTATTGTGATGCTAATGTTTAGTAGATTGATTCTACTGAGTATTAGCACATCAGTACAGTTTTTGTCAGCCATTAACACACAGTAGAATTTGTCTACTGCGACATTAGTGTCTCATATAGACTCGAGACTTGTCCAATATGCTTTAAGATACCGCTCTACTTATTTATCTGTGTCTCTCATTTAGTGTTGTTGTATTACATTGGACCCTTGTCAGGCTGACAGATATGGGAAAGGCTTTAAGGATGAACTAGCGTGGAAAATTGCTTCATTCTCTTACCCTAAAATATGGCCTTAACAAGATTGTTTGTGAAGTGCTGTGAAAGAACTGGCATTGTGGTAGCAATGGCTATATTTTGTGTTATCTGGCTTTAGCTTTTTTCTTGTATAGGAATTGGTAAATGAGCCATAGAGAATGGGGAAGAAGTCAAATCAAGTGAAATAATCTCAATGACTGCTGTGAACTTCTAATAGGGATATAAACAAGAAACTGTATGAGTTCTTATATGGAGGTGTAAATGTCTTATCTCTACATGCTGGCTATAATTTGGACCCCATAATGTTTTAAGATGAAATAAGTCCCTGTTGGTTTGCTTTGTCAAGGAACAGAGCCCATTTCATTTCTTAATCTTATTTCTGTTTTTTTAAACAAAAAAAAATGCTTAGGCATACACATTTTATGTTATGCACAGGAATGTTAGCCACCCTTCAAAGTTTATTATATTCTTAGATATAAACAAAGCTCCTGATTAAGAGGCCTGAAGTATTTTCATTGCTATGGAGATGGGAAGAGTACAGGAGGACTACACTGAAGCCTATCAAAGAATATCTGTGGTTTTTCCAGCTCTCCAACTGTTCCCCATCCCCTCCCTCTGCCTCCCCCAGTGAAGTCACTGCAATTGTATCAGGTTCTATTGTTTATAATGAAAATAGTGAAAATAGACCCTTGATCTTTGCATTCCAAAGTTGTCAGTTTAACTTCCTGAGGTTATTTCTTAGTCCTCGCAAATATTTTTCTAGGAGATTTTTGAGTACTACAGTATTGCTCCATACTCTGAGGAGACCATGGAGAGGAACTCATAAAACCTTAATTTTGTTAATAAAAAATTAACAAGATGAAGTTTAATATGTAACCAAGTATGTTTGTTAATGATTGTCATTGTTTTGGTTTGCCTTGGGTATGCGTATATGTATAGTAAGGGTCTATGAGATGCAAAAAGTAGGTTAATGACATAAAACTGATTTACACTAAGCTATAGAATCTTAAGCAAGGAATGAAGTAAGATAATAATTGGCAAACAGAATGCATTTTTCATGCCCTGGTTTTAAAATTTTTGCATTTTTCCTTTGGCACATGATCATATCCTGTGGTTAGTGGTTTTAAACATTATATCATTTTTTCACAATTTTTCCAGTGTCCTAAACATAGGTTTGCCTCCTACAATCACCTGCCAAGAGTCAGTTTACTACCTCTTTCTCTGATTTCAATAACTGGATATGAGGAAAGTAATGAAAAATGAGACTGAATTTTAATTGATCCAGGAGGCCATCCATAATGGCCCATCAATATATTTATTAGCCATATGCAGTAATTCTCCTGCATTGCTTGAGTTTTTAAATGAAGGCTTTATTCAGATATCCTCCACCTATAGTTTAAAATACAATATTTTAAGAATATTTGTGTGCCTTTAACTGAAAAGGCTGTGTAAGCAACTGATTTCCCAATTCAATTTTGAGCAACAGGAAAAACAAATAAGCAGGGAAAAAAACTTTCATTTTCAAGCTGTTTTGTTGTTGTTTTGTTGTGGGGGGTTTTTTTCCCAGGAAACAAAACTTAAGGGGAGGGGAGGAAATATAGTCAGGTCAAATTTAAATTGTGGTCAACCTGAAACTGTTTTAATTTTGGGGGGGGGAGGGATAATTTTTACATTTTATAAATAAATGTTGCTGAATTTAAAAGATTATTTTTACAAACAAAGTCAATACTGTTTTTCCCAACATATTTGCAAATAGTTTTGTTTGGCGTCAGCAGATACACTATTTCTGCTTTCTCCCACCCACCAAAATCACTGCCCTATTAAAGAGTTCTTACCATACAAATCTATGAAGAAAAGAAATAAAGTTCTATTATTTAGACTGTCGGTCCTTTGATCAAGTTCCATCTTTTTTTCTGTGAGGATGAAGCGTAGTATAAGAGGTGCTGTTTTATGACGTGTATCCATAAGCACAATCAAAATACAAATAAATAAATAAATAGTAGTATCGTGACATGTAACAAATTCAGGGAATATCACTCTGGGCATCATTGTGATAGATGCTGAGTGTCCTTCATGCCTGTTAGCTCCTTTCTGCTGTCATTTGGAGTTAAAGGGCATTCAGGATTTTAAGGATTTTATAGGATCAAATTCTTTACATTTCATCTAAACGGTTCTTAAAGATGGGCTTAATCTGAAAAAGACAATCTACAGCTGAAGTCCTTTAATATGGATACCAGCAATGAAAACATAGAAAGGAATTATATGAGTTGCAAATTATCTTACCTTCAAACCTTTTCTTTGTGACACACTTTGCAAATAAGGCTAATCACCAGAACAATTGTTTCTGTCCATTTCAAACTGTTATCATAGAACATTATCAATCATTTGGCATTAACCTGGTATCAATATATTAATGTAACAGCTTAGACATGTAGGATAATGTTAAGGAGATATGTTTAATTAGCACTAATGGGTATGTACAGCCAGTATATTTAGATTGACCTAGGGTTAGGTTGATCTAAATGCTAGGGGTACACCAAACCATATTGGCTGATACTGATCCAATTCCAATTTGCAGCCAGGCAGCATGGAAAGCAGTGTTTGGCTGGTAAGTCTGTTGTGCGGGAAGGGGCAAGGGGGGAGGAAAGGGGCATGGGATGAGGCAGATTGACGGTCCCATAGCGAGGGAGGGAGTGGGACTGGAGCTGGGGCAGGGGCAGGTGCTGCACAGCCAGGGCAGAGTGGAGGATGGAGCCATGAGCAGCTCATCCAGAGATCATGTGGGGTGGGAGGCAGCTCCTGTTGCTATGCATACCCCAGGAGGGTGTGCCCCAGATGTGCATGTGGGGCAGGGCAGGCTGCTGCTGCAGGCTGGGGCCAGTGCGGTGCTGGGCTCTTCCCAGTGTGAGGATGGACTGGGCTATGTTAGAAGCTGGCATCAGAGGTGCTGGGATTGGGATTATGGGGGGGCTTCAGCTACCCAAAATTTGCTGTAGCCCTCCCCAATCCTCTCTCCCAGAGACCGTTGTCTGCCATGAGCACAACCCTGGGCCAACCCCTGTCAGGAAGAGTCTGGCATCCCCCAGCTTGCAGTGGTAGCCTGCCCTTGCCCTGCACAGATCTGGGGGCATGTGCCCCTCATGGCATCTCAGGGTATGTATAACTTCAGGATCCACTTTGCCCCCTTTCTCTTCCCCTGGACAAGCCACTCCCAGCTCCATTCTCTGCCCAGCCCCAGTTGTGCAGTACCTGCACTTGACCCAGACCCACTCCCTTTCTCACTGTTGGGGTCTCAATCTGTGACCCCCGCCCCCCACTCCTTCCTTCACAACAGTCTTACCAGCCAGACCCAGCTGCTCTCCATGCTACCGGCCTGTGTTCCTGGCCACCTGTGTGCTGTGCTGCAGCTGTGTGCATGTATGGGGCATTTATCACTGGCATTATCAGTCACATCAGCCAAAGAAAGTGGATTGCCGATACAGTCAATTTTCTTTATATCAGTGTGAATCTGATATGGGACCAATGTATTGGTGCACCTCTACTAAATGCCCATCTGTGCAGGAATTCAAGATGATTTAAATCACCCCAAAAGTGTTTGGCCCAGTCTAAGTTAGTTCACCCAAAGAGGAAGAAGCTAAACGAGAGGTGGGCAAAATGGCAGATCTGACCAGTGGCCAGACTCTATCTCCCAGCAGCCTCTGCCCATGCCACTGTGGCAAGTTTCCATGGAGGCCCCAGGATCAGTGTGGCCATGACAGTGTGGGGCCAGGATTCCCATGGAGACCAGCTCTCCAATGCTAGCAGGACATGCAACTGAGCAGGGAGTTCTTCTGGGCCTAGGATCTTGCACTGAAAGCATAGTCCATAGCTGGGGCAGAGCTGTGATCTGTTGCCTGCGCAATCCTGTAAGATCCCAGCCCTGGAGTTGCACACCCTGCTGTCCTAGCCCTGCCTTTCCTGGGGTCTCCATGGAAGCCAGCTTCAGCAGCATAGGCAGTGGCTGCTGGTAAATGAAGTCTGCTACGGGCCCAGTCTAGCCTGTGGGCTGCACTTTGCCCTCCCCTGAGTTAGCCCAATCTGTTGGATGCCTGTGTGTGTTTGAAGTACAGCCCCAGGGCTGGGAAAGCCCTAGGGTTGTGTTCTTACTGTGCCCCCACCCCAACCCAGACTGGGCTATATTTAGCCTCCCAATCCTTCAATTCGTGATGGACAGCCTCCCTCCAGACTCTCTAGACACCCAATCCCACCAACCACCTACTCCCCCCGGACCTGCTAACCCCTGTGGACCCTGTACATGCCACTCCCACTCAGAGTTCACACATCTTAGAAGTAGACCAGGTATAGCGAACGGCTGTGTGCACCCAAAGAATTTACTCTTTGGAAGAAGAAACAGAGGTATGTGCAAGTAACCATAATGATTCTGTTCATCAACTCCCTTGTCTTTTTTCAACTTCACTAATACAGAAAACTTTATTTTCACCAATCTGTAGCATATAACATTTTTTTAGTTCTTTTACTTGAAGCTGCCAGGTCTTCGTGGCTAAGCAGGACAAATATGAACAATTTCCCTCATCCAACAAAACCTTCCATACTGTAGTGGCACCAACTCAGCCCTGCATCGTTTACTCCACCACTTATAATAAGTCTTTCTGCTTCAGCCACCTGGAAAGGCTAGAGGAATAAGAAGTGAGTCAGAGTACACTGCAGTATCTCTGCAAAAAAACCCATTATCAAGGAATACCTGTAATAGACTGTGGCTGAATCTACACAAGATGTTGACTGTGCAGTAGCTCATTATTACTGTACAGTAGTTTATTTCTATTGTGCAGCAGCTCGTTATTATTGCTCCATACCATTTCATGGCATGAAGCATGATGCGGCACTAGTGTGCAATAGTAACAAGCTATTGCACAGTCCGAATCACCAAAAAGCCATGCAGTGATGCTACTGTGCAGTAACTCTGATTACTGTGCAATCATTTAGTAGCTGTGTATGCAAGTACTAAATGACTGTGCATTAAGAGCTGCGCAGTCAGTGTCCTGTGAAGATGTGGTCTGTGCATTCAAGTTGGAGGAATGCAACCGTTATCTTGCTCTCTATGCCTGGGTTGAAGCAAAAGTCATTTATAAAGAATGCAAAGGGATTCTTTTTTAGTGACGTTGTTGGATGAAATGAACCTTTAAATCCCAATAGTTTTCTAGCTTAGAAGCTAATTAACCGGAGTTGACCAGAGCTTTAGATTAGGTGTGATTAGGAACTGATGTAGGGAACTGTACCGAAACACTGATTTTAAACCTGCTGGGGATCTAGGCCAGCATGCCGTGTTGACTCTCACCAAAGAAAGTCTCCTTTCAGTGTAGCCTTGGTGGCTACCAGCACTTACTAAAATAAAGCTGTCTAAGACAACTATGTATGCTCCCCTAAGTACTACACACTATCTAACAAAGCTTGATGCTTAACTGGTAAAGAAAAGAGTACCCTGTGTTTTATATGACCTAATGATTTGTTATGGGTCCGGTTCAGTCATTTTGTGTCTATGGGGAATGACTGGCCATTTCTTTCATTTGTTGCTGCTGTTCTCCTATTAATCCTTTTCCACACTTTCCCACCCTATGAGTGAATTTTTACATCTCCACCTGGGTGCATTACTTGCTTTCCATATTAATGCATTGCTTGTTTATTCTGGTTCTAAACCCTGTTTCATAGTGGGGCTTCTCCCTTTTTAAGGATGCTTATATGTAAGAAACAGAGCCACTGTAATCCATGAAGGTAGGGTTATTACTGAGTGACAGGTGCCCCATTCCTGTTGCACTCTCTAAATTTAGAAACAAATCCTTTCTTTTCCCATACATGATTTATTTCTTTTCATTTCCACCAGACTAAAACTTTCCCTTATAACTTTCCCTTTATATTTCAGTTTCTGCTATTCCATGAAGGAAGCTAGCACTATTCCTCTTCATCAAATAGACACATTACAGACTCCTCTGTTATAATATAGACTTGTTCATTCATGTGAAGCCGTTCTGAATTTCACATGTAAGACAGGTCAGCTGGGATAGGTAAAATGTTAATTATAGGAAAGAGAATGAAATTTTGGAATAGATTTAAACTTTCTCTTTCATCTCCATGAAGTGATTGAGGATTATTTCACATTAAAGGGAGAGAAATGTTATTTTTAAAATCCGAACTGGAGCCTCTCTCACATGGATCACTTCCTACTGAGAGGAAGTAGCAGCAGTAACAGCTTTGTAAAAAGAGACAAGTGGTAGCTAAAGCCAAGTACACCCTGCATAGCTTTGGGATGAAGAAAAGAAAGTTTTTAAAAACAGTGGATACTTATGTACAAAAAAGAATACTAACCGCTCCAAAGTTCAGGAGCTGGATAGACGAGCATCAGGATATGTGTCTATGTAATTGTAATTATATTGTATATAATTTTCTTATTTCTTATTTTTGCAGCACAGAGAAGCATTTTTATGCTTATCACATACAATATTTAGACATGGGTTGAACTCTTGGCCCCACTGAACTTTGGGGATTTTGCCATTGACTTCCATTAGGCTAGGATTTTACTCCAAATCTGCACACTAAAATTCTTACAGTTTTTTATATAAGTTCATGATATGGGGAATGAAACAAGGAATGAAAGGAAATAAAAGGGATTTATAGCAATAAGACCGTTCAGTTACTCCACTTAGATGCACACGGATCAGAGTGATTCAATAAAAGTAATTTGTTCATGCTGGAGAGCAGTCTTTGGTTTCACAATAGAGAAGAATGAACCACCCGAAACAGCTAGTGTCTGGTTTATATTTCAGAAAAATGTCTGTTAATTTTATACCTCTACTCACTTTGTAGTAGGCTAACTAGATATTATGTAAAAGAAAAAGTATTTTTTGTCAATTTAGAACCAGCAAATTAACTGTTTTTAAATTTAACCTACTATACCCACGTTATTTATATGTAATATAGATATAGAGGAGGTCTCAATTGCTCTTTCTCAATCCTTTCATTATTTTAGATGTCATTTTTAGCTAACATTTAGCTAAATACGGCTAAAAAATATGCACAATTAACAGTACAAAAAAAAATATATCTGTGGTTGAAACAGTAGCTCAGCTTATTTTTTGTAGTGAGGTCTTTAGAACAGGATCACCAGGCTGATGGAAATCATTAGAGAACAAGGACATGTTAAACTCAAGTTATGGAGCAGCAAGTCACAGAGTCAAGGAAGATGTATTGTTAAGGGATGCTTCTCAGAGGGGTTGTGAGGTTTTCAAAGTCTGGTGCAAAGTGAGAATATGGGGTTCTTTAGTTTCATAATCATAGTGTAATGACAAAAAAAAGAAGTCTATTGCGCCATATAAAAATAATACAAAGTTAGAAAAAACATTTAGTATAATCGTTCATAGGCAATTCATTCAAGAAATGAAATCCATTAGGGTTGAACCTGGCACATTTAGGCATTTGGATATTTTCTCTACATTGTTGTTATGAATACACAGAGGAGATCACACTCTTTTTACAGACCAACTTAAAAAGAGAAAGAATTGGTTTTATTTCTCATGGTTTTTTAAAGCCTGATGTATGGACACTGATTGCTAATTGACAACATATTTTATCTACAGCTCAAGGAACGTTATGGTTTCTGTATTATGAATTAATAAAAAAGAAACAAACCTCAAGAATGAGTTTACAGCACACAGTAAAATATACATTAAAGGCCACTTCTAATGGGTCAGCACTTTGATTCATTAATGTTTTTGATGATACTAAAATACACTCGATGTTCTCAATGTATGCATATTCATTACAAGTTTTTAACTCGTTTTCTTGTTTTGCCCTTTTTGTTTTGTATTTCTGTGATAATTTGCAAAGAAATCTGCCAGCTGGATGGTTCACCAAAATGGCCAATTTTAAAATCATGCAGCAGAATGTTAATTAAAGCAAATTTCAGTTGCGGAATTATTTTTTACATTAGCTATTTTGTGAATAAATCTAAATAATAAATACACTGGAGAATTTCAGGGGTGTAGGTTCTAGCCATGTTGGTCTAAGGGCATAGGCATACAAGGTTCTTTGGGTAAATCTGGGATCTTTTATTAGACCAACTCAGGTAGTTTGAAAAATTCTTCTTTGCAAGCTTTTGCATATAAATACCCTTCATCAGAATGAGGAAGCATCTACAGTTAGTGTGTGCTCTTCCTGGATGGAAGGAATAGTCAAGAAGCCAGAGGCTATTCCTTCCATCCAGGAAGAGCACACACCAACTGTAGATGCTTCCTCATTCTGATGAAGGGTATTTATTTCCAAAGACTTGCAAAGAAGAATTTTTCAAACTATTTGAGTTGGTCTAATAAAAGATACCAGTTTTACCCAAAGAACCTTGTATAGCGATCATGAACTTACCCAAACAGATAACTTAAAAGTAGTTGCTCTGTCAACTGACTTCTATTTTGTTGTTCCCTTGCTGATGATGAACTCCCCAAAGCTGCAATTTAGAAAACAGAACATTGTTCTTCACAGAGCATTTACCAGCTTTTTCACAGTTATTGGTGATCAGATACTAATGATGTAGCAGCTTTTTAAACACAAATAGTGGTCTAAATTAGGAAGTTGGCCTGTAGTTTTCACAAGTCATTAGCAATAGCATTAGTAAGTAGCATTTGTGATGTAGAAGCCTTTTAGGTTGCTTTTAAATAAATATTTTTAAAGTTTGATTTCTGATATTGTTGATGGATCTACATCAGGTTGGGCAAAATATGGCCTGCAGGCTGGATACAGCATGCAAAGGGATTTTGTTTGGCCTGTGGTCCAGGTGCTGTCCAGGCCATGGTGTGTCCCACTGCCCCTTGGGCATGCAGTGCAGCTGGAGCAGCTCTGCAGCTAGACTCCCTTTTTAGGAAGCTCAGGAAGCAGTGGCTCTAGGCTGCCACCACCCCTGACCTTGTGGTAGTGATGAGGACCCATATGCACAACCACGACCACAGTCCACCCCGTGCCCACTCTGGACTCAAGTCTGGCAGAGTGGACCAGCTCAGGACCAGCTGGAACCCGCATGCACAACCCCAGTCCCAGCCTGGCACTGCTCCAGACTCACCTGCCCACACTGAGAAGTGGCAGCAGTGGCAGTGGGAAGGCAGAAGCTACTGCTTAGTGTGAGGGGAAAAGTGGCCCTTCCCCTTCACAACTGCCAGGCCCTTCTTTCTGCAACTGCCCAGAATCCTCACCTGGACTGTTCTGCTGCTCTTTGGCACTGTCACTGCTGTCCTGCTGGGCAGCCCTGGAGATGGCAGTGATGGTGGTGGAAAGGATCTGCAGGGAATCCCGTGCACAGGCTCCAGGCAGCTGCAGCATAAAGGGCCCAGTAGCAGTGTGAGGGGAGGCTTCTGAATGTTTGGGAGTGATGTGGATATAATGGGCTAGATTAACTACTCTGTTCAGCTGCTTGGGCACGTACAGACATTATACTTAGACAGGTCTAAGTAACTCAATCTAAACTCATAACCATACAGAAGTTCAGTGCATATCTGTGAAAACAACCTAACATAGACCTCATCTGATGTACACTCAATTGAGATAGATTCAGGTTAGACCAGTGTACCAAACTTATGTATTGTTTCCCTATCAATTCAAATTAGATCACTATCCTATGGCATCCCAGCCTCCTTTGCGCCCCTACTATATCTCTCTCACAGGGAGGTGTACTAGCACTTGGTCCATGCTCAGTTGCATTGGCCAAGCACCTAGTATAGAACAGTGCTCCACACATGCACCATATGACTAGAGGTAAGAAGTTTCTATAGGGTTTGAAGTCATGACGTACTTTTAAAGTCTGGGCATGTGCAGTGTATAATGGTAATGCACCTATTTATCAATGTTGATATGTTCATTAATAAGTCAGTTATGATAATGTTGCTTGTATTGAGTTAAAATAGTTTGAATTGATTAGTCCTTTTAAGTATTGCCCAGGTTTCAATTTGATTAGGTATTGTACAAAGGGTGATGATTGGACCACTGGGTGAGTGACAGATGGCATGATTAGAAGGCTAGAAATCCTGTCCAGAGTAGCCAGCAAGGGCTCAGGCTCGGCCTCACTCTCACTCTGGCTGGACAGTTCTGATTCTAGGCTCTTGGGGTTGGGAGTTTGTTGAATGTAGGTTCCTTACTCACTGGTCATTCAGACTGAGCTTTCTAAGGCTTACCTGTCTTGCGCTCTTTCCTTTGGGCTTTGGCTGTGGAAGCTATAGTTGAGTAAAGTATGACCCTTTCCCTATCTGAGGTGCTAAGTACCTAAGAAGAGAAAAGCCTCAGGGACTGTCAGAGGATTTCTCCTGATGACTAGGCCCAGGGTGTTCTTGCCTACCATCTGCGGTTTCTGGGTTGTTTGTGAAGTTGCATAGCAGTTACTCTGTAGTGACCAAAGATCATTGTAATGTGTAGTTGATTAGTTGTGTGACCGGGGACGTTGGGTTTGGGATGTGTGTTGGATTATTGTCTTGTTGAGTGTATTTTATTGTGTTGTGGCTCAGGTGTTGCGGGAATATTGTTGGGTAGTTGTTTCATGGGTTTTTTTTGTCTAATACAGTTTCTATTGCTCAACCTACCTGTGTTGTAGTGTGTAACTACTCTTCCTAACTTTGAGTGGGGCCAGACAGTAAAACAATGCTCAGGGAAATTAACATACTTTAATGCCCTGAACCTGACTACCTGTTGGTCATAGAGGATAAACCACCCTCTGGATTAATTAGTTAATTGGCATCACCATGGACGGTCCTTCACTAGCAGGCCCCATACCTGGGCTGTTCCAGCCCAGGGAAGAACAGTCCTGCCTAAAATCTCTAGCCACCTCTCAGCCACAGGCAGGAAGTGGGGGGAAGCAAGCCATCTGTGTCCACTGCATGAGTCCCTAAGCCATACCTGCACCCCCAACATTCTCTCATGAAGTATCCAATGATGAACATGCAGAACCCAACACATGTTCATCATGGTCTCCAATCCTGGCACATCAACACCACATCTCAGAGGCCAGAGAAGGCATCCTACAACCTGGACAGCAGCATAGTCACCTGTCCCAACCCCTTGAAGAAGGATCCATTTTGGGCAGCTCAGTTCTTGTGGTTCAGGGTGGTAGGTAGAAGAACATCAGGACTGGGCCTGCACAGAGGCAACCCTGTGACATCCATGGCTCAGATACTGTGTTAAGGTACCTGGACCATGTGCACCTCGAGTGCATCGAGGCTTTCTTGGCCTGCAGATACAGGGTCCAAGACTTCTAGGGCTGGGAGAACACCCACACCAGGGCAAGAAGATTGATGCCTCTGGAAATGTCAGGAGTAGGTTGGATATGGCTAACTGTCTCAGTGTTGCAGGTAGAGGACAATGAAAATTTATGGGCTGGGGAATGTGATGTTGTCAGCATCATGTGTGTCTGCTGGACACACCTGAAAAGTTCAAGGTTGTAGGTGTCCACTGGCTAGGCCACCTCCCAGTCAGTCTGGAGCAGGGGCTACACATAGCTGGATTGAGGAAGAGCCATATACCCGGGCTTGCCCCTACACACCATTTTATCCATCCATCCATTCATCTTGCAGCTGGACCCTCACCCACATGTGCATGCCAGGGCCACATGGGCACCACTACAGATTATGGAAGACCCCATCCCATCCTCCTCCAGTAACCAACCCCAGTCATACAGCTGGAGCCATGATGACATGTGGAATGTCATGACCATCTGGGATGAGCAGGAGACCCAAGACCAGCTCCACAAAGAGCACTACACCAGGTATGTATTCTAACACATTGCCCAACAGGTGCAAGTACAGGGCTACAACAAGGCCTAGGTGCAGTGGTAGGTCAAGATGAAATGAGGGCAATTTCAGTACAAACAAGTTCATGATGCCAATAAAAATACTGGGAGCAGGAAGTAGAGCATGCCCTTTCACAAGGAGCTGTCCTGTTTCCTCATCATGGAGAGGCCATCCCACACATGTATGCCTTATACCAGGGCATAGAAGGAGGAAGGACTTGCCAGCAGGGACCCCACTGCAGGTAGAGGTACAGAAAGACCCTGGAATGACAGGATAACCAGGTACCCAGGAGCAGGTCCCTGGGGATCACAGGGTACAAGGTCTGCTGGTGGTGGTAGTTCCTGAGGACTCTGGCCCATTGGTGTTGGTCCCCGGAACATAAAAGGATCTAGAATCAGATGTGTACCTGCAAGTAGAGTTGATCTTTCTTGGGCAAGGTCAAGTGGACAGATCATGGTGCCTAGGTCCAAGGAAAAAGCTCTGATGCCATGGTCATTGCAACCTAGGACCGGGACTTCCACCTCATGGGAGCCCTCCCTGCCCTCCTCAGTCCTCAATCCCATGGACTACAGCCAAACACGCAGCCCCAGGACACTATTCCCAACACTATTCCACTCCCGCTCTTACATCTCTTTGTTGCTCCCTTCCAAATCTATAAAGTGTACCCTAGTCCCCCTGACTTCCAGTGCAGCAGATGCTACCACAGCACCCATGCCTAACCTTCCTCCTGTGTTCTGATTGAAGATGAAGGCACTGAGTGAGGATGCCTTGCTTCTGAGGATGGTATGGCTCTACTGTACTCCACAGAACTATGACAGGGACCCAGGCACCAGGGAAATACAAAAGCCCTGGGGAGAAAGAGGGAAAGGAGAAGACAGGGAGGGAGGTAGCAATGCAATGATTCCCCAACAGCCTGAAGGCCTTTATAAGCCTGTCACCAAGGTGGTCACCAGGCCCATGTGGTTGATGAACACCCAGGTGCCATGGGACAAGGCAGAGGATGAGGAAGTGAGTGCTTTTCATGGTCCCATGCAGCTGGGGAAGCCTATGTGGTGTAAGGTGGCAATCATCTTTTGTGGATTGATGAGGTAGATGAATCAGTTGGCCAGAATAGTCTGGATGCCCAAACGCACCTCCTGCACAGTCTCTCTGGCTATGGACTTGCTCATGGTGAACTGGTTGGTGATGTCATGGAGACTGCTGAGGTTGGCCAGCTTCAAGATGGCAATGGCTACTCAGTTCTTCAGAGTGAAGGGTAGCTACACACTGATGTACTCACACGCAATGTGGTGAGAGGGAAGCTGGGTGGCAATGTCCATGAAGCTGGTCTGGTGCATGTGGAAGGTCTGGACCCACTGTTTGTTGTCCTATGTGTCCAGTACAACCTGCTCCCGCCAGCTGTTGCCAGTGGCATAGGTCCAAAACCAGTGTACATTGGTCTGGAGGTGGTGCCAGTGGTGGTGCCTATGTCCCTTACATCCTGGGTGGCCTCATCTTCATCAGCCATGTATAAGTTGGTGGCCTAGTCCAGGTTGTTTGATAGGTGATGGGCACAGGATATATAGGTAATCCCCAACAGAATGGCTGATAGTTGGCTCAAAATGCAGTATCTTTTGTTCAGTACTTGAATAGGCTTGTTGCTGTATCTGTGTTTCTCTAAGTATTTAACGCTATAGAATATTGGCAGAAAATAACATTTCAATTTTCCATGGTGACAGAAAAAAATTGAACGATTTTGAATGATTTCTTCGAAATGAGCTATTCAGTTTGTACTCTAAAATAAATCTGCTTTTGTGAGTTGAGGACAAATGCAGAAACAGATTTGGGTGCTTTGCATATTATTGACAATCTCATTATAGCAGTTCTTCTGTTCCTACTATGACATTACTTCAATTCATCATGTTTTATGGAACTACCTGAATAATTATATTTATAGCATCTGGAGTTGTGTGAAACATCTCACCATCACTGAAAAGCATTCTAGTTTCATGGCAAAGAAATTTTACTTATTTGGAAGAAAGAAGATAGTTTTTATTACATGTAGAATGTGTTTGGGTAGCTTTGGAATTTCAGCTTTGAAATTTCAGCCAAACTATTCCACGTTTTTTCTTTTTTTGTGTGTGCAGGGGATGGGATTCTACTGTTGAACAAAAAAGTATTATAACCCCAACAGTAGCACTAAATTAATGCACTTATCTTTTTGCTTTGCAACATGTAGACTGATGACATAATTACCAGCTTTAGTGCAAGGCAGATTACATCTATAGCTCTGATACAACCACACCATGAATAGGTCAGACAGATTCCTTTCTACATCAAAGAAAGGAAGAACTCTGGACCAGATGGTGATTCATAAGGCATCCACTCCTTATTTCTGCTTGCACACCATTGATAAAGTTGTGATTTACAGAATAGCAGTCTAGTTTCTGGTCTGCCTGGTCTCTCTCCCAGGGTTTGTCAAAATATCCTAGACCTCTAATGAACACATTGCTTAAAAAGAAAATATATTGACCAATAGGGAAGGCACTCCAGTCTACATATATCTGAAGACTCAAACCACCAAACAAAAAAAGGAAATTATTTAAAGTATTTAAAAAGGAATATAAATAATGTGAGTTGATGAATGAGAAAATGTAAGTAGAATACAATTGGGGGGAGGGGAGGGAAATAAAGACCTCTGTATATGGAACTAAGTAGGCTGAAAAAATTGGAGGGGTAGAATCCCCGTAATAAATTGGAAACTAGACTCGGTGTAACTATCTGTTGTAAGGAACAATCCTTCCATTAGTTAAATCACTGTAGAAGTCAGTGCCATTAACAAAATTAGGGTCTTTCTCAGAGCGAGCTCTCTTGTTAGATTCAGTTATGGGACTTTTCCCATGTTTGAGAACCTAGCATTTGTTAAATGTTGAACCTAAAAAAAATTGAATGAGTTGTAAAGTTCAAATAGATTCAGGCATATCATGGCTCTGAAGTGATCTATTTGTATCATTCTTCAATGTTACAACTGCTCCAACCTCAAAAATGCAAGATGACATTAATTTTAGAGCACTTTAAGTCAAATGCAATTATGGAGTAAAAGGTTAACTGTAAAGGCATATTAACCATCTTTACAGAAGAAAAATGCATTGAATCCTATCTCTATTGACCACCTGGAATGCCCCATGATTTATTTCATCATGAATTTCTTCAGATGAATTGTTTGTAAGTGAATGAAGCCTTCTGAAAGAGTAAATATGTTTTAGACAGATTCAGAAAATCCTATAGCAGAAGTGCTGCTTCATTAAAATATTTTGACAGTAAAACTCACCTCTCTTCCATAAATGCAAGGGCAATGTAACCAGCGTGGTTTCATTGTACCAAGGAGGACAAGTAATAGAAAAATGATTCAGGAGGATTTTTCAACAAGGGCATGGTTCAGAGTATTAGGTGGTATAGGATATGAAGGAAGCTTAGGGGTGGATTTGTGAATAGCTGAATAAGCATGTGCCTATTTCAACATCTAATAGCTACACCTAAGTCCTCTGGATAAATTAAATCCCTCCCAGTGAGTGGAGGGAAGATAAATTAAATTTAAGTGGTAATGGCTGCCCTAGGTTGGCACTAAAGGAGGATTTTTGCCTCTTCATTTTTTTTCCTCTCTAATCCTTTGCAAGAGACCAGTGTTTGGCTCTCAGGTTACTGCAATTAAACAATATAATAATAATCAGAATGCTCAAACCTGGTGAATGTGGGGAAATATTATCCCCATATTTAAATGCTGGGGCAGGCAGCAGTGGTGTGACCTGTTAGAGCTACACAGGAAGCCAATACCAGAAGTGGAATAAAAACACAGGAATTTCAGGCTTTTAGTTCCATAGAACATAGAGTTTGTTTATGATTTTTTTTCTAGTTAATATTTTTTTCAAAGCTTTGAGCATGCATTGAATGTGAAGTTGTATAATACTGGCTTTCTTCCAAACATAGCTCAAGGCAGGCACTGCTCAAATTTCCCTCCATCGGTTCTTATAGTGCCCCTCAATATACCTTTGAGCTGTGTAATAATTTGCTTATGGAACATGTATATGCAAAGTTCATTTTTATATTCCCTTACCACAAAAACAAACATGTTCAAATTTTCCCTCAAGCCTTTTTGTTTTCTCTAAAGAAAATTAAGACAAAAGCAATGCTGCCAACTCACTCAGCCAGAACTTCACTATCTCTGCCTCGGGCTACCTTAGCATCCTTCTTAAATATAATAGTTAATTGAGTGACTAATCCAGGGTTTCAGCTGCATACCCCGTTTGAACATTTCATAGCGGGACACAACCATGTACCAGCTGGCACACACCAACCCCATTCCCTGCAAAAGTCAGTTATCAGATTTCATCTGTGAATCAAATTGTGTTTGAAAAATATAGCTAGGGTGAACAGGATGGGCAAAGACCCAAAGAAAATCAGTACATATAGAAATGTGCGAGGGTTATCTTCCATATCAGCCTTCGAAGTGGTTTCGTAGGTGACTGAGTGGAAGAGGGACAGCATGGCCTAGGGCTTGCTGCACATTTCCCTTCAACTTTTACTTCGTATTTTGCCAGCACCCTACGGTAAAGGGTCTGTGCTCAGAAAACAAAATCTTTCAAAAGGTTTGCTTCAGTGATTCTTTGAGGATCATACTCCATTAAACTCCAGGCCCAATTGAATCACAGTTTGAACAGCCCTTGGCCCTAGTTTTGAAAGCATTGGCCACTGCTAATGAAATGATGTAAAGGACAGCAGAACTAACCTTTTATTTTTCTACCTTGGACTGAGTTCTATTTAGCAACGACACGAAATTTCTATCAGGTTCCCTCCGTATGGTCCTTTCAGGCCTCCAATAAAGGAATGAATACCAGAGCAAAGCCTTTACCCATTCAGCTTTCAGCTCTGTTAACTTTCAATACCAGAAATGTATTTAAAACCGGGTAAGGTTTGTTAACTCTAATATACCACTGTCAGTCATCCTGATCCAAAAGAATAAAACTATATATGTGATAGGATTAGCAATTTAAATGAAACCATTTTACTTCTTGAAAATAGGCTACTGTGGAACAAAAAAAAAAGATTGTGTAAAGGATCACATTAACCTACAGCAATAATATTATAGCAGCACTGTTCATGATACTATGGTTAAGATTGTTCCAATATGTCTCGTCCCTCACCCCATAGCTTACAGTGTTCACGTTATTTGGCCTTAGAATTTAATACTATGTTCAAACTAGGAGGACCGTGTAAGGTCTCAAACCAAAAGTCAAACTGTAAGATGAAATACCGCAGATCTTTAGTCTGCAATCAATTGCAGGGCAAATAGTTGTTTTCTAAAACCCTGGAAATACCCATGTGCAGTACTGTATGTGAAAAGAAACTGTTGCTTATGCATCATTACAGAGTCATAATGTTAATAAATCTGATTAATTTATTTGCACAAGGGAATATACTTTCTCTCTTTCCCTGTCCTGCATGTGCATTGAGAGTAATGTAGGGGATATGAAGGTGTCTGTAAGCAAATAATAACATACTGTGTTACATTCGACTGAAACCAAATAAATGGTTATAGCCCAAATAGATGCCCCTTTTAATTAAAGATACCCATATCCATTTTGTAATCATTGAGTAATCCTGTCCCTGCTTATTATCTGGAAGTGAAATGAATAACTCTGGGTTCAAGATAGCTATAACAAAATTGCAGTTGTTATTGTAACTGTTGAAGTTATAGGAAGTACAGTTTGTCAAGCCAACAGTTACCTGTTATTTTTAAATAGAGTGATATTCCAGCACACACAAAGCAGTTGGTTTCTGACTGTTATTTGATATTAAAAATGGTATAACTATCATTTTCAGTAATACATAACAGTCAGGAATGAACTGAAAGGGATACACCTTCCCCACCCAAGTTTTCAATTAAGCAGCTTTCATTTGGCAAAAGAAACCTAGAGCTTCATTCTTCTAAAATCACAGATTTCTCAACTATGAAAAGCAAATCTTCAATCATCTTAAAATGTTATTGTGGGAGGTGGAGGCTTAGCTAATCTTTTTGAATGCTTTCTACTTCCCTTCCAGTCTGTCATGCACAATGTATTATCATAAAGATCTACTACTTTTTCCTAAAAAGTGAGCACTGTTACAAGGGGAAGAGTGAGTCTGGTCATCATCTGGGAGACAAGTGAGAAGTCCAAGATAAGTGAGAAGTCCAGGATACCTGATTAAGTGCAATTTTGAATACATTGCAAAGGCATACTTTTTCTTGTGAAATCAGCCTTCAGTTCTACACAAAATGGATTTGCAGTGGAAATATAGGCTACATGGTGTGTGTTCTGTACTTGTAAGTGCACGTTATTTTACTTTCAGGTATAGAGTAGGTCTCAAAGGGATAATAGAGGAGAAGGACTGCCTTTTAAATTATCATATGTTGAAGGGAGAAGATTTATTTCATTGTCTGCACTGTACAGAATGAGAGAGAACATGTGCCAAATAAAATAGAAATTAGGAGTTAGGGATACAGCTTCTGAATCAGAACTTCATAGACTTTAAGGAGGTTGCAAGTGAGAAAGGAACAGTGGAAACAACCTTGGTCATACTCATTTCACTCTCCCCTTCATTATCCAGTCTCTCCCACTGTGTGACACAGGACACTGGGCAAGATGGACCTATGGTCTGACCCGGTAAATAGCAATTCTTATGTTCTTATGCTCTCATGGAACTCAGCTGCTAGTCAGCTTGATACTATCATATATGTAGACTTTTTGAAATGCTTAAAATGGGCTTTGAACATGAAGAAATATCCGCCCTTGATTTTAAAAAGGCAGTGGCTACTGAACACCTATTAAAGACAACAGTATTGAAAATTGGCCTTGAATATTATGCATAGTTGCCATATTTGAACACATTATTAATTGGGAAAGGTCAATACCTCATTTTATGTTCTACTTGTCAGTTAAAAGAAATTTTCTATTTAAAAAAAAAA
>JAGPOW010000229.1:9821489-9832931 GCA_030014935.1 Caiman crocodilus | reverse complement strand
AAAAAAAAAATAACCTTGCAGCAGTTAGCTAGAACAATGAAATTGATTCTATCTCAGTCTGTCTATGTCCTAAGGGAAAGCATTTTAGGAAGCCAGTGCTGACATAATGATGCATAAAGGGAAAACAGCATGATGTAAATGACTCAAAAGATTTAATTTAACTTTAATGCTAATATAGGGATGCTCCTTCATTCCTTGTTTATCCAAAACAGTTGCTGGAATCTGTGAGACTTTGGACTGAGAAAGGGAGGGGAAAAGGAACATAAGATCAAGGTATAAAGGTGTTTTTCTTATACATTTTTTTTCTTATTTTTTCTCTTTAAATATATATCTTCAAGGAGCTTCTGTACATTTGCATTGTCCAAAGTATTTTAAGTTGTAAGAAAAGAAAAAAAATAGTGAATTTACTGTGTAATATAATATTGTGTGTGTATATGTGTAATGTAATACACATCAATGCATGCAAATATGTATTTCTTACTTTTACTTTTTGATGTTAAAACACAGTAACAGTTTTGGGAGCAGGGACCCAAACCAAGGGCTTTTCTCTCTTTCTTGTGGATGCCCTAACCATTGGACTACAGAATCATTTCCTACTCATTCTTTGTCTTTAGTCACTGAATTTGGTACAGAGTGGCATAGCTTCCACAGGAGAGGTGGAGAGTGTAGTCCTACCCAGGAGAACTGTGGTTCTGGCAGTCTTTTGTGGGTAGGGGCCTACCTAAGTCACGGTGAGACAAAGGGTTTTTTGCATGCTGTTTGTGCCATGCAGGGCTGATTGTGTGGGCATTTTGCAGTGGCCCCACCCCTTGCTGCTGATTGGCAGAGGAGCCCCAGTGATGCTGCTCCTCACTGCTGATTGGTGAAGGGTGTTTTCACTCATTCTACATCACTACTTTTTTGTGGAGGGGGAGGTTGGAGGGGGTTCATTTCTTGGGAAATGACAGCCAGTACTGGATTTCCTGGCATTGCAGGGATCACGGGCAATGCTATTTTATGCAGTTTCCCAGAAATCCACAAAACCACAATTTAGGTAGGTCCCTACTTATGGGATGTTAGAGAGGCGAGTTTGAGTCTCTCTTGACTTAAAGAAGGAATTAAATGTGTGTTTACCACTTCCTGATTCAGGTTTTTGACTGCTAGGCTATTACTTAGAAGTGGGGCGCTGCTGCTGCTGCTGCCGCCACTGCCTCTGCTGCCGCCACCACGACCACTGCTTCCACCTCTAGAATCACCATTGTGAAACAAAGTGGTATCTACAACTACATTTTTTGAGAAACCCCATCTGTATATGGTGAGTGCACACTGACAGAGAGGCATCTACTTCTGGATCCTGATTGATCTCAGGCTGCACTAAGTGTTGCACTGTAATGCTGTCATGACTTGAGATCATTTTGGATATGTGCATAAGTGCAACTGTACATGTCTGCAGAAATTAGAATAAAAAGTTAAGGTGTTCTTGGAATTTAGGCTCTTCCAGGGTTAAGTGACCACTGAACAGGGATTTTTTAGGATTCCAGTTTCAGATTTAGGTGCCTGTGTTTTCCTACACCCCACTCCAGAGGCTTCAGTCCTATTATGGATGTGACTGTAGCAAAGCCTTTTACAAACCAATTAATTTCAGCTTCACTTCTGACACTATTACCCATTGTCTCAGCCAGCTTGCAATCTCAAGATGCAAAAGCGAATTATTAGCTTATAAGGAACGGAAAGATTATGTGATTTACCCAGGCCCACACAGAGTGTAAGAAGAGATGCTAACTGAACTAAGGTCTTTTGAGTTTAAGTCAATACCTTAACCACAAAGTCACATTTCCTGTCAGCTGCATATAGGTATCCTCACTAGTATTTGAGCTGAATCCATAAAAGGTGACTTAAGTGGAAAAAAATATTAAAACTATTTTAAATCCTTAATCAAAACTCTGAAATATATTCAAATACTTGATTTATAAGTGTATTTCTTCCTTTTTCTTATCTTTCCACAATTTCTGCCACCTCCTGTTGTTACACATACTTCAGGCCATTTTGTTTGTGATATTAGAAGACGGGTTCATATGAAAGAAACCTGCACAAAAGCGTATCCCATGTGTGTGCTTTAATGTCAGTTCATTTGCAAATATAGCTAGGTAAATACCCTCATTAATGACTACTTATAGATAAATGTGTATGTGCCTAGCAAATATATATTATTTTATATATATTAATGAAGCCATATATATATATGTATGTAATATGTGTGTATGTGTGCATATATATGTGTATATATATGTATATATACACCCCCCCTTAATATACATACTCATGTGTTTGTGTACTAGTCTATCTTAATCAAGCCATTGACAACTGTAGAAGAAGCAAGGAATTCTGAATCTGGAACTTCAAACTATAATATAGAAAATCGTGCCTAGCATGTGTGCTGGATATTGTATATTTTTGTTCCCAGTTCTTCCCTCCCTCCCTTTCTCTCCCCACCCCACAGTGGAATAACAGTAATGTAGCTTGTATAGCAATGAGACAGTACTGCAATTTATGGCATGGATTACAAGGAAGAAGACTTCCGTCATACACTCCCTTAGTTTTCACATATTTTGTGCCTTAGGCACATGAGTACAGGAGTTGTTCAGTCAGAAATACTGACTGTCATGACTCTGCTTCTGATAGTCAAATGTGGCACATCCCAAGGGTTTTGGAACTGTTATTTTAATATAAAATATTTGTTCAACAAACAAACAAACAAAAAAACTTGCACCTGAAAATCCACATGTACAATCTGGCTGCCAAAAGGATAGGTTTCCATACTGATTAAATTGGGTTGTTCTACCATTACCAGGCCCTGGCTATGCTTGCTTCTATCTCAGTTTTGAACTCTGCTTCAGAATTGCAAATATCTACTTGTCGGTGCATTCCACCTTCGAAGATTTAAGGGTAATACATTTATTACACTTAGGCCTCCTCTGCACATGCAGATAAAAGTGTGATGGGATAAAATGCACGATTCACACAATTATGTCTTCTGCCATGCGACATGTGCATGGCAGGAGATGCGACTGTGGGATTGCACATTTGATCCCATCATTCCTTATTGCTGGTTCAGGGGGTGCTTGATTGTGGGTTCCCCCTGCACCAGCAAGAAATAGGTTCCTGCATCTGGAAGCCCCCTGAGCGAAATCCCTTGGGTGGTGGCAATTGAGGCAGCCATATTTCCCAGGCCTCAGGGGGGTTGTGAAATCCCTGATTTCTGGGAATCACAGCTGCTTTGATCCTCAGGGCCTGGGGGTTCACATTGGGCATGGTACACCCATGCAGCTGGGAGCCCTGTCAGTTGACAGGGCTCCTAGCCTCAGGGAAGACCCTGCTACATGTGCAAAATAAAGCTGGATACCAACCAGCTATAAAATTAAAACATATTTTCAAAGTCTAACTTTATAGTTTGTAGGAGCTTTTTATCACGTAACAAGTTATTTGCACATGTAGCTGGTCTTAAAGTCATTGCACAATTACTAAGTTAATTGTGCAATACCTGTAATGTGTACATGGGCCTTAGAGGCCTATATCTTATGCAGCATCATGGCTACTGTATACCTAATTTAAATGGATACAATCACACTTGTAAGTGGGCTGCTGTATGTTTCCACATCTGCCCAAATAGACAAGAGACAGCAAGACTGGTCTGATATGTGTGAAAAGAGGTTGTATACCCACCAAACTGCACAGCTGCTAAGGCTTTGCTAATTGCTGCTGAACAATGGTGCTCAGCGGTTCAAAACCTTTTCTCACTACTCATTGCTTTATAAGATCAAGTTCAGGAACAAGCTCGACAGAAAGTCTGTATTCTATCAAAAAAATATATGTATATAGTGCCTATAGCTTTACATAGATGAGAAATCCCATATGGTTCAGAGGATGTTGCTTCTATCACAGTTCCCACGGGACTAGACATCTTTTATATATAAATACCTATTCAGTAAAATAAATCAGTTCCAAGTACAGACATGATTTATCTTCTTCAATAAACCTTGGACCTTATGATAAATTTTATGAAATATTGCCCAAGAAATCTATTCACATACAGGAAAATGTTTCCATCTACTATATGGCTCTGTGGCTGTTTCCAGGAGTTCCTTTTATGTTCTTCAAAATGTAAATGTGAAATCGCATGTTCCATCGTTTTGCAAATGTCAGTGTAATTTTTCACAAGCGTGCAAAGCTATACACTCTCCAACCAGCAAAATATTGATTCTTTTTGCCTATTTCTTTATTCATAGAGAAATATGTATGTTATTGCTTCAGTTTAAAAAATACAGCACTTTTCCAAACACCTTCACTCAGGGATCAGATACGAAAGAAATGTTTTTTTCTGCTATGTGCAAGTGGTTTAATTCCACCTTAGATAAGTAATGATAAAAATACTTTATCCTCTGACAGTTATTCACTGACCTGCTACTGTAGGCCTACTCATAAACCTGGTCTAATTTATTCTAGTATAAATTACTGGTTTCAGGCTACTACGTTACAGACACTGACAATCTCAATCAGAGACCAGGAAATAAGGGGCATGGAGAATGAATTTTCCTCTATATTCCTATGAATAGTTCCTCCAACTACATTGGGAGAGTAGCATATGGAAAACAGCAATCAAATGAACAGTGCCATACATGTTCAGGGGATGACCCAATATCAGTTACTATTCCTGTGACTCTGGAACCTCCTACTTTAAAAACAATAAGATTTATTTACTTAGCATATTTTAACTATAAACCTATATTTTTTTAACAATATAGAAAGGAAATTCAATTGATGTGGTTTCAATAGGCAAATGAAAAATGCAAATCTTTTTTTTTTGATATTTCAAAAATGGGAATATAAATTAAACTAATTTTTCTGCAAAATTCTGTGTTTTGTAACTAAAATAATGTTTAAATTTCTGAGAAGCTCCAAAGGAAAGGCAAATTGAGTCTAACAGTTGAAGACGAAAAAATGACACGGGCTCAAGTTCTTTAACCCTAGCACAGGAATAACTTTCTACATGTAAGAAGCCCTGAACTAATCATGGTCATATAAAGCATGTTTACACATGCATTTAGGCATGCCTAAATTTAATGCAAAATAGCTTATGCATGTTAAGGCGATTTAGGTTTGTATCTACACATCCATGCATTAAAGTACATCAGTCATGTGTGCGGACTGACACGAGACTAAAGTTAGTTTCAAGTCAGTCCAAACACAGTGTTAATGTTCCTTAATGCATTTACATGTGCATTAATGCACTTTAGCTATTCACGCCTAAATTTGATACCTGCTTTTGCCTAAAATCACCATTTTTAAGGTACATTAAGGGCGCACACATATAGATGCACACTCTTAATGTGCCTTAAACTAGGCTAAAGTGCCTTAAATTGGCACATGTAGACATGTCCATAGACATGCCTTGTATCCTCTTCCAGAAGTAACACCAAATTCCTGATCTTCATGTAACAATGTCTTCTGTCATTTCAGGAAGGCTCTCCTTAGTGAAATATACTTTGAATACTTTTCATTAGTATGGGCAGAAGTGATCACTGGTGTTTGGATATGAGCATGAACTTGAAAAATATAGGAAGCTCTAAGTTGGAGGAAGCTGTCTGAAAATTTTCTCTTATCAAACATATCATGGAAAAGATCTTGATGGACAAACAGAAATTGACCTAGAATATCCTTTGTTTCAAGAGCCATGAAAACTTTAATAGAGGAGTTGTGTTTTGGCACACAACTCGGTGAATTTGTGTTCAAATGAAATCAACTATCCTCCTTTGCTTCAGAGGTCTGTTACTGTTGTTTATTATTACAATTCTTAGGCAGGAGCAGGTTTGACTTAAGCAAGAAAAGTAGCCACCCTGGAGACATATTTTGTTTGGTTAAGGCTCATCAGCCAGTTAAGATTTTTAAACATTGCCATGTTGTTCAACTTTGTGCGCTCTACCATTATGCTCTATTTTGTTTGATGTATATTTTTTCTATTATGACCTTTATATTTCACTGTAGGCAAAAGAGGAAACCAGTGATATTCAGAAAAATGAAAAGTTGATGTATATAATATTGACACAAAAAATACCAAAAGTAAGAAACAGAGTTAAAAGTTAATAAAGGAGTAATATGCATTAGAATTGAGAATGATGGTATCTGAGCTAAAACATTGTGTTTCTTGACAATGTATAAAAAGTTCCTTCATGTGCTGTGTTGACTGTGGGAAACTGCATATAGTTTCAAAAATCTAATTGTCCTGACTCAACATGAAGGTGGTGCATAGTAACAGAAATATCAGAATAAGCCTGCTGGACCTGTACAAGCTCCCATTGCCAAGAAGACCAGCGACCTCTAGGTGACTGAAGACTGGCAGCAGCTTGGCCCTTCTGCAAGAAGGAGGTGGAAGAGATGCTCTTCAACACCTTCCTGGAATGCCTCCATGTGTGGCCCTTCTGTGTCACCCTCTGTGCCAGACTTAGACTTCTGCAAAACTATATACATTTTCTCTTTCCCATACTGAGCAGCTGAAGAAAGCGTGATCTGCTTGACCAATTTCATGCAAGGCCAGGCCAGGATAGTGACCCTGAAGAGCATCAGAAACTAGCTCACAGGAGCTGGCTCTGATGATGCTCTCTATCTCTTCCAGTTTCTGACCGAGGTTTGTAGGTGCCTCCTTGGTATTCAAACACTTCACCTTACAATAGAATGAGGGTCAGTTTGTTATGCTGGGTGGATGGCTAGTTCTAAATGTGTTACTTCATGAAGGATGTTGAGGCCTGGGCAGTTTCAATGTCTGGTGATAATGGCAATTTGTTACTAATGAACAGGGATCCAGGTTTTCCATTTCCCATGAAAGAACAGAGAAAAACCACAGATTTCCCCTTTTTATCAGAGAAAACACAGATTTCCCCTTTTAACAGAGACATCCATGGAGTCCTTGCTTTTGCTTGCTCCTGGCTGAGTTCCAGCTTGCAAAAGCTGTTTGTAAACAGGGCAGGAAACAGCAGCCCTGCCGAGAGTGGGAGGGGAATGACAGGGCCTGAGACTCTGTGAGCCATGGCTCCATTGGGCTCAGCTCAGCCTTACTCTTCTCCTGCAGCCTGAAGTAAATGGGGCTTGCACGGGGCTGGGGGCCCCTCTGGCAGGGCTGGGGGGTTGCAGTTCATGGCAGCTGGAGGTACCGCAGGGCTGGGGTGGAGCCAGGAGCTGGCCCTGGCCCCACCCGAGCAAGCGTATCAGTGGGGGAACCAGCTTCATGCTGCTTCTGCTGCAGTTGCCTGCTGTTGGAGGCAGAGAGCTGCATATTTGGGGCCCTGGCCCCATAGCCCTGGAAACTGGCTGCCCCTCTGGCAGGGCTGGGGGGCAAGGGCTGTGGATGGGGGGCAAGAGGCATGAATAGGGTGGGGGGGCTGTTGTGGGGGCAGTGAGGGGCACCAGCAGTACGGGGGGAGGGCTATGGGGACAGTGAGAGGCAGCAACAAGGTTGGAGGATGCTGCAGAGAACTTTTAATTTTAATAACAGATTTTGGAGGTTTTGTCAGAGAATTTGTGATTTTTTTTTATCAGAGAAAGCCAGTGTACCTGCTAATGAATATGTCATGCTTGTTTCTTGGTGGGGTCCTTTGCATTTGCACTTTCTGCTTTTGTTTCTGGTAAAGTTGGGGTGATGCTGTAACCCTGACAGTCCAGGAAAAATAAAAGAGGCAAGGATTTGTGTGGATGCTATCTTTTATTGCACCAGTTGTATAGCTGGGAGGGACATAGGTACCCCAGTACCTTTTTCTCAGTTCTCCTGAGGCCTGGAAAAGAGTACTGTGGTTCTGAAAGCTTGTCTATATCCCACCAAACAATATAGTTGGTCCAATAAAAGAAACTGCCCACAAAAATCTTTGCTTCTCTGCATTTGTTTCTGATATTTTTATTATTAAGTTTTAAAGAGTTCATAAAAGTCATCCTAAGGCTAGTTGAAGAAAAAAATGCTGGGGGAAGTCTTCATTTTTTGCTTTCTTTCAGTACCATTAAGATATTCAGATGTGTTTGGTGCCATTGTGTTACTTTCTGCACAGCCTTTGCCAAATCAGGGTTTGATACTTGTCTTGCTAAATATTTTTTTCTCTCCTAAGGTACTTTCCATGTGTGCTGCCTAGCAGGCTATTTCAGCTGAAGAATTGATATGAATGTAGGTCTATTTCATTTGAAGGTCCATATAAGAAGTTTGCCATCCATGCAGTTTTGTTACTATCTGGAAGGAAAGTTTTGACATATGAAATTGTCCACCCACCATTGAAAAATTCAGACATGTCTTATAATTATATGGAGAAACCTTATGGACTCAGCTGCAAAACTGACTGTCCAAAGAAAATAATGGAGAGTTGGCTGCATACTGTGTTCTACCTCCTCAAGGAAGACTTTATTTGAAAGGAAGGTGTTTGACTCTTACGCATTACCTTATGAAAAGTGCTATAATATTTAATGGAAAATGATAAACTTTCCACATAATTTGTGAAAAATTGCATTAAAAAACCTAAAGAATAGCATACTTGTTCTAGAATTCATACGAGTTAAAAAAAATCTCTAGAAAAATATTAATACATGTTTTAAATTCTAGAGATTTGTACAGTTATTACTTAGAATCCTAATGCATTATCCCAATGCTATTGAATCGATCCATATTAAATGCTAAAAGATTTCTCCTTGTTTCTATTAAATTCTTAAATCTGTCTGGAAAAGTGCTATAAGACGATGGAAAGCTTGCTGGCTGGGATCTCAGGTGGAGGCTGGCCAGGTCTGCACAGCAGAGGGGTGCCCTCCTCCCTCTGCCCCAGACTTGACAGCTGCAGCCAGGAACTGGGGCTACATGGGAGGAAGGGAGCCTGCTTGCCACACAGACTATGCCTGGGCCAACATCCCCTCAACATCCCACCCAGCAAGCTGTGCCATGAGGAGACCTTCATGGCACAGGGATTCCCTTTACCCTTAGCCCCATTTCTTGGTGTGACAAAAAGCCAGGCTGGGTAGCCCTATGATGCAGCTCCTGGCTGCTGTTGTCAGGAGGCTCAGGAGGAGGTGTGGGGGAGGGATATGCACATGCCGTCTGAGGTCTCAGTGCGGTGCTGGGCCAGGTCCACATGGCAGGGTGATTCCCTTGCCCCCATCTGCCCCAAATTCTTGACAGCTGCAGCCAAGAGCTGCAGCACAGGATTGCTTGACTGAACTCTTTGCTGTACCAGGAACCGGGGTTGGGATGAGGAGGGGTCATCCTTATCACAAGAGGCCCTCTCCACAGCTTTCTGACTTCAGAGGAGGGAGAATGGACCAGGTCTGTGTGGCAGGGAACTCTCTTCTCCTCACCCTGGCCCTACTTCCTAATGCAGCAAAAAGCTGGGCTAGGCATTTCTGTGCTATAGCCCTTAGTTGCAGCAGTCCAAAGGCTGGAGTGAGGTGGGGGGTGAAGGGAACCCTTTTGTCATGTGGACCTGACCCCCCTGGAGACCTGAGCCAGCAAGCTTTGGGGGGCCCTTCCTTACCCCTCCACCCTCCATGCCTCGGGATGGAGCGGGGGGGGGGACACTTTTTAATTAGATCAGCTCCGAGATCTGCTTTAATTAAAGTACCCACATTGTCACGTGTATTTAGTGTCCTGTGCTTCAAAATGGTGCTGGGGGCACATTAATAGATGTGACATAGAGGCTGCTGCAGTGCGCTAATTAGCATGCTCGAGCAGACTCGATTAATTTAGTATGCTCTGATGCATGCTACTTAGCACATGTTGGAACAGACATCTGGCATGTGTATAGGTGTCCTTAAATTGGTCTTGCTGGACCTGATCTAAGTTAAACTATCATTAACTTATATTGGGTCAACTATTTCTAGGCTGATCTGACTGTCCTGAACTTCTGAACAGTTCACACTTAGATTGAGCCAACTAGGGATTTAAGTGTAAGGTCTGCTCCTGGGTGAACTAAGTTAGAATGGGTTAAGTAACCATTTTTAATGTTATCTAACCCACTGGTTCCCAACTTGCGGGCTGGGGTGCATGGAGCCAGCTGCCTCTGTCCTGGGGCTGACCTGCCCTCCACCTTTAACCCAACACATCACTGCTGGTGGCAGAAGCTGCTCAATAAGGTAGATGGACAGAGTCCAAGTGGGGGGCTCATGCTGTGACCTGGTAGCTAACCCTTCATGTCCCGGTACTGGGCCATGGCCCAGTGGTTCGGAACCTCTGATATAACTGCCCCAAATATGTGTATGTTACCTTAGTGTGGGCTCTGCCATTTTTAAAGCACTTTAAGTGTCATGCATGTATGTTCTGTTAGAGCTTTAAAGCACTTTCTGAATGTTTAATGTGCATTAAGTGTAATATCTCTGAGTGCCAGAAATGCCCTGTAGATGACCAAAATATAGCCACTTAGGCCTCCGGGAGAATAGAATGAATAGAATGTCACCCTTAATGATTAGAGGTAGTGGCAAATGGAAAGAACGTATGTTGTAAAACATTCACATACACTTAGCTATAAATGCCAGAACATAATCCAGTTTACTTTATAACACTACAAACCACTTGTATGTATGGTGAAACAGCTGTATAGTATTATACTTTTAGACCAATAGTAGATCACATTTATTATCATTTTTTTAATGTATGTGTGTGTGTTTTTGTGTGTGTGTATACATATATATAGTGATCCAAGAAGGGTCACTGGAGACACATTCTTGTGGACTGAGAGATGTGCACATATTACTATTTTCATGCACAAAGGTCATTTTGTATTTTTCTTAATTATGCATGCAGCTATTTGCATGCCCACAGCTTGCAAGCATAATTTTAATGGCTTCTTTGACAGTTTAGTGTTTCTTTGCTATAGGTGTTTCTTCTGTGCACAGCACTGCTATCCCACAAAAATTATTTTTTTAGTTTATCTGTTACTTGCATAATAGGTGTAGATCGGTCTACATATAATAACTGTCAGAGCTGAATGGTTAAAAAGGTGTCTCGGCACAGCTGTGTTAGGCACATTGCGCGTCCTGGGTGCAGGGATTTTCCCTGTTAGGCAGGAAAGGTCCTTTGTGCAAGATCAGAGCCTGCAAAAGCTTTGCAGCTGCACTGTGGAGTGCATGCTCTTGTTTGGCTTAGACTAAATTATGCACTCGTGGTGATCAGCAATTAGCTCGCTGGCCACATAAAAGGCTTGGGCGATGCCCACCCAAATTGGAGGAGTGCTCGAACACGTGTAGGGAGAGATCCCTATGTGTACTTCGGAGCCATGGAGGAGGCCTGACCCCCATCGCGGTCGCCATGATGTATCCCATCCCCACGTGAGTGTGAGCAACGGTGTGCCTGTCTTCAGTTTCGTTTGTCTGTCTATGGATTGTGCCTACACTGTCTACCTCATGTATACAGCTTGTAAGTAAAGATTTTTTGTTACATCCACTGCTGCC
>JAGPOW010000229.1:9802995-9818995 GCA_030014935.1 Caiman crocodilus | reverse complement strand
CCCCCCTTTCTTTACATTGTCTTACTGTCATTTTATGCTATGAGAAGATGCATAGTTTCACTTTAGAATTTTTTTTTCCCTGCCATTTTGTGTTTTATTTCTTTGGGAGAAGTAAGGGTGTTTGTTTTGGGGTTTTTTTCCTATCTTTTATTTGATCGACTGCATAGTTTAGTGATGTTAATCAAGCTTCTGGACACAAAGTGTCCTTCTTCAGCTTTGGGCCTTTTTAAATATGTTTTTATTAAATAATTGTTTACTTTTTAACTTCTCTCCTTCATATGTAATTTCAGGATTACATCATTCATAGCTTAATATCTAAATTTGATAACCATTCAACTGCTTCAGGGTTAGTGCTATGGACTGATTTTAGATCACCATTATATGATCTAATTGGGCAGTCATGCACAATGTATTGTACCATCTGGTATATAGTCATTGCCTTTTCTTTATCTCTGTGTTTTACAGGGCTGTTCAAAAAAAGAGTTTTAAACTAAAACTCAGTTCACTTATCTTGATCTAGCATCAGCTGGAGAGCACAGAACACTTGCAGAGTATACAGCTAATACAGAAATAAAAATGTAACTCAATTAACTACTGAGATTTTCTGTACTTGGATATAAATTTGCAGCTGCCTCCAACTTGTAACCTAGCGTACCACGCAATGCTTGCAGTATAAGCGACAAAATGTGCATCAGTGCTGAGAAAATGGTGGTGGCAAATTTTTAAACTAAAACACATCAGAGGTGCTTTAGTTCAAAACTGCACTGCCAACATTTTCTGTGCGCTGAGGCACATTTCGTCATTTACACAACTGCACGCAGCACAGCATAGTGCCGTGCAACACAGTTTGCCCCAGCTCTTGTGTGGAGCAGACTTGTTTGCATCTACTCCAAAGCAGTAAATCTCTGGAATGTTGTGGGACAAAAAAGTAAGTGTATATAAATATCTCAGTACCCTAGGTTAGTTCAAGAGTGCACAGAACAGTTGTGCACTTTGGTGAGGACAGAAGTACACAGGCTGCCTGCACTGGCTGAAGCCAGTAGATTTGGGGCACTCTTGCATGGCGTGCAGTATGCTCACTGGGTCCCTGGGCTCCTGGAGACTTCCAAGTACAGCTCAATGGGAAAGCCACCCCTGATTGGCTGCCGAGTTTTGGGGGAGCAGCCCCCACCGCACTGTCCCTTCCATCCCACTGCTCCATCACCCAAAGGAATCAGAGAGAATCACAGAGAAGCAGGACTGGAAGAGACCTCCAGAGGTTGTCAAGACAGTTTCAGCTCAATAAAAACCATTTAGTGCTAATCCATACTCCAAACTCTACATAAGACTGCCCTTAGCCCTGGCTCAAACCCCTGAGCCTCCCAAAGAGAGAGCACCTTGGAGCAGGCTAGCCAGGCAAGCAGCAGGAAGCTCAGGCTTCATGTTCTGACTTTGGAGAAGGGGAAGGGAAAGAGGAAGAAAAAAAGAAGGGGCTCCCTTTTTGTGGGCATTGGGTTTGGCAGCACCTGCTTCCTGCCAGGATCAAATACCCTGCTAACCACATTTTGTATCTTCAGCTTCACAACCAAAGGCAGCAGCAAATGGGGCTTCTGGGCAGCAGAGGGAATCTCTGCCTCACCGGGGCTGTGCTGTCCAGGAGCCACCAATGCTTTCAGGCTCTCAGAAAACAATAGTGGGCAGCCAAAAGCCAAGTGAGGGATAGAGAGAAGGAGTGAGCTGCCAAGAGTCCAAGGTGGAGTTCCCAGGACAAGCAAGGGATCTGGGCGAGATGGGACACCTGGGGCTGGGATCCAGGTGGATGAGCCCATCTGCTGAGTGCTAGTGGAGGCCGACTGGGCACAAATGTCTCCCAGGAACTGCAATGGGGGCTGGAGAAACCTGCCCCACATGGACCTGATGTGGGTTGGGGATGGAGAGGGGAGGGGTGCAGGGCAGGATCGCCCATGGACAAGTTGGGCACACACCCCTCCTCCTCATCTCGGAAGCCCTGCATCCCACCAAACACCAACAGCATAGGGACACAAAAACACACACGCACATAGAGGGATGTGGACAACATTGAGAAGGTCCAGGGGAGGACCACCAGCATGATCCAGGGACAGCAGGGCAGACCCTACAATGAGAGGCTGCCGGACCTGAACCTGTTCGGCCTTCACAAAAGAAGGCTCAGGGGGGGACCTGGTGACTGTCTATAAACTCACTAGGGGAGACAAGAAGGGTTTGGGGGGACCTTGTTTCCCCTAGTGCCCCCTAGGATAACAATAACAGCCACAAGTTATTGGAGAGTAGGTTTGGATTAGACATGCATAAGAACTACTTCCAACTTCCAAGGGAGGTGGTGCTGTCTCCTACCCTGGGGGTCTTTAAGAGGTGGCTTGATGCCTACCTGACGGGTCACTTGAGCCCAGTTTTCCTCCTGCCTAGGCACGGGGTTGAACTTGAAGATATACAAGGTCCCTTCTGACCCTACTTCTGTGATTATGATGCAGTGCCCCTCCTTGTTGCTGAAGCTCCATGCCCAACCAAGTGGTAGTATCAAGAGCAGCAGCAGCAGGTGGAGGCAGTGACTGCAGCTCCCATCCCAACCCTTCTTTACCATGACTCCACCTTTTTTCTGCAGAGGCCCCTTCAGATGATCACCCTGCACCTGCAGCTAACAGCTCAGAGCAGCCAAGTGCCAGCATGCCTCCATGTGAAACCAGGGGAGTGGAGGGGGGACCACAAAGGCCGCTGAGGTTCCTGTGGGCTCTGACCTAACTTAAGTCACTTGGGGGTCTGGTACAGAAATTCATTAAACTGGTCTAACCTAAATCAATTTAGTTTGATGCTACCTCCATCCTGGTCTATTTTAAATCAAGTTCTGCCATTTTTAAGCTAGTCTAGGTGCACTGAACTTTTGTTCCGTTACAGTTGTAGACTAGTTGCCCATCACTTATCCTGGTTTATGTGTAATATCTGTACCTGGCCATAGGGAAAACACATTAAACTAAATGGGGATGCAAGTTACCTAGCCTGTATATGGTAGAGAGTAACTTGCAAGACCATGGTCCTCTATTTCCCCTTTTAGGTTAAGGAAATGCATCATTCTAATGATACAAAATATTACCCCTTGTCTATGTATCATTCTAGTAGCTCTTTACGTTGCCCTTGTGAGATACATGGGAAGTACTGAATTTACACCAACATCCTAAAATGTCTCTAATCTTTTGATGGGCAAAAGATATGTACCAGATAGGAAAGAGAGAAAATTGAATTGAAATGTAAAACGGTTTTCTAAAGTGTTTTCTAAAATAACTTTCAGAGGCTTCTGTATTATTATTGTGGTGGTGATGTTGTTTTTGGCTGCATCTCCATGAATTGAATATTGTGTCTGTATATACTACACCACAAAGTACAAGGCGGCAGTCAACAAATAGCGTTCCCTGCACACTGGGCAAAGAGGTATTTCCCTGACTACATAATCATTTAAAATAACTGTTTTGTTTGCTCTTTTTGTTTATGAAAGTAGGCGTAGAGCAAAAGAAATCTGGTTTTGTCTGGTAGTCTGTTTCTCCACACAGCATCAGTAGATGATTGAGTTACTACAGCAGGACTGGGAGACAAGAGAGTTTTTTTCTGGGATGTATTATTAAGAATGTTGTCTGCCGGAGTATGCCTCGGGAGATAATCAGCTCACTCTATTCAGGATAGGCAGGCCTCCGACAGGAATACTCTGTCCAGTTTTGGCTTCCACAGTTTAAGCGAGATGTAGACAAATGGGAAACAGTTTAGAGATGTAAACAATTTGGAGCAATAAAAATAAGAGATTTAGAATTCTGGTCCCTGAGGAAAAGTTGAAGGATTTTCTAGGATTTGTAAGATATCTTCATAGTCATAACCCATGTACCAAATACTTTAGGTTTAGATGATGCTTGCAATGATCTTTGAAATGTTCACAAAATGCTCTATATAAATACTAGGTATTTTATTGATCTGTTCAACCATTTAGGCCCAGAAGGATGTTAGGCACATAAATACTTTTAAATGTCTGGCCCCTGTATTAACACAAGCTCTTTGTATATGGATTTTATTTCATTTTTTCCTCAAACTGTCCAAAAAAAAGCAACTTTGTCATTACTAGGTGTTTGGGTTTTTTCCCCCCTACATGGTCTCTATACTTGCAGTAAGTCTTTAATGCTTCCCAATCAGGGAAAAGACTGTGTAGGTGATTCATGCTTTTGAAAAATTGGGCAGACAAAGGTGAAGACAGCTAGGTTATAGCTTACAGGTCCTGAAACAGCAATCACATTTCACAAGAGACATGAATGTTGCTAATAGGGTTTTTGACAACTCTCTCAGTAAGCAAATCCTTCCTTCTTTCCCTCAGTACAGCTAGTTGCCCTCCTCTGTCATCTGCTTGTCAGAAGGGAGCTCATACACCAGTGTGCCAGATGAGTACAGCTGTGTAGATTTCTGCCACCACCTGCAGAACATGCCACACAGCTCTTGACTTTGGCAGGACCAGCCAGGTAAGAATTCAGTTTACTGAAAAAGTAGGACGTTCCCTCCCCATACACACATTGCTTTCCTTTTATCTGCTTTGCTTATGGTTCCATCTCTTCATACTTTTTCTTTCCATTGCAGTGTTGCTGAATACTGATGAGGCAATACTTGGCCCATCCACAGCAATTCATTTTTAGGTTAAATTCTTCAGATTTAATTCTCCTAAACTATACATTTAGGCAGAAGTGATATATCAGATTACTCATTTCTCAGTATAGATTTTGGTGGTACCCTTGTGGAGCTATACAGGTTGGAGGTTCCTGCCCTGGTCCATTTCTAATTAAAACAGAGAGCTGAAGCCTGCTTTCTGTTCAGTCCTGCCTTCCAACCTTTTACTACCTGAATCTGCAGAACAGGCTATAAAACATTAAATATGGGAAAGCTGGGAAATGTAACACACTATAAATGTATGAAGGTAGGAGCTCAAATATGTGTGGACATAAAGATTTTATTTCCTTACATAAGGTTTAAATGAAGACTGCAGTATAAATCTCTGCTTTCAAAGTGAACTATCACTTTTTGAGGGAAGAAAGGCAAGGCTCACTATTAAAGAGGGAGAATATTACACCTTCAGGAAACATCAAAGGAACCTTAATAAAGTCATGTATGCAAATATATACATATCCCTTTCTCTATCCCAACTACATCTTGGAACTTTTCTTTAAATCTTGCATGTACAGCTAGAAATTCTGTAGTGCTTTGAATCTTTATGTTGTGAACAAGTCAGGCAAGGGTCATCACAATGTAATCAGACTGTCAGGGGACAGCTGGGAGGTCTTCATTTAAATTCCTCAGCCCCATATTTGAAATCTTTATCTAGCTCCTAATGTGTGAAAGGTGGAAAGGTTGATTGTAGTTTGGAGGAAAACACCAAAATGTGACAGTTCAACAGAAAATAGAGAAGGATGCTGAATGCATTTTGAAAATCTTCTGTGAGGCATTTACCTATTAAACCCAATACATTGGAATATGAATTTTAGAATAATATAAGAAAGCCCTTTAAGTAACATCTAAGAATAAAAATTTAAAAAAGTAGTGAAATGATTAAAGTGAACCAGGGAAAACTGCAGGTCATGGGTCTAAACAGGACAGATTCTGCCATCAGTTTTTAAACAGAAATCCTCCTTGGTAGCTATGGATCTAGATACATTTTACTATTCAATATTACTCATTCAGCTGTCTGGAATAGGTAACTCTGGGGGGATAGATTACCCCCTACTACTGATGCTTTACTGCAGAGATAAAACTTGAAGAATATGTGTGCAGATGAATAAAGATTATATTAGAATGCATAACAGAAATTTCTGCTTAGCAATGAGATTTAAAACAGTCCTTCAATGTATAAGAATGAACGAAGAAAGAAGTAAACTTTTTGATATACCTGTACATGGAACCTTCTCTTTTCTTAACGTGAACTCATATACTATCAGCATGGGCTGGGTGGAAGTAGGCATTGTATGATAACCAAGACTATTCTAACTGGCAATCTGCTGGTTTAACAAGTCAGATTTTTGCATCAGGGTTAAGGACATCTATTAATTTTAAGAAATACTATTTCTGTAGAGTGTTCAATGTGGAAATATTTCATTTAAAGTCTGCTTGTGTTCTGTTCCACAAATGATGAGAAAGCTGTTAGCAGAAAAAGTTTGCAAAGCAACATGTCTTTCCCCTCTAGTGTGTGTTTTACATTTTGTCTACTTTAGCTTTGCTTTTTGCTATTGATGAGCAAGGCCAGTAGAGTAACTAGTATGTGGTGAGTTGGGCATCAGCACCAGGAGTGCTAGAATCCCCATTGCCAGGAGTCTTTACGAAGTCCGTGGCCAGCCTGTGCTGCCCCTGCTCCCTGCTGAAGGAGCTGGGTAGTGCAGCAGTGCATCTTGGATCAGGTGGGGGAAGAAGGGAATGGTGCTTTCCCATTCCCTACCTTACCCCCAGGAGTCTTTGTGAGAGCAAGCACAGCCCTGCATCCAATATGCATGTATCTGGGCTGGTGGGGGGAGCAAACAGGGCACTGGGGCTGCTGATGTTGGTACAGCAGCAGCAGTTGCAGTATTAGCCCAGGAAGGTAAGGCTTTGCTTCACCTTACCACATCCTTCCCCATCAGGTCTAGAGTGGATGACATACCCTCAACTCCCCTCTGCCCCCAACTCCCAGACACTTAAGGAGTTGCCTCTGAGCAGCATCATGTGGGGCAGTTGATATGTCCCCACACCCAAAGTTGAACTGAAGAGGTGAACCACAGAAAAAAGACTCTGTACTAAACTTCATAGAGTTAATATCCAGAAGAAATGAGGCTATCATACTTCATATGAAAAGCTCTATTAGGAGAAAGCAGACATTTCCCTCTTTCTAGCAAGCCTTACTGTTGGTTTTGGCTTGAAGTAGAGGCACTAGGTTAAGTATCTTTCAAAGACATTTGCTTACTCAGTATTGCCTTGCTGGCTGTTTGACATGGATGACTCTAGCGAGGTTGGTTACTCCCCCATATTGATGCTCTGAATCCTTGGCACTGGGATGGTTCTTGAAGCAGGGGCTTACAAGCTAATAAAGGTCCCATTGATAGAATGTTAATAAATGATCTCTGCATCTAGCTCTTATTGCTATTTGGGGGCATATTAACTGCACCTAAATTATTGCTTAGGAAAGACCTATGGAATTTATTTGACTTCAATGACTTCCTCAGAGAATGGGCTTTGTAATCCACTGAGTGACTTTTTTCAATATTCCTTTACGAGGTTCTCTGTTATGAACACTCTGTCTGATATAGGTTTACTTGATTTTTGGCCCTCACTACAGGCTTGTAAATTACCTTCAGCTAGAAACTGGGCCATGTAATACCTCCCAGAAGTCCAAAGCATGAAAGAAATGAAGATACAGCCTGTTGCTTTGGTATTATGCTATGGTTATTACTTTCACTGTTCATATATGTTGTCAGCCTCCTTCCCATACTCAACTCCTTTTCTCAAACTCTATTTATATTCATATTGTTGCAGCCAAAGAACTGCTTTTTCTCTAATTCTGGCTTGTTCAGGATATGTCTACACTGCAGATTCCTGGGTAGTACAGAGATATGGGAACTAGCTTTAAAAGACCTATTTCAGGTATTGGAATAATTACTGCCAACATGAAACTCCATGTAGGCTAGCATAGTTGCATTTTGCAGTGTAGACACAGGCCTCCATTGTTTTGTTGGTACCAGTTATTTTTCTCATTTCCAAAATCAGTAGTCTGGCTTTAACATTTTTGAGTGTTTACTTCACCATTATCAATGCAGCAGGAAGATTTCCTGTGAGACGGATAAAACTACTCAGATTTGGACAAACCACTCAAACTCATTTGATGCAACTGTGACGGCAATGGAGTGTGTGGCTGTTGCTTATGATAAATATTATTAGCTGGGTTTTTCAAACAGACGTACCTTTGAATGGTTTCCAGAAAAATAGCTCACAAAAAACATTTTTTCTTTCTCCTCTGAGAGACTTCAGAATTAGATACTAAAGTCAGGAAGTAGGCCATTACTGTGAGATGATTAATAACATCTGGGGGTTTTTTTTGTTTTTGTTTTAGTTGAATAGTTTAAACTAGAGTTGAGGATACCTTCTTACTGGAAAATGCATCATCTAGCAGTGACTACTTACTGGTTTAAAGTGATTTTATTTGAAAATGTTTACATAGAATAAATAAAACTACACTGCTGCCTGAATGTTCCTTCATTAACTCAAATGTTTGCTGCTGCTGCCATGGGTCTTGTGATCCTGAGGTTGCAATTACAGGGCATAGAAAGGAACCATGGACTCTGGATGGATTTTGATCTGCATCATAACTCTATGACAGAAATGTGGCAGTGAAGCTCTAAGCAACCAACCATGAACACTGCAGGTAGACTAGTTATGGTGATTTTGTTTGTGTCTCCATTTTCTATGAGGAATGCATGTACTATACCTTCAATTGATTTTTATTTTTTTCTGTATATGTTTACTTCAGTTTGGATTTATTGAAGTTGGCAAGGCACAGCTTTTCTTCCCTGCACATTCCTTTACAATGATTTGCTTGCTATGCTGTGTTTTCTATATAAAGACAAAAATCCTGCTTCCTTAATTCACCAATAAAAGTCACTTGGAGTGGAACATTGCAAGAAAAAAGAACAAAAGTCAAGTTTATGTGAGAGACCACTATGCATGGGTTTTCTTTTTCCTCTAAGTTGTAGCAGCTCAGCCCCTCAAAAAGAGTTGCTTGATTGCAGACAGCAGGATCCTTTAGAGATTACTGCAGAGTTCTTTAAGATTAAAAGGTACATTGCATACCAATGTAAAAAGACATAGCAAGTTCATAGCTAATACACCTCAGCTGCTGGTGTAAACAGTCAGCTTGATTATATTTATGTTATGCCAGTCATCCTACTGACAGCTGGTGCTTGCCTTCCTGCCTTCCTGCAAGAAAGCATAGAGACATTTTACTGAAGGACACGTGGTTTCTACATCAGACACCTACTCTTCTGCTTCTGCAGACATCTGCTGTCCACATGGTGTAGATAAGACAATGTTTCAGGTTTAAGCCACAAGACATATTATGAACAGAAAAATACCTGATGTATCTGATTATATAGAATGAAGGGGTATGCTGATCTTGTGGGGAACTGAATCTGTGGGTCATGCTAGTAATCAGATACCTACATTCATAGGCAGATCTAGGATTTTGAAAAGCGGGTACAGATGGTGTGGTGCATCATCATATTTAATGCAACACATATTTTTTTCCAGGTAAAAAAAAAACAAACTAAAAGCTTTACCAATATGCTAGCAGCCTACGGCTAAATTTTTAAATTTGAGATTGAATACAAAATATAACTTTGTTTGAAAGTGCATTCGTTTGCTTTATTATGCATTATGTGTTAAAAAAACACAACAAACTAGCCAAAACATACTCAAAAGATTTAGTTCTGTAGAGTTAAATGTGTTTCTCATTCAGATTCATACAACAAAAGCAAGCCTTCTTGACCATCTTGACAGTGTATCCAGTGCTTCACTGGATTATTTCCACATCTAAGTTAATGTTTCCACACATGGGTTAATGGTTTTATCTAAGGTGTCTCTGTATATATGCGGGGAGGCTGCTTTGATGCGTTGTAATTATAGTGTATCACAGCAAAATTGATTAATAGAGTCTGCTGGAACATGCTAATGAACATGTTTCAGCCAGCTTCTGTGTCTCATGTATCAGTGTCCCTGAGTTTCAAAATGATGGCAGGGGTGCTTTAACTAAAGCTTGTTCTGTGAGTTTTAGTTAAAAGCACTCCTGCCACTGTTTTGAAGTGTGAGGGTCCTGATGCATGAGATGCTGCATGTGCTTTAGTTAGAGCAGCTGTTAGAGCCACTGTAAATAAAGAACCAGCCCTTTACTTCCAGAGCACGTGGAAAAATGCCTCAAAACAGCCTGCAGGGCTGAGTAATAGGAGCTGCTACACTACCAGGAGAAGCTAGAAGACAGCAGAATTGCAGAAGAAATAATTTCTTAGAAATTATTTCTAAGAAATTTCACTAAGAAATAATTAGTGCAACATTAAGATCATTAAAAAAAGAAGAAGAGAGGGTCATTAACACCTGTGGAATGAAGAGTTTAGAAAGAATCAGGTAGATTTTAATGAGTTGTAAATTTAAATGACTCCTCCACTGCTGCCTGAACAGAAATGCTTCTGCCACTGTAGGCAATTGGTTTTAAACTTTGGGTGGAGCAGGAATCAAAGGGGGTTAGCAACTGTACCACTGCACACCGCCCAGAGACCTGCCTACATTAACTAAGGGCCTGTCTACACTCTGCTACCAGTGTGCCATGGGAAGGTGCACAGCATGGGTTATCCAACAGTTCCTGCACACATTTTCGAAACCTGGTTATTTGCTTGTGAAGATCCCCAAGGATGACTCTTTCTGGCCACTCTCAAGCATGCCGTGAATAGGGTTCTTGTGCGTGGTTGGAGAGAGATGCCACAGAAAATCGTTATTGGCCATTGCTAGGTTTGGAGAGTATGATGATATGGGAATGTGTAGGTGGGATGTGATCCATTTGGTCAAGGCCGGGATACACTGTTATAGTAAGGACATGACTGAATGGACTGCTTCAGAACATAACCAATATAAATGACAAGTAGGAAGAGAATTTTGTTTGTTTTATGTACATTACAATTAGGTAACTTTTGTAGAACCTCTATCACACAGACTTCCATGCTGCTACTCTTTCTGTTTAATGTATATGTGATATCACTATGGGAAGTAGTGACATTAATTTGATGATAACTTTCAACTCCATATGTTCTTTTCATTGAAAGCAGATTCTATACTCTTGTTATTCTCTTGGGGTTAATTCCTGGTCTGGCACTTCTGTTCAATTCAGTGGAAATGTGCCTACTTATTTCAGACTTGAATTTGGCTTTTAGTGTATAACCAAGATAAGGGTATAGAAAAGAAAGAGCTCTATGTGACTCAACATACACAGAATTTGGTTTATCCCTGTTGGTCCTGAGACCTGTCTTAGTGTATGGCTGATTTTGTTTCTATAATGTTACAGACTGTAGCTAGATTAGATATTGTGTTCTTTCACTTGCTTTTCTTTTAAGCATAGTTTCAGAGATCATTTTTTTCTTTAATTACTTTTTAATTATTGCATTGTTTTATTTCATTCCGTGTGTGTGGATTATGTTTTAAGAATTTTATATAACACATCTTGTAGAAACAAAACCCAAAAAGCAGTAACAACACAAGTAGAGATAATTCATATTTTTTGACCGTATCTGTTATGGTGCACACAAAGATACATGTAGTCATGGACAAGAAGTCACTTTAAGTGTTATATTTACATTATTAAAAAGGTATTGGAATGGGCTATGGTGGGCTCATCTCAGAGGTTTTTGTCCTTCTTGTGCTGTAAGCTCATTTAAGATGCAATGTTTTTCAGGCTTGGCTAGTTTTTAAATGCATCTCTGCCCTTGAAATCTCAAGTAGCAGCAAATAAGCAGTAATACCTTCCATTGCCTACATCACTTATAATACAGAGTAATATGATTATCCATGCCTATCATGTCCAGACCAGCTATTTCAGAGAACTCCAATCTTTTTATGAGACAAGCTTCTATATGAGCATATCATGCCTGTCTTCTAGTTTCTACACTGGTTTCCTGTTTTCATCCAGGTACAATTCAAGCTGTTGATGATTATCATTAAATTCTTGTATGTCTGGGCTGTTATTTGAGGTAAAACCTCTTACCACCTATTCAGTCATGGTACTTTAAATTGGCTTCTGCATTAAAACCCTGCAGGGTAGATTGCAGGGTTTTCACATATGAAAGATTCCCAACTCAGGAATGTTGCTCCCCCCCTCCCTACCCTGAGCAATCCACTGGCATGCAGGTCTAATGGACTTCAGACATTTTTCTCTGGATTAGTTTTTGTTGTCTTTTTTTCTTCTGTTTTGGATCATCCCTTCCACATTTACTGGAAATGAGAACAAAATAAATGGTTCATATTGTTATGGTACCTTCCATCTATGGATCTCAAAAGGCTTCTTTTTGCTATTATCTCCTGTAGGTAGTTTGAATAATGGGTCTTTTTCTGCCAGTTTTATAATGAATTATTTAATTCATTGGTTGGCAACCTTTGACCTGCAGCCCTTTCCATCACCATTGTCCACTTGAATTGGCAGCAAGGGTAAGCACAGGCAGTTTGGGCATGCTAGGGGAGGGAGATCTGCAGCATGAAGCAATGTTACCAGTTGCAAGCAGCAGCCCATGGCAGCAAAAGATTTCAGCCCCATGATCTAGTTTGTGATAGCCACAGTTACTAAAGTAATAGTATTAAAAATTTATATTGAAGACCTATTAGTATACAATTTATTTGTAGACTTATAGCCATTTATAACCTATCCTGCTCATATCCACAACATACTTGAAACATCTATTATTCATTAACTCTTTGTTAAAATATTTGTAATTGCAACCGTACTATACAATTTGAAGAAAATAGCATACGACTAGAATACCTGAACACTGAAAAGAGAAATGGGGAAAATGTCTTCCATGAAGCTTGTACAAAAATCAAAAATCAAAAATACCCCTGATGTTTTATGAAATATATGTGGGAAATTGTGAAGTGTCAAGACCTCACCTTTCCTATCCCCCAAATAGTCTTAATCCATGAGCAGTTTGTTTGCTTTTTTCTGATCAAAGCCAAATGGTGCAACAATCTCTGGCTAGTCTTATGAGGGTCCATTTAAGAAGCTTCCTTTTTTTTCCCATTTCTGCAGGATCAATAATTGGTTAGTCCTTTCTCCCCAGTTTTTCTTTTGGGGATTATCCTTTTCTCTACCATAATTAATCTTTCTCATAGTAGAGAACTGAGTTAGTGAACATGGTTCAGGTCTGGGTCTTAAAAAGTTTTAATTGCAATCTAGACATGATTTTTCTTGGTCTAATCTGACTGAAAAGTAGTAATCAGTATTATACTAGTCCCACTAATTGTATTGTGTGTTATTATCCATATCCAGGAGAGGTACGTAAGAAGACACTCCAAGCAACCAGAGGAGCAGGGAACAAGGAGAGCAAACACGGCAGTTTGCAAGCAGTTCATTGGAAGCAAGAGGAGGAAGGGAAAGAGGAACCAGGCACCAGAACCTGCTCTGGGTAGGTAAGTGAATCAGGATTGCTTATGTGTTTGGCTTGCTGAGGGTTGTTTGGGGGGTTGCTAATGTACATAGTTTTATTTTAAGCAGCTAAAACTCAGCAGCTAGACCAACACTTAAACCTCTTGTTTAACTAGAGTCCAGAGTAAAGGGGAGTTTGCTACAGAGTTTGCTTGACAATTCTATCTCACATACCTTCACTGTAAGCTGGCTGAGAAGAAGGAGGTTTGCAGGGAAACAGGGAACTCATCAGGATCAAGGAACTACAAAAAAGTCAGCTGCAAAGGAGCTTGTTAGGGAAGGAAAGAGATTAAGGAGGGTAAATATAGCAGATTAGAAGACCCAGAGATATGGCTGGAAGACATTGTAATTCCAGAGACACTGACACTTCCTACCCTTCCTCTGCTTGTACCTGTGAGGTGCCTGTCCAGGCAGGACCTTCAAGGCTTCCACTCAGGTCCTGGTTTGGTGCTGTGGAGGCTGCAGCTGGATTGTCAAGCTTAATGGGTAGTGATCAATGGGTTGATGTCTAGTTGGTAGCCAGTATCAAGTGGAGGGCCCCAGGGGTGAGTCCTAAGGCCAGTTTTGTTCAAGATCTTCATTAAAAATGTGGAAGATGGGATGGAGTGTGCCCTCAGCAAGTTCATTGATGACACCAAGCTGGGGGGAGCAGCAGAGCAGATATGCTGGAGGGTAGAGCTAGGATTCAGCGTGACCTAGGCAAATTGGGGGATTGGGCTGAAAGAAATCTCATGAGGTTCAATAAGGAAAAGTACAAAATCCTGCACTTAGTAGGAAGGCATCCCATGCACTAATACAGGCTGAGGATCAACTGGCTAAGCAGCAGCTCTGCAGAGAAGGACCTGGGGGTTACAGTGGACAATAAGATGGATATGTTGCCAAGGAGACTGGGGTTGCATTAATAGGAGCATTGCCAGCAGATTGAGGAAAATAATTATTCCCCTCTATTCTATACTCATAAGGCTACCATTTGGAGTACTGTATTCAGTTTTCCCCCTCTCCCCCATTCCCACTACAGAAAGGATGTGAACAAGGTGGAGAGAGCCCAGTGGAGTGCAATGAAAATGGTTAGGGGCCTGGCTGCAATGACTTCTGAGGAGAGGCTGAGGGAACTGGACTGACTTAGTTTAGAGAAGAGAAGTCTGAGGAGGGATTTAATAGGAGCCTTTAACTACCTGAAGGGGGGTTACAATGAGGACAGAACTAGACTGTTCGCAGTGGTAACAGATGACAGAACAAGGAGAAATGGGGGTTATACTTTGTAGCAACTCTATAGCTATGCTTTTAATGAAAGAGCAGGGGCAGGGAAGGACAGGGGAGAAGAGAAGGTTATATCTGAGGATTGTGCTGGTATGTGGATTCACCAGCCTGTTGTGACACAGGAGTGTGAGTGAAGAGAAAACCTGGAAAGCCAAATGCAATCCTGAGCCTGCTGCAGAAGGCACCAGGATTTCTTTGTTCTATCACTATAGAAGCCTTCTGCATCAAAGCCCAATTTCTCAGACTTTCATAGTTTCATAGTTGGTAGGGTCAGAAGGGACCTAAGTTGATCATCAAGTCTGACCCCCTGCGAATGGGCAGGAAAGGATGCTGGGGTCAAACAGCCCCGGCTAAGTGATTATCCAGCCTACTTTTGAATACCCCCAGGGTAGGAGCAAGCACCACTTCCCTTGGAAGTTGGTTCCAGATCCTGACTGTGAAGTAGTGCCTCCTGATATCTTGCCTGAATCTACTCTCAGTCAACTTATGGCCGTTATTCCTTGTTACGCCTGGTAGTGTTTGGGGGAACAGGGACTCTCCCATTGCCTGCTGGTCCCCCTTGGCTAGTTTATAGACAGCCACCAAATCCCCTTTCAATCTTCTCTTGTGGAGGCTAAACAGATTCAGGTCCCTTAACCTCCACTCATAGGCCTGCCTTGCTGCCCTCTGATCATGCAAGTGGCCCTCCTCTGGACCCTCTTGATGCTGGCACATCCCTCCTGAAGTGCGGTGCCCAGAACTGGACGCAGTACTCCAATTGCGGCATGACCAGTGTTGCATACAGGGGGAGGCTCACCTCCTTGGACCAGCTCATGATGCATCTGCGGATGCATGACACGGTGCGGTTAGCCTTCCTGACTGCGTCCCCACACTGTCGGTCCATGTTCATTTTGGAATCAATGACTCCAAGATCTTTTTCTGCCTATATGCTGACGAGACGGTAGTTCCCCAGTCTGTAGGTATGCTGCTGGGTCTTTCTCCCCAGGTGCAGCACCTTGCACTTGTCCATATTGAAACCCATCTCTTCTCTTTGCCTTACATGTGTTCATAACTATTATTTTCAGAGATGGCATTTTGCCCAACAAAGGAGACTGAAGAGAAACTGTTGTTTTGACTCAAGTGAAAGGATGATTGAGGTGCCTCTGTAATTGAAGAACTCCGCTGAGAAAGAGCTGTGTCTAAATAGCACACTTGTTGTTGGTTTACCCTGAAACAGCATTCCATGACTCAGTTAAGCAGGACTTAATGAAAAAGGAATTCATCCTGTCTTGCCAGCCACATCACCCTCCCTCATTGTTATGCTCATAAAGAAAAATAGTAGGGCTAACCACAGATCTTTAGGAGATTGGGGATTCCAAAGTCTCTTGCTCTTGGTAAGGAGACAGCTGCTTCTAGTGAAGTTTCAGTTGCTCCCCCTCTACTCAAAGTGGAAATTAACTGTGTTTGAAAGCAACAACTTTAGCTTTCTTTTTCTTCGTTAATATTGATTTATTGTTGCACTGGACTAAT
>JAGPOW010000229.1:9788440-9801259 GCA_030014935.1 Caiman crocodilus | reverse complement strand
GGGGACCAGGCAGGAAAGGGTTAGAAGAACAGTAGCCCAGCAGAAGTGTCTAAAGGGCAGACAGGTCCCTGCCGGTTCCCCTGGGACAGACAGTGCAGGTAGCCACAAGTAAGTAATGCCTGGAGGTGGAGGGTGCAATTAGGAACCCTGAGGGATAAGAGGAGACCCCTGGTGGTATTAGTCCTCCAGGTCCCTGCTAGCCTGAAGTGTGACTGTTCCAAACTCAAGCTAGAACTAGCACCGAGCAACATTCATGCAGCTCAGTGTGAAGTGTAACAAGGCCCTAACATAGGCATTTCAAGTCATTCTCTCCTCCATTCTTGTGTCATTTAAAATCAAAATGATTGACTGTGAAAATCTGTTCTCTGCTACACAATGAAAATCCCTAGTAATGCTACTGATGTCCGGGTGGGTAGAAGAGAGCATGATTTACCTTTGCACATTCGACCAAATGTGGTCCAAAATAAAGAAACAAATGCAGTAGAACCCCAAAGTGCCTGAAGATCATGAGGAACAACAGAAACCCCAGGATAATCAGCAGCTTGTATCATCAGGGAAGCCAGCCAACAGTCTTTGAAGTCTGGGCTTGGAGACTAAGGATCTTGAGCCCAGACTTCAAAGACTACTAGCTGACTCCCTGGATTACTGTCAGTCAGCTGGGATCCCCAAGGACAACTGGGTCAGCAGGAGATGGCAGCAGCTGTGCTCTAGGATGTTAGCACTTAAGCACAAAAGTCTTTATGCACTGGTCAAACTTCAGCACACAAAGATTTAAAACTGACTTTCAAGATTCTCACATTTGATTTTGACCATCAGCAGCTGTGGGAAAGTCTAGAAAATTATGACAAGTGAGGCTTTTTTTCTTCTAACCTAACATATTAGTAACTGAGAATTTACCTCTGCACAGACTCTTTACCGAATGCAGCTGCAACAAATGATCTTCTAACTGGGGAAACTACAAATATGTCAGAACCATAGATAAATACCCATGAGTTACTATAGCAGCCACATCAACACTGCCAGACAGATTTGTTAAGCTCCAGAACCACTTCCAATAGAAACTTAAAGGGAGTAGTCAATACAGAAAGAGATTTTTCGATAGCTAGAGATTAAATAAATTTGACTTCAGCCTTGAAATCTCTCACTCAGAGTACTCCCATTCACATAGGAGGAAGCTCCTGTCCTAAAATGACATGTGTTAAGTGCTCCTAGCTGCACAACTAAATGCCATCATTCTGTTTTACAAAATATTTATAAAAAAAACATTCCCAGGCAGGGTCAGAAAGTGTCTGGATACCCAAGGAATCTTCTTATGCCTTCTGTGATTTCTGTGCACTGACCAGAAACAGATGTGGGGAAGCAAAGTGCAGACTGAAAGTGTGGAGATATGCTTGAGCTGCCTGGTTGATCCATGAGGGGTGTGTCTACACATGCCTATTAATGTGCAGCAATAAGATCCAGAACTTATTGTTGCCAGGTACGCATTGACATGTATGCCTGGGATCACAGCATGCTGGCAGGTTGCTCCAGGGTTCAGCCTGGGGCTGCTCCCCCTGGCTCAACATGCTGTGGATGGGCTGCCTGGGGTGTGAGGATGCTTCAGCACTGGACTAGGAGTCAGGCAGCCCCCACATTGAGGCATCCTCATGCCCCAGCCAGACCCTCCAGTATTTACACGTGCACTGCTGTGGAGTTTTTTACTCGGCAGCAGGATAGTACTTGTTATTGCAACTCCTGCTGCAGAGTAAATTAGCTTACTCCAGCCTATTAGGCGAGCATGGTAGATGCTGAAACATTTATTGTACAGCTAATTAGTTAACTGCATAATAAATTCTCATGTAGACATACCTGAGGTGGTGTAATTTGTACCTTTTTCTTGCACAGGAGAGCCTTGATTTGTGTTGAGACGGCAGTGTCTTCAATAACTCCACCAAAGGCAGTGTGGCTTCACTTTTCCTTCTAAGCTGAAGGTAGCCTTTACTCTTGATTACGATTTACTCAGCCAGTAATATAATAATTGGGGGTATGTTTTTCAAGCCTTTTTTTTTAAGAGATCTATGACATACAAGTGAACTGAGTATGATGCCAAAAATAAAAAACTCTTTACTTCCATTCAGGTTGTGGAGAAGGGTCTCTGTGGTGGGAAACCCTTCTGTGTCTCTGTTTTTGCATCTGTAAACTGTGCATAAATGGTTTTATTTTCCTTTTAAAGATAGAGATTTGAGGCACAGAGTGGTTACTGACTTACCAAAATTGTCACAGAAAGTCTGGGACATATCCAGGACCTGAAACATCTTCAGAAGCTCAGCTATAAGGCAAAACTTCATCTCAAAATATTTCATAAGCAGTAATTAATTATAAGTCTCTTAAGAGGTTGTTGAGTATTGATAAGCTATTTGATTTATTTGGTAGCAGACTTTAGGTGAATGTGTCAAGTCATCATAGTTAGTCTGAAGAAGAGAACCCCAAAGTTTCCTAGCTATACATTTTGGCTACTGTCATTTGTGGTTCTTTATAGCAGACAAGACTGAAAAGAAAAGTGCAGCAATAAGATGAAGATTGTATTATTGCACTCCAATTGCTGAAAGCCCCTCCAAACCATTTTTGCCTACAGAGAACAAAGTCAGCAGCCAGCTGATGGGAAAATGAAATGTCAGTTTTTATTAAATGAGTTTGGTAAGACTCTTGTTCAGCTTTGGTTTCCTAAACAGCATGTTTTTATTAACCTCTGTTAACTCTGATTTTTTTTAACTCTGAATTTAAAAAAAGGAAAATAAGAAAAGAGGGACCTCAGCCGATATGATTATGAGGAAAATAGAAAGCCTGAGATCCCACCTGGCTGGGGTCATCTATCCCTAGCACTCTTTCCTCCCCGGGGCAGGAGGTTGAACTTGATGAGCTACTGCGGTCCCTTCTAACCCAAACATTGGTGATGCATAGGGAGTGCACATGGGTGCGTGTGCACCCCCTGAGCTTGGTGGTGCACCCCCTGCAAAAAGGCCCCACCAATGGTGCCTGTGAAAGGTCACTGCTCACCCCCTGTCCTCCACTGCTAACACCAGCAGCAGCATCTGTGGGCGGTCCCCAGTCCCTGCTGGCCGCCACTGCCGACGGTGTCTGTGGGTGGTCACTGACTGCTGGTCAGTGCTTGCCACCTCCCGCCCCCACTGACAGTGCTGCAGCTGCCTGCAGGAGCTCACCACTTGCCGGCACCACGCTCCCAACGCTGACAGCACTGCTGCTGCCTGTTGGACCTTGCTGTGCCCCGCACCTTTGGGGGGACGTGGCATTCATAGACCAAATCATCTATGAATCTATGAGATTTCATGATTAAATGAACAAAGAGGTATTTAGGCTCAAGAGAGTACTCACCCCACAAGAAATTTGGATGTGATTACTTCTTGCAGCAGATAGGAAATACCTGGGTTAATTTGTGAACAATTTCAACATCTTCCTATTGTAGAGTCTTCATATCACCTTTAGAAACAATGCATTATTTGCTACAATATTTTGTTTCTGATCATCAAAATGGATTTTAGTATATTTTGGGTTCAAGGGAGAAGAATGTAAATTGTATTTACCCCCATTTGATATGTAGCCGTCCCCCTCAGGAGGATGGCTAAAGGGATTTACCAAAAATCTCACACAGTTGGAAATAGGCCCCTCTTTGGATGATATCAAGAGACTGTCTTACCTAGGGCTGTGATGGATTTTTTAATGCTTGGAATCTTGAAATCAAGAGTGGATCTCACAAGAGTAGATATCAATTATTTGGGGCCTGGAAAGGTGGAAAGAACCAGGGTTATTTAGCCTGAGGGAGAGAAGGCTGAAGGGGCCATTTGATGACAGTCTTTAAATGTTGAAGGGTGATTATAGAGAGGAGGAAGATGGGCTTTTCTCTGTGGCTGTAGGAGACAGTACTTAGAGCAATGGACTCAAGTTCCAGCAGGGGAAATTTAAGTTTGAGATTAGAAGGAAAACTTTTTGACTATGAGGGTGGTCAAATATCGGAGTGGGCTATCTAGAAAAGTTGTGGAGTCTCCATTCTTGGAATGTTCAAGAGCAGATTAGACAGAAACTTGGCCAGGATGGTTTAGTTGGGAATGATCCTGCCTTGATTAGGGGGCTGGACTAGATGACCTTGGGCAGTTCCTTCCAGTCCTAATTTTTTATGATCCTATGATATATGCTGTAATTCAAACAGAAGTAATGAGCTTGATAAAAGGAATTATAGGGTGAGGAGTTATGGTTGCTGCTGTGAGGAGGTCATACTAGATGCCCATTATGGACCCTTTTCATTTTATGAATTTATGAATTCTCTGGTTCCCACATCTGTGATGTAACTACTAGCTGCCATTCCCACTATCAGGCAAGTTAAGGGAAAATAATCAAGATCTGGGATAAAATAAGCTCTGCAGGACAGAGATGGAAGCCTCTGAAGGAGTTTTTCTGGTTGTCTCCGTTTATCCTGAATATGCCAGAATTCAATGCAGTCAAATTTAGGAGGGATTTGAAAGAAAATTTATAAGCATTTGCAGAAACACTTGAAAACTAGCAAAAAACTACAAAAATATTCCCCAAAGCAACTTTTTCAGCAAACATGACAGTGAATGTGTAGTTTGTAGAGACTAGTAGAAATGTAACTTTATGAAGGAAGATTCTTGGCCCACATAACCTATAGTCTCTTCTGAATACAGTGTGGTTAAATAATAATCCAGGCTAGAGTTCTGAATGTGAGGGGGGCAATGAAATGGATACATAAGAATTTGGAAATAGGTAACTGTAAGAGAAGACTGAAGGAAATACATGTTATATATATATATATATACACACACACACATTTAAAAGACCAGTTTCAGCTGGTGTAAATCAGCATAGCTTCTTTATAACAATTTAACTGTTTTTCCCAGCTCAGATTTATAGATTTATACTAGTGAATATCTTGGCAAAAAGTTATAAACAAAACCCAATTTGAAATAAAAGACCCGGATCTCAGAGACATACTCCCGGATTGTCTCAATAGGAGCTTATTTAACAGTTGTGTGAGACATAGTGGGGAGGGGAAGCAGTGGAAATCAGGCCAAATAAATGCATCTATTGGTCTGATTTAATTTGGCATTTAATAATGGTTTTCCTCTTATGTTCATAAAAAACAGAAATGTGTATGAAAAAAATTGAGGAAAATGAATAATCCAAAACACTGAAACAACAGGCAAATGACTCATTAATTACACATCAAGGAGAAGCCATTTAATCAAAAAATGAGATGACCACAACATTCCACCAACAGTACATCATGCAAATCAGTGGCTGAACGGGTATACAGAGCCTCAGGGCATACTTTAATAATTTTTTAAAGAAAATAACAACAGAAATTAATTTTACCTACTTAGCTTCTTTGAAAAGAAAGTTTTAGTAACAGGTCATGAAGGCAACAATACCATTCTAGCTAGGAATCCTATAGATGTGTAGAAATACTGTAGAAATACCTTAGTCAAACAAACAAAATAAATTTACTGGAAGCACAGTAAATATTCTCCTGAATTCAGTCTCAGATTCTAAATGACATGGGGCAATTTCTTCTCTCATTTCAAAAGAGGTTTATAACAGTGCTTTTGGTCTGTTATATCCATTGTATCCTTTGTTCAGTGAAATGGATCAAATTAAGCTTGCTGATGGAATAGGGCTCTGAGATTAAGATTTTGTGAGAAAAAATGGCACAGCAATCAGCACAGAAAAGACCACGTGAAAAACTGTAATGGCAATTTCAAAGACCACCTGAAAAAGACCCCTATAGAAATTAGAGATGGGGCTAACTCATACAAATGCCTGTCGTATGTCAAGGATAATTCAGACCTCATTATGTTCTGAAGGGGAAACTAATAATTTCTGTATATTTGTTTGCCTTAGTTCTTTTATAGCCCTTTAGGTCCAGATGATTTTTCCAACCTTTGATAATGTAAGGTTTAGACTTTCACCATCTATCTTTGAAAAATGTTTGTGCCATATGGAAGTCAAAAAAAGAGATCAAAGGAATACAAAGACTGCAGCTTGTATGAGAATTACTTCATCCTGGTATCCCTAAAAAAAAGAGAGAGAGAGAATTTTTGGTAATCAGGTCAATATTAGCTTAGGGATTCATAAAGAAATACCTACAACGCTTTTATTTTCTTAGTGAAAAGCATTGAAAATTTCAGCCAAACTTTCTGCTCTAAGTCTAATTATCCAATTGCAGGTTGGAAGCTAAGTGAGACACTTAGACACATTTTCATCTGGGTGTTAATTGATGCAGCTCCAAGAAACCAGTTGAGCCATAATAGTTTACACCAACTGGGGATGTGACCCATATGGTTTGGAATGAGAATTTGTAGGAATTTGCAGGTGTTACTTTAGTTTAAAAAAATGCAAATAAAAAAAGACAACTCCTAGACGGTTGGATCCAAACACTGAAGAAATGAAAACATAATGAGAGGAAACTTTATGAGTTAATGAGTGCACCTGTGCTGGACTGAGGGTAAGTCTACATTGTGCAATTCTCTAAACTATATTAGCTGAGTTACTGGAAGCAGTATAGTTGTGACATAGAGTAAATTAGCTTGGGCATAGCACTATGATGATATGGCTATAGGGATTTCCAGTAGCTAGTATGACTTGCATCCAAGACATGTCATTTAGTTAGCAAATAGTCACTAGAAAGAGATCAGCAGAAATCAGCAATAATTGGTAGAATAAAGAGAAAAAGATTGAATGTCCCGAAGTGATATGAGGGAGGAATGTTTGAAAGATAAGAGGACAACAAATCATTGAAACCCAGAGAGTGCTAATGGTATAGGAGTAAACAACTTGACTTATTCTACTTGGTTTTTAAGTAGCTAATCATTTCTTATCTCTTTCCATGTCTGTGACATCTTTGCATAACTTCTGTTATATTTTTAGGTACTGAATTCTTTGACACACATTGTAATAATTTTTGATGGAGTAGTTTTGCCAAATATTTTCTGCTTTCCCTGAAAGCCCTGCCACTTTCATCTGGTGAGAACCTAGAGCGTGGTATGCACTGAGAATAATATGGAATGGGGGAAGGAAGACATCATGTGCATGTAACCTACATCTCCTTGAGGGTTATTACATCTGTGAAAGGAAGGATCCTAGCTACATTAATAGCTAGAGTTCCTATATGGAAGGACAGTATGGCCACTCTGGGGATAATAGGGATATTCTGCAAAGCCCTTTCTCAAAGCAGTGCCTCACTGGCACAGGGCATGTCTACATGTGATGCTACGTCTCTGTAGTAATGTGCTACAGAGACATAGCATCTGTAGGCAAAAACTGTAACACTGCTGCTACATCGCTGTAGCAATGCACTCCCTCGATATGGCTCATTGCTACAGACTCATAGTAGCTAAACATAACCTTGCGCTGCTAGCACGTTGTAGTACAGACTATTACTGCACTGCCATTTAGTACTTCCAAAAGGCGCCATAGGAGCATATGTAGACTCGCACACAGTTTACTATTTCAAATGTATTGTAGTGACCTGACTGTAGTGACAGAGTTCTCTAGCTGTTCAGAAAATATCTACAAGCACTGGTGACAGTAACTCAGTTTATCAAAGATAATAATGGGTGTTGTGTTCATCACTGTTCTTTCCTTGATGAATAAAAAATAAAACTCCTAGAAAAACTCTAGTTCTCTTGAAGTGCTCTAATGTTTGTATGTCTGGAATTTTCCATTCTTGCTTTTTGCCCTGCCTGACTTTGAAAGTTAATAAGAAGGTTAGAGTACCAGCTGCACTGTCTTACAAAAGGTAAATCCATGGACACGCAGAGCTACATATTTAATATTGTTTTATTAGCAGCATTGTCAGAGATAACAGCTTGGGCAGCCTCGCAACTGTGGTATGAAGCTTCGGTAAACCACCAGTCTGTGCTGAGTTTCTTGGCTACACCATTGTAGTGGCCTTAAAGGGCCACACAAGTATTACAGAATCCACAATACAAAATGTTATGTACCGATCTAAACATGAACCTTTACAAGTGAAAAAACCAGGAGAGAAGTAAATGAAGGTCTGTGATACTCATATGAATTCTGAATAAGGGTTGAATAGACGAAAAGAATACTCCATCATGGAAAATTTAAGATTGCAGCACTTGTTGATTCTGCACAAGAGGGAAAAAAGTCCCCAGACATTTTAAATTCTTAAAAAGGTAAAGAAAACAAAAAAGAAAGAAAGCAGCCCAAAATAGCCAATAGTCTGATAGCTAAATAACTTGTGGGATTTAGGGGGCCTAGGATTCAGAACATATATTTGAACCTAGGGTTTCTACATTCAGGTAATATACCCATGCACAGACACCCAAGGCTATTCACTATTCTGAAATGGGTATCTCCCCCAGTATCTCCCTATTGCCAGAACTTCCATCTTGAACCTGAGAAACTTTTCAATTCATTTCCACAATTTTTTGTTTTCTGGAAACTTGACATTATCTGATAAAAGAAAATATTTCCAAACAAGTCTGGTCTCCAGGATATACTTGTTGTAGTTGTACTGAAAGCAACAGCAATGCTGTAAAGTAAGGTACAGATAATTATGAGTAAGGAAAACTCACTCTGGTGCTAGAGTGGTTCAGGCATGTTCTTAGTTTTACAATTCAAGTGTTACCCTAGAGTTATACCAAAGGCCATCCCCAATTAGTCCGTGTGCAGTTGGGTGCTTGTTTATGTGGCTGGACATGTTAGTCACATTGGTCCTTTGTGCGCCCCCGGATGCATGGAAGAACTGGGCCTGTTTTGTTTAAATGGCCACAGGCTCATGTGAAGTTACATACATGTTACACTGAGACCATACTAAGAACACTTAAAATATGAGCATGTTAAATCTTGTTAATTTGTGCTAAGTGCTCTCCGAGCATCTCAAAGTTACATCACTTCAGGTGAAGGTTAACTCTAGGCTGTGCTACCTAGTTCATGTTAGGGTAACTTCAGTCTGTTCCAAAGAGACAAAATAAACATTCACAGTCCAGCATCTCAGGATAGACTGCTCCCAGCCTTCTCTGCCCCCCAAAACCAGGGGTACAGCCCAAATGTCCGGAGGCTCCGATACACATGTGCAGAGGCTGTTCTGATGCGCTGTAATTAGAGTGTGTTGGAGCAGACTCAATTAAATGAGTCTGCGGGAGTGTGGTAATTACCAACTCCTGTGTTACATGTTCCTGGGCTGAAAAAGGATGGCTTCATTTGCTGAGCTTTAGTTCAAAGTGCCTCACCACCATTTTTCAGCATGGGTACACTGATGAACATGACGTGCAGGTGCTTTAATTAGTGGGGTTCTTGGAGCTGTGCTAATACAGTGCCCTCCCCTCCCTGGCGTTCCAGAGCATGTCTGTACACATCTCTGGCTTTTAGCCATGCCTTGCTCACCAGACCCCTAATCACAAGTCAGAGCTGTGCAGTCAAGAAATGGTATTGACCCTCAACATGTGACTGCTCACAGGATGTTCTGTCTTTAGCACTGTGTAACACACAACTTCACCCTCAGGACAGACCTTTGTTCTTTTTGATCATTTTATCAGAATGAAAAGAAGAAAAAATATCCCCAACTTTTGCTCATGAATCTGTTTGGGAAATTATATCTTTTAGTTTAGGTAAATTCATAATAAGATTAAAATAATAACAAAGAACCTAACAGCAAGTGTCAATAATTTTAAGTATTATTATGATACTATGAAAAACCTTCCTATAATGTACTATGTTATGAGAGCACTTTACTTTTAATCCCCATGGGCTGTGTTCATAAAATACAGGAAATACTGTATAATAATGTACTAAGGGGTACATTATTATGAATTTTACCCTTTAAGTGACTGAACAGCACTTTAAGTGTTTTCTTGATTGCAAAATTTTATAGGAGATGCATAGTATAATGTCTAATTTTACATATTTTCAGCAATTCATGTATGACTTTTGCCACAATAAGAAAACAAGTATTTAGGAAGTTCCAGGTTTCTATGTGTCTACATAATTTCAGTACATATAATTAATACCAACATTGGGCCTAGAATGCAAGTTATCTGATAAAATTCAGCTTACTGGGCCAATACAGTAGAAGGGAGTTTTCCCATTAACTTAATCTGGAAAATGATTGGAGCAATAAGCTCAATGATATATTCACACTGGATGTGATTTCAGAGCCCCCTAATGTCAATAGGTGTCTTTTCTCTGACTTCAGTGGACTTAGCTCTTTATAAAACATCATACTGTAGATATGTAGATATTATAATTTAAATGCAAATATTGTATGTACCTACCTGTTGTTTGACTGGTGTTACTCTATTTCTGCTTTCTCTTTCAGTTCTGCTTTCTCTACCCGAGCCTTTGTCCCATACTATCTTCTCTATCATCTTTGCTTGAGAATTATCTTGCTGCTTTCTCTACCATCTCGCATCATTGGCATTGCCCTTGTTGCCTTGATCATCTGATTTGAATATATTTCCTGTTTTATACTGTTCTATAATGAAATTTGTAAAAAGCACCCCTGACTCATTAGAGTATAAGAATGAAAAAATAAATAATACAGATCAGATTTTCTGGGCTTCTGTTCTGTCTTGCTTTTGCTATATTTCCTTGGTTAACCTATCTTTATTTGTTTAGGTACAAGCAGCTGAGGAGGTAAGGTTCTTGTTTTTCAAAGCAAGGTGAATGGAAGAAATAATAAGGATGGGGACACATACACACAGAAACCTCTCTCTTCTCCCAGTCTATCCTTATATAGTGGCTCAAGACCACTGCCTTCTGCTACTGAGTATTTCCTTTGCCATCAAAGAAGACAGTAATAGAAGCCATTATGTATTAATGCACTGGAAGAAACAGCCAGTAGTCCTTTTAGCTTTGAAAGTCCTTATATTTTTCCCTGGAATACTTCTATTTCAAGCTCTGTATTCTTCCTGAAGCATCCTAGGGTGTGTACAAACTTTAAAATGTACTGGTCAAAGTTTACCGGTTTAGTTTACTCAGTTGGGAACCCTACTGGTAAGAAACTGTAGAAATGTTCATGGGGGGGCCAACTGTGTACTCTTCAAGTAGGCTGAACTGCTGAGGGCATCCCGGTCTGCCTGGGGACAGCTGACAGCAGTCAAGGGCATGGGTCAGGGCTGATTTGCTGGTATAGACGCCCCTATCCCATAACAACCCCTTCTTCTCTCCCTCCCAGCTGTAAGATATTCAGTAAGCAGACCCAGAGTGTGTCTGCTGTCTTTTCAAACCTATCAGTTTGTTTTGCAGAAAGCCAATAGGTACTTACCCTTCTGGCACCAACTGAGGGACTCAATTCCAGCACAGGTCAGGTGAACCTGGTTGGATGCCTCTGGGTTGGGTTCCGGCTTGGACACTCACAGATTGGGGGCTATCAACTTAGGGTGCTTGTACACATGACAAAATTGTCCTTTTTTAGCAATTTAATTGCATCGCACTTTATATGTGCAGCAGCACATTGTGCTTTAATTTTGTCACACTATACACATGTGGCAGCATATTGTAAATTAAATTATTTTGTTATGTGGTAAACTAAAATACATTCCAATGTATTGGAAAAAATTGCAGTGATACATCCATCCCCTGCAGCTCAAGGGCCACTTGGCCTTCCAACAGCTTGCTCCCTGGCTGCAGGCAGGGTCCACGGGGCAAAAAAAAACACAGTGGTTCATAGCTGGCCAGAGGTGGGGCTCGGCCGAGAGTTGGAAGTTGGGTGCGGGGGGTCACTGTATCAAGTCACTGAGAGCCTGGGGGTAGGGCTGGTCTGGTGCTTGGGCAGAGGAGTTGAGCTCTGACTGAAGCTGGAGTGCTATCCTCCTAAGGGGTGGGGTTGGGAAGAATGCTGCAGTGCTCCATGGGATGTCAGTGGAATGTGACCCACTCTGAGTCACAATGGGATGTGGTACAGATGTTCATTGTGGTGGTCTAATCTACAGTGCTAAAATATGATGCCACTTCCATCCAGGGTTATCTGAGAGCCGGATCTGACATTTTTACAGCATTCTATGCGCCCTGACCATTTGTTTGGTTATGACTACACAGCATGCCTACTACAAAAAAAGTAGAGTTTTTGTACCTGGCCTTAGGGTTTCTATTGGTGGAACTGTAATGTAATGCTTCTATGCACTTCTAGTCAGCCAGATGCTTGCTGTTTCATATGGGTGTACTCGGTAGCCATTTTGGTCTGAGACAAAAAGTCATACAAAAAACTTGAACTCTTGGTGCCAAGGTATCATTTTGGAACCAAGCATTCTAGTTTTTTGTATGTCTTGCTGTTTCACAAAGCATTTTTATTAGTGGAAAAGGTGTTCTTCCTTGTTCAGTTTTCATTCTGACTTCTAAAGCCATGCACAGCCTAGCCAAATAGGGTTGCACATCAATGACCTGGAAGATGGGATGAAGTAAACCCTTAGCAAGTTCACAGGTGACACCAAGCTGTGGGGAGTAGCAGATACCCTTGAGGGTAAGACTAAGATTCAGAGAGACCTAGACAAATTGGAGGACTGAACCAAGAGAAATCTCATGAGGTTTAATAAAGACAAGTGCAAAGTCCTGCACTTAGGACAGAGCAATTCCATGCACCGACACAAGCTTGGGACTAATTAGCTAGGCAGCAGTTCTGCAGAAAAGGACTTGGGGTTTATAGTGGACAATAAACTGGATATGAACCAAAAGTGGGCCCTTGTTGTGAAGAAGGCAACTGACATACTGGGTGCATTAGTAAGAGTGCTGCCAGTAGATCAATGGAATAGATCATTCCTTTCAATTCTACATTGGTGAGGCCACATC
>JAGPOW010000229.1:9757599-9788340 GCA_030014935.1 Caiman crocodilus | reverse complement strand
TTTAATGAGTGGATCTGAGAGCTGCTCTAATTCAAGCATCTGAAGACTCTCACATATCAGTGTCCATACACTGAAAAATGCTGGTGGGGGTGCTATTAAGCTTACTGAAAAAGCTTTAGTTAAAGCAACCCTATCACCATTTTTCAGTGCAGGGACATTGATACATCTAAATCTAGAGTCTGTAATTACCATGCTCCAGCAGACTCAATTTACAGTGCATCAGAGCAGCCTCACTGTACATCTATAGCCACCCATCAAGGTTAGATATTAGGAAAAACCTTCTCACTAGGAGGGTAGTAAATCACTGGAACAGGTTACCCAGAAAGGTTGTGGACTCTCCATCCTCACTGGTTTTTAAGACCCTGCTAAACAAAGCCTTGGCTGATCTAGGTGGGAATGGTTCTGTGTCGTAGTGGGGAGTCCCCTGATGAGTGATGCCAGAGTGGTGAGACTCCAACTGGTACCCCCTCAGATTCCCTGAGTGGGGTGTGGATGCTATTAAACTTCCTGGGGACTGGGAGTTACCTGCAGGGTTGGCAGTGGTGTGGAGCGGAGAACAGGCACCACATCCACCCCGATTTCCTAGTTCATGCAAGATGCAGATTGTCTAGTGCCCTGGTTTGGAGCATGCCCCATGCTAGCAGGGAGGGGAGATAGACCTGGGACCATGGCTGAAGGACCACGGAACCTGGCTGTGGCATGCCCTGGCAGGGGCAAAATGAGCAGAGTTGGAGGCTGCTTGCCAAACTAGAGGCTCAGAGGAGCCTTTGGCTCTAAGGATCCAAATCCTCATGGAGAAGAGGGAGCAACTCCACAGGAGAAGCCCCAAAGAGACATCGCCTTACTCAAAGGGACAGTCAAAGCAGCAACTGTGAGTCTGTTCCAGGAGGGGACCTGGGGTCATGTTATTGCTTTAAGTTTGGACTATCTTTAGTATTTAAATTAAAGACATGCTAGCCTGGCCCCACTAGTTATGGGAACTGCAGGTCAGTGAACTGTGTTAAGGAGCTGAAACACTAAACCCAGGCTAATAATTTATCAGAGCTGGACAAAATGGACATGATTTACCAGCAGGCCTTGGGGCCAGCCAAAGACCTTGACCTTGCCAGGCTGGACAAAGTAGGGAAAGTCCCCAGGCCCCCTGTGCAGAGCTCAGGTAAGGGTGGCTAGCAACTGGGATACTATTGATAAAGGGTCAGTCACCCAAGGTTGATGCAAACCAGGACGATTCTAGGGTAGTGACCCAAGACAGAGCTGCCAGGGACTCTTTAACTAATTGAGACCACTAGCTGAAAACCAACATGGCTAATTGAGTGGACTGCTGACTGCATCATCCTTTCACCAGACAGCTCACAGCCTGGCTATAATTTAAGACCTGGTTGGTGCATGGATGGGGGATAAGAGGAGGAAAAGCCCCAAGGACAAGATACTTAAGATATTCATGAGAACATACATAAACATCCAAGGATCCTTCCTTTGTATTAGAAAAATCAAGACATGGCAGGAAAGTTGGAGGGGTGCTGCACAAGTAAGAGGGAATAGAAGCCAAGCTGTCTGGCCCTAAGAACTGGCTCCCAACTGACAGGAGTGCCTGGTCCCCGTGACAGCACCTATTTGGGCACAGTTGTCCACATCCTGCTTTGAGCAGGGGGTTGGACTAAATGAGATTCTGATATCCTTTCAAACCCTAATTTTCTGTGATTTCTATGATTCTATACTACTGTTAGTACAGAATTTAGCATTAATATTTAGATGCTTTCACAGAATTGTATTGCTGCAAAATTTGTACAATGTATGTGAAAGTACAGCTTTCTGAAAAAAATCCAAATACCATTCCACTGCTAGCTTCTCCCACTTCTTCATTTTCTTCCTCATCCTCTCTTTACTCTGACGAACGAGTGAGATAATGCATTCAATGCCAGAGAAAAGTGAAGGATTCATAGTAATGTGGTTGAAGATATCTTTGCTAATCTGTGGACCAGGTGAAGCTGTGATAGGAACGCTGCAATACATTTTCCCACAGTAGTCTGCCAGCATAGTTCATTCTTTTTCCATGTGCGTTTCCCTGGGTAGCCTTTATGAAGTCTGCTCATTGTACCACATTTAAAAATATTTTAGTCTAGACATTTTCATTTCTTTACATGAGAGTATATAACAAGACTGGTTCAGTCAGTTTTTGGAAATATCCATTTAGAAGAACCAGAAAGAATCATTTCTTCTATCATTATTTAATATTTATTCATTACATTAAAAATGGATTTATTGCATTAAATCCTTTTGTTACATTTTTATGATGAGCAAAGTTTATTAGAGTACATAGGTTCACAAAGCAATTTCTTACATGTCTTAAATGATGCATTTCGTTTCTAATCTCCTTCAACTGTTTCCAGTGATATCACTTCAGTTACTCACTGTTAGTTTGATGAAGGAACATGAGACCACCAATAGACATCTGTTACAGTCATAAAAATGATCAGATTTGGACGCACACATATGACTAATTCAATAGAAGGAGCACTAAAAAGGGTTTAAATTGACTTAACTGAAATAAATGTTCAAAGATTTGTTTTTTTCTGAACAATTTTAAAAAGGGATGTAAATTGTACCGTAAGATGTTTTACTACTTTGAAATGAATTATGCCAGAAAAATCATTTGGACAATTGACTGAAAATCTCTTCAGTGATATACCATGAAAATCAGATTTCCTGGGCCAGAAGTTTGACAAAGTAAAATCAAATTTATACTTTTCAACAGCATTTGGCCAGATACAGATGTTATACATAAACTGATACAAGTTAATTCTGTGCCATATCCTCTATTGATTCATGTTAGGTTGGTGTCCTCCAGCATCCCAGGGGCCTTTGCAGTGCCCCTGTTTCCCTCCTTGCAGGGGGATGTCCTAGCTCTCACTGAATACTTGGCTGCTGTGGGCTGTCAAAGGCCTGAGCCAGCACAGATACAGGCAGGCGGATGGGGAAAGGTGTAAGGGGGAAGGAAAGCTTTCAGTAGGCAGTAGGAACAGAAGTCCTCCATAGAAGGAAGGATTGGGACCCTCAGAGCTTGGCACAAGTGGCTGCTGAAGGGCCCAATCCTTCTATGGAGCCTTCCTGCAAGTCTCCCAAGCTGCCCAGTTCATCTTGCCAGAGCTCAGCACCAGTGGTAGCCAGCAAGATGTGTCAGGCAGGCCAGGAGGCTTGCTCCAGGCAGTATTTATGTGCACAAGAACAAATAGCTCAAATATTTAAAAGTAAAGATAAACAGAGGAATGAATCACATGACAAAAATGCTTCTTGAGTATAGGGGGAAAAGGCATGTGCTTGAACAGAAAAGGGAAGTTAAAAACAGAGTGAAGTTAATATTTGCTCAGTTTTAGAGAGAGTACATTTCTAGTAAAAGAGATAATTCATCCCAAAGCAGTTTTTCTAAAGTTTTATGAGTAATTAAGCTGGAACTGTGTGAGAGAGAAATGTATTTTAACAAAAACAGACAAGGAGGATAATGTCTGTTGTTATCATATGTTCCTCTGACAGTAAAATTTTATGAGATAATATTTGACTTTGCTCTTCACAACATTTTAAATAGTGGTGATGTGGGTTAGCCACAAATTATCACAACATTGCCAGTATACTAACAGATATCAATCCCAACTGCATATAGTGACTAACAGTCATGTAAGGACTAACAAATATTTGCATTCCAGTATGATAATGTATTATGGGAGAGATTTTTTTAAAAGCCCTTAGGGACTGAGGCCTTTACAGCTCTGGCTAGTGGGATTTGTGATCCTAAGTCACTTAAGTGTTTTTGAAAATTCTTCCGTTTCTCTGAAATTGTCACTCAAATATCTATTGCTTCTTAGTTGAAAGGCGGCAACTCTTAAGTAGCGGTGAGCTTCATTATGTAATGTGTATTGAGAGATGCTGAAAAAATTGTTATGTGGGAACTATAAGAATTGTTATTTACATAGTAACTGAAATATCATTACAGCATTATCTTTTGAAAACTAGGCATTTGGTAAATCCCATCAGTGCTCCACCTTACGATTTCAGGAGCTGCACTGGTTCCTTACTTTCCATGTGTAAAGCATCACAAATGTTTATGGCAGCTCAGAAGTTTCAGTATGTGATTTTCACTGTCCTTGTGTTCCTGAGCAGAACAGATGGATGGCTGAGAATGCACAAAAACTAGACATTTCCAGGCAGTTTGAAATGCATTTTTGTGACCTTCCTCGTGATGGATTTTGGCGTGAAGAGCAGAACACTGCTCCACAATGGTGAGAGAGACATTATGCAACCCTGGGAGCAGTTAATTTTCAATGAGCTAAAAGTGAATATGCTCGGAAGTCTCTGATTGGTTCTCAAGAAATTTGTTTCATGGAGAATGAGATTTATAATCTGAAAAGTGGTAAGGTGAGGCCAGTGCCTGGACTTCCCAGTATTTAATGGACTGTCAAAGGAGAAAAGGTCTACATTAGAAATAGCAGGGGAGTAGAGGTGTTAAAAGTTGTTGGCGGTTACCAGAGAGTTGTAACAGTCTGGTGACAAAAACTTGAGCAGCAAAGTCTTTAAAAGAAAGAGTTCCTACTTTTGAAGGTAAATTTTCCCAATGGGCCTTTATGTACTTTTCTGGTTTATGAGTGGGATCAAAAGATTTTGAGATTTGAGAACAGGTCCCTTTTTCACTGCCACCATTTTCTCTGTAATTTTCTTGAGGTATATTATAGGACTAAGGAATTTGCAAACAGCACTGAATATTTGTTTTGCCATGTAAGTAAATCTTGTACAAGGCTGTAAGCATCTTCCCCCCCCCTTTTTTTTTTACAGATAAAAAACTGAGATACCTCTTTTCCTGTGCATCTATGTCAAAAGCTTACATAATTTCTAACTTGCTTATGAGAGACAGCTCTTTCTATGATTGAAATGTTTAAAAAAATCTTTAAAAAATTACTTTGAAAACTTAAAATGAGCTATGAGATTGCTTAGAAACAGTAGAAGGGACTTTTCAAATATAAAATAGGTTAGTGACTAAATGGGAGTTTTCTGCTACTGATTTAGGTGAAATCAAGTTATATGTACAAATCTTAAGACACAGCATGATTAAGTCAAGGATATAAAGACATGGATCTCTGAAGATCAAGGGCAGAGACAAACTAGGGATGATTTGCTCTGCAGGTTCCTTAAAGCTCAAGTTAAAATATAAAGTCCAGTCAATTGAGCTCTAGAGAAAGGTTTTATGCTGCGGTTACATTATGTCTGTTACAGGGTTCAGTTATCATGCTAACTGTATACTAGGGATCTGCAAAAATATCTCTAGATTTGTTGTAGAAAAATAAAATGAATGCAATCTGCTTCACATAACTGTCTGCAGTGAATAATAAAATGGCTGTAATGGGGATAATTTCTTCCCATGTGGAAAAAACCCCCCAGACTTTCTGTATATTTGTTATATGTTTTCTTAAAATTTATTACACTTATATTTAAAATATATATCTCCTTGTATAAGGTAATGGGTTTTAAAATGGTACAACATTTGCCAATTTTCATAATAATTCAAATATATGGTAAAGAAAGGCATTCTAAGTATCATTAAAACTGACTTGTTTTGGAACATTTTGAAGACATTTTATGTATTGTTTTAAGTGTTTTTAAAGAGACATGCACAAAGTGGTTTTGGGGGAGAAAACTCATACACAGAACACAGGAAAGATTTTTCCCTGGCTACTAGTAGAAGCTATGACTAGGTCTAGATTATGATGACAATATGTAATAGAATAGAAGCCAGGTCATATGGTGCTCATCTTATGGCCCATGAACCAAATCCAGCCTATAGAGAAGAGTTTTTGAGCTTGCAAAGCTCCCCACAAGTTTGGAAATTTGGGAGCAGGGGAGCAGTGACAATAGTAATTCTTGTGGCAGAGTCCAGAACCATGGCAATGAATGCCCTGGGCCCATATGCCAGATGGCCTCGTGCACTGGATTGTGTTGATACACAAAGTCACTTTGGATCTGGTTTCAACATATGGAGCTGGGCTGGTACACCAAATTACACCTGTAGATTGATCTCATGTACCGACCCCATTCTGGATCACGACTATGGACCAATCTCCTGTGCAGGATCTGGCCTGAAAACTGGCCCCATGCCAGTCATCTGGCTTGTGGGGCTCAATAGTTTGAGAACCACTTGACCTATATGGTAACACTTCTATACATCAGCAGTGTTGTATTTTCTTTGGGTCAAATTCACTACAATGTTATGTTTGTTTCTGTACTCTTCAGATGATGAACTCTGCCTAACCTAGACAAACCAGATTTGCAGCTTGTGTTGCAGGGTCAGAACAGAGAAGCTAGAGTTATTGATGAATTTGGTCTCATGTCTTTATTAGAGCACTTAAAAACTGTTTTTAATTGTTGTTTCACATGATAACTCTGCCTTTAGAGATGTGCTCTCAAGCCTTACATCATGATGGTGGGATATTTATCCATGTACATTTCCCATAAATAAACCCTGAGCAATATATGGAGCTTCTTAGAGAGCCTAAATGACTAGATCAGGGCAATAAATCACTCTTTTGGGATCAAAAATTTAACTCCCTTTATATTTTCCTACTTCTAAATGTGTTTGTATGTAATCTCAAAAGAATATTGCAAAAATTAATCATATAGTAAAAGGTATAGATATGAGCATGGATGAATCTAGAAATTTGAAGAAAGGAGTTCAGATGCTGAAGTGCATCATCACATATAAACACATATTTTTATCCAGTTAGAATAACTTAGAAGCTTTGATAATAGTCTGGGAGCCTACAGCGCTATATTATTAAGTTGAAGATTAGCAGAAACATATTAAAAGCAATCTGTTGAATTGTAAAATAGCAGCCTCATTACCAAGAGAAGCTAGCAATCAGCAGTATAGAATAACAAAGGATAGCTTGATTGGTGGAATATCAAGATCATTAAAAAGAAGAGAGGACTGATAACACCTGTGGAATAGAGTTTAGAAGGGACTGGGTAGATCAGAGTGAGACATTCAGTCAACTGACTCCCTCAGTATTGCCTTAATAGAAATCATGCTGCTATTTCCAGGCAGTGGGTACATCTACACATGTCCCCACAGTGCCTTTATTACTGTGCCATCACTTAGTACTTCCTTTTGTATAGTTGTGATGAGGGTTTTTCCTACCCAGATGAAGGACTTTGCACTTACCCCTGTTAAACCTCATCTGGTTCCATTCTGCCCATGAATTAAGTTTGTCAAGGTCATCCTGGATCTTGACCCTATCCTGTAACGTGCCTGTGTTTCCCCACAGCTTGGTGTCATCCATGAACTTAATCAATGAGTCTTCCACCCCCTTATCCAAGTCATTACTTAATATATTAAAGAGAATGGGTCGAAGCACCAAACCCTGGGGAGCACCACTGGAGACGGTCCTCCAGGATGAGGCCATCCCATTCATTACCACCATCTGGAAGTGGTCTCTAAGCCAACTGTCCACCCACCTCACTGTAGACTGATCTAGCCCAGTTCCCTCCAGTTAGTTTGAGACACCCATGGGAAGCAGAATCAAAAGCTTTATTGAAGTCTAAGTAAATTATGTCAGCCTTTTGTCCCTCATCCAGATGGCTAGTTACCCAGTCATAGAAGAACACAAGGCTTGTCAGGCATGACCTACCATCAACAAAGCTATGCTGGTTGCTTCTTAACACCCCATCAGTTACCAGCTTGTAATTGATTGTTTCCTTAAAAGATTTTACACAGGGTCAGACTGACGGCCTGTAGCTTGCAAGATCATCCCTCTTGCCTTTCTTAAAGATGGGCACAACATTGGCCCTCTTCCAGTTGTCCAGGACCACTCCTGAGTTCCATTACTCTTCAAACAGCTTGGCCAGAGGCACAGCTATAAGCTCAGCCAGTTCTTTCAGGACTCTCGGGTGCGGGTTGTCAGGCCCAGCAGACTTGAAAAAGCCCAAGTGTTGTACGAGATCCCTCACCTGTTCAGGACTGATTTCATGTAGTCTGTCATATTCCCCATGTTCCCTGGGCCTCTGGTCAGGTGAACAGTCCCTGTTTGATTTCAGGAATACCGATGTGAACTATGTATTTAGGAGTTCTGCCTTTTTGTGGGCATTGACTGTGGGTTCCCACAGTGAAGTCCAATGCTCCCTATGTATCTTTAGAAGGACTTTTTGTTGTCTTTTATTCTGGTTGCCTGCTTGATCTTCATGCCTGCCTTAGTTTTCTGTGTCTCATATCTGCAAGCTCTGGTGATACAGGTGTATTACCCTCTGGTTGTCAAGCCATTCTTCCATTGTTAATATGCTACAGGGAAAGGCACAAGTATACCAGGCACCCCCACCTCCCAGATCCACCCCCTGGACACCAGATAAAAGATGTTAGAGTTGAAACATTTGGAGCGGGGTGGTGCATGTGTGTGTGTATTGTTCAACTTGAAAAAAAGCTGCATTCTGCTCCTTATGGTCACATAGTGAATGATAATTTACCTTTTTATTACAGCCATACTATGAGAATTTCAAGGCATTTTACACATTAATTAATTAGGTCCCATAACACTTCTGCTAGGTGTGGAAGCACTGCTATCCCAATATTGCAAATATTCAGGAATAGGAAGGTTAAATGATTTTATGAGGTCATGAAGGAAGTTTCTGACAAAGCTGGGAATAAAACCCAGGTGTTCTGGCACCTGTTCTACCCACGAGACTCTTTCAGGCTTAATACGTGAATATGGTAGATAGTTGTGGTTTTTGCTATTGTGACTTTTTTCTTAAGGGTTACGTGCTTCTTCCTCTTGATTTTTCTTCTGAGGTAATATCCTTACATGAGGCTGTAAGTGGCATAGTAGTTGTTATTTAAAGTATGATAATAACATTTAAGGTAGGTTGGATGCTTCTCAACCATTTTGAATTATGGTTCATGCCACTGATACAGGCACTGGTTTTTCACATCTACATTTTGTTAATTCAGGTTAATGTTGTTCACTCTTCCAGTTCTCTCTCTCCTGATGTATTTTGTTGCTTAAGGAACAGGTCAGCCAGAAGTTATTCATTTTGAGCCAGTTAAACCCTATAAGGACCTCCTGCTGGGGTAGCTGTTGTTCTTAACTGCTTTCCATGACACTGTTACCCAAAGCCTCACTGCAGTAAAATGAGGAAGAGACACAGAATATGGGTCACATCCACTTCTATTTTCTATCTCAGTGGACTGAATCACCTAAGTGTGATCCTATACCAGGTTTTAGTGTCTGTGGTAACAGGCTGTCATCTTAGCTGTAAGATTCCACCACATCCCAAATACAACCACCCTACATTGAAGGGGAGGACTTGTATTAATTAGTTTTTCAGAGATTTGTGTCAGAAAAGGATAGCAACTCTAGCTTACTAAGGGCACGTCACCATGAGTGGGAACATGCATGCATTTCTCCAGAGACAAATAACAGCTGCACATTGTTGTGCCACTGCTAGTTGTCCCCAAGAATGCTCCTGCATGCATGCTCTTGTACATGGTAAATTGCCTCAGGTGGGGTTGGGAAGGCTGGGACCAGCACCTGGGTTGGCCCCAGCAGCCTTACCTGGGGTCCTGGGGGCCTTCTGGGGGGCAGTAATCTGGGTGCATGGACTATGGCCAGAGCTGGAGCATGGCTTCAGCTGATGAGGCTCCAGTTTTGGGTAGCGCACTATACAGCCACGTGCACCACCCCACTTTTTCTGCAGGTTTTTTAGATATTAAGATTTCCCAGTATTTAATTTTGCTACCGTGCTGCAAATATGTAGTGCAGCAAATGGGTTCACTTGTACTGCATTCTTTTCATGGCGCTTCAAAGCCTTTTGAGGCACCATGAAAAGAATGCAGTAGAAGTGGACTCGCAAACTACATGTTCCCACTCGTGGATGCAGCCTCAAGGCTCTTAATAGCTGGAATAACTAACAGGCCCTAGATTTGGGAAAGGGGAAAGACTGAATGACTCTATATTAAAAAGCTGCTTGCAGCTACCTCAAAGTGGCTTCTCCATCAGGATCTGGAACAGCCTTTGTGTCTTGATCACTGAGGAGCTCTTACAGGCTCCACACCAAAAGAACTTCTCTGGCCAGGGACAAGGTGGCTTTGTCCTTCATTTCCTACAAACCCAATTACTGAATATATCTACTGGACAATATATCTCTACTATATTATCTATAGCTAAACTTCATTGTGAACATATATTAAAATGTTTTCTCTGATGATTTTTAATTTTACTTTTCATTACAAGATTACTTATTACCTACAGTAACAAAATAGCAAGTACCGTTAATAAAATTATGACAAGGAGTTTCTAAAACTATATTGAGATAGGTAAACCATGCTAAAGAAACACAATAATGGTGTGAGATCCACATCTGGATCACTTCCATTTGGAAGTACTAAAGCATGATGCAGTAATTGTCTTACTGTGCTATACACAGTGTATTGTGATTTTTAGCAGCTACTTTGACCTAGTGGTGCACTGTAACAGGAAAGTGTGCCACTATGGTGAAGTAGCTGCTGGCCATGTGTAGATACTTATTGATTCTACATCACCATAGTGTGTTGCTACAGCAATGCAGTGTCATGTGTATACACGTCCATAGAGTAGCAGCACTTAGGTATACAGTAAATGGCAGCTACCTTGATTTTTCAGGCTATTACATGAATACAGTGGGTTTTGGTTTACTGTGATGTTCCCTACCACAGCTGGAGGCAATGTAGAATGCCCATGGTACCATATGTTCTTAAACAAAGGAGCATTGATCAAGGACTTTGCAGACACAAACAAAATCTTCTGGCACAACTTCTTGGTGAGAAAAAAAAGTTTTCTTACTTGAACCATTAGTATTTGTAATGTTTTTCAAGAAGAAAAAAACAGTCTATGTTTAGTGTCTACCCAATAAGAATGTTTATGTAGGACTGCAGTGTTTGGGGAAAAAAAATTATGTTCGTATTTTAAATTACATAAATTTTGGAGAAACTAGCAGGTGAAATAATAAACGTGGTATGCCTACAACACCTCTGTGCTGTGCTGTGGAGCTGAGTTACTTAGATAACAAATAATGTTTTGGGAATTTCCATTTATTTCCATGCGTAGTTCAGGGTATTATTCACTTTGCTCAACTTTACAAAAGGCTTCAGCCTGGCCTTTTATTTTGCACCTGCAATTTCCTGCTTGTGCTAATTGATGAGTGTTAATTAATTGTAGACATAAATTTTAACAATTAAATGGAAACCTAACCCACCTGTTGGTTTTATCAAAAGCTGTAATAAAGGGACTAAATTATGTTTGTAACCAAGTGCTAATACAGATATTTGGGATGCAAAACCAGAGACTATCTTTAGACATGTGACCACCACAATACATTCTTTTAAAAGCTAGCCCCCAAATGGGGAAAAAAAAAACTGATTTGGACAGGCTGTTAACCTGCCTAAAGTGTAGGCCAATCTGTAAATGCCAAACCACGTTCCATGGGTAAAAATAGATGCTGCCAAATGAAATGGATCCAGCTGTGGTGGGACCCAGCCTGCCACATCTGATTCACTTTAAATGGGTAAAATATATGTCACCCATTGCCTCTCGTCAGGGATTGCCTACGTCACTCACTACTCCATGACTCTTTATTGGGACTCAGGTCCTTATCGACCTATGTCTCATAAGGAGGCACAGGTCCTGGTGTGGGATGATTCAGAGGCATGAGCTTTCACTACTTATGGAGACCTGCTCCTAGAGATCCTGGGGCAGTTCTCCATGAGCAGGGAACCCATCCTAAATTTCCCTGCTTATAGGGAGGTGCCCCAAGATTCCCCAGGGTGCTTATCTCCAAGCAGGAAAAGCCAGGTAGGCCCTCTGGGGGCTGGAGGGACACAGTCCTGCATAGGAATTCCCATAGTGGGCAGGACTGGGACCCTCAATCCCCCAGAGCACTTGGCTAGGGTGTCTGGAGAACATGAGCAGCTCTGGGCTGCTCACATTCTTCCACCACAAAGCAAATAGAGGTCTGTGACAATAAAACAAAACATCAATGGCCAGACAAAGGATAGGAACGTCTATCTACTTGCTGTTTGTGCTGTCATAAAAAAAATTATTGCAGTACAAATGTGACATTAGGTAACATCTGTTTCCATCCCATGGCAGCAGTTAACTTTAAAGGAAAAAAATGTGCACTCATATTTGTTCCTTGGTTTTTGGTAAATAACAGGCTTGAAGATCCAGAAACAGGGAGAAAAAGAGCAAATTCTTTTTAGCCCTTTTTATTCAATGTAATAGGAATACTAGAAATATCAGGAAAGAATTTTTTCTTATAAGATTATTAAACAAGAATTTCAGGATCAGCTGCTGGCCAGAAATGAACCTCCAAAGTTTTAGAAGTTCATAAAAAGTTAAGTATCAGATGGTCAGGCTGCTTAGAGTTGTCTTGGATGACAGTTCATTTACCTTCTTGTAGGCATTGTTTGTGGCTGCCCAGAGGAGTATGCTACAATGTTTTCATTGACCCATTATATACTTAAAATATATTGTAATCTCCTGTAGGTGGATAAGGTGATGCAGCAAACATAGATGAAATATTATGAAATCACACTTTAGTTATTCCAAGAAAAAATAACAGTCATCTTAGAGACCAGAAGTTGTTAAATTCACTGCAAGTGGCTGAACAGGGAACAGGTTTACTTCTATGTAATTTGAGTTTGAAGAAAGACAAGAAGGAACTAGAATGATATGTAGAAGAGGAATTATGATTAGACCTCATATGGACAAGAAACTGTTATAAGACACATCCCAAATTTACCTTTTATTTTCCTAAACTGAATATAGATTAGGCACAGTCATGTCCATTAGTAACTTCTGTCTCCCCCCTCATGTAAGCATAAAACTAGTTTAACAGAGCTTCCTGGGAAGAGCATGATGTATCCAAAACACACAAGTCCCCATCCAGCTTCCTGTCTGTAGGTAATGCTGCAGTCATTTTGGATTAGCGATAAACGGTCATGAAATTGGAAACAGGTTCTCCCAGCTTTACACAAGAATCTGCAAAAACATGAATGCTTGTACCCAGAATGTGCGAGTCCAATTCAAACATCATAAAATAATATACAGTGCATGCTTAACTGCATGCAAGGCTATAGGAACATATTAAATGACATTGCCAGATGCCAGAGACAAATATGGTTTCAACATTCAAATATATAGAAACCTGGAAGAGACTATGGCTTAATGTAAATGACTGATAGGATTTTATTTTCTAAAATTCTTTTTTTATCCTGGAAATTTGCTGTCCTTCAGTTATGATATCAGTCTACTTGTTCCTGGCAAATATTATACTACATTATTATCTTGTGGGTGAAAAAGTTGTAATAAGGGTGGGATACTAAATTGTACTGTTCAAGTGAGCTACTACTTTTGATTGTTTTTTTGAAATCTGTGAATTTCCATTCCCCTCCTGACAGTATAGATCTGTAGGGGCACTGAGGGAACTGCCATCACATTGAATGCAGCAAGGGTGTTTTTTCGCAGGATACGCAATTGAATTACCACCCAGAAGCGCTTTACTGAACGTTTTGATCATTTCTCCAGTAAAGATGTGTTAGAGGGGGGGATATGTGGGAGAGGACGTATATACAATAGTCTTTGGTCCCTTCAGAGAGCTACTGTAGTTTCTATAAGGCACTGCTGGGATCATAAAAAATGAGATTATAAACACTGATCTGAACAGCAGCCTGGAGCAGTTTAGAAGAAAAATACAGGTACAGTGAGTGTTTCATGCAGTTCATTATTCTAAGGATTTGGAGCATGAAAGTGTATTCAAATTCAGAATTCAAACTAAAGAAATATGACATAATTAAATGATGCAAGAAGGGAAGGAAATCATCTGAGAAATCACTTACTCTGGGTATCTCATCAGAAGTTATGGGTTGGTTTGCCAGCACATAAATCTAAATCTGGAACAGATTTGAGAATCCCTACCTGAAAAATTGACATCTTTGGCAACATTTTGTAGAGGTGTTTCCGCTGTGAAAGGCAAGTGCCAGCAAACCAGTTATTTACAACCTTAAAATAAACTAATAATAAAAAAGCAAAGGGAAACCTTAGATGGAATGACAAGAGCAACCAAACAGTGTTTTTCTAAAATATTTTTTCCTTAGGTTTGAAATCAGGTTTTGGAAATGGCCTTGAATAAGGAAAATTGTCTTAAAACCAATTGTGGTTGTAGTTTAATTAAGGAAAACAGCTGTCCCAGTAGGAGTTGATTTGAGCTTCCAGGAACATGGGCTGTGAAGTGACATTTAGGTTAGAAAACAAAGCAAAGCAAAACAATAATGAATTTGGATTGGATTGGAATTCATGACTGAGGAATGAAAGGTTCTGTATCTGCTGCTTCCTCCTGAGAAATTTGGATAGCCAGACCCAGGGGAGTAGCGACTCCATTTTTCCTCCAGGCTGGCAGAGGGATGAAGTCTTCCAATCCTTGCATTTTGTGCTAGCTATATGCCAGCCTTTGACAAACACTCCCATGTATGGGCCTGAGAGAAGCCAGTAGTGACGCCTCTTCATGTGTTTGAAAAAAAAAAATCAGCTTCACTATTTATCACATGCTTCTGGTGATAGAAGAACATTTGTTAGCGTGGGAAATCCACCCATAACAGCAGTCAGAAGGCAGGGATGGGATTTGATCTGATCTGCATACAATGCACAGATCCACAGAAAAGCATCCTAACACTGTCATGCCACCATGATTGCCTCCAAGTAAAAATGTAGTCTTAGTATTGGACTGAACCCAGAGCTAGTCCTGTATGAATGCTGGTAGAGGGTAGACACCTATGCAACTATGTTGCTAATTCAAGGGTTGAGCTGCAACAGAGGGATTATTTTGGATTGCAATAGTTGATTTAGGCACTTAAATCCCATCTAACTCCTACTTTAAATTCTCAGCTCCCCCCCACGCTGCTTTTTTTTTTTTTTTAATCTGGCTCATAAGATGTAAAGTTTGGCTAGAAGTTCCTTTTCTCTGGTCAGTCCTTGGCCAGTATATAGAAAGGATTTCTACAAGAAATATTGCTATTTTGAAACCCATTTCCACTCTGAATCTGAGCTGAAAGTGAAGATTTTAAATTCCTTACAAAATGAAATTTTAAAGGATAAAATAACTCAAAAATTGTGTTTAAATTTGAAACATTTAGTTTCAAGTTTGCACTTTCTTTTTACTTTCTTTTAAAATGAATGAATAAAAATTGTTTTCACAATATTATGATATTAGTATACAAAGCATTTTAAAAGATGAAATTTAATCAGAATCAATGTGTACTCCAAAACTTTTTTTTAATTATTATTATTTCAATTAATAGTCTTTCAGGACAATGTTAACCAGATCTACTTCCCTGTCATTTGTGAAAATGGGCAACTAAACCCTAGAAAAGATTACACACACTTCTTGCATAAAAAAAATAAGCAGCTATTTGCAATGTAATGTTTCTTACAGGTGGCCAAAAGTCAACCATGTACTGTCTTGTACTACTAAGATTTTGCAAAATGTTTGTGGTTCTTGATTTAAATAAGAAATAATCTCTGATAGAGGTCATAATCCCAGGCTTTTTGTACTCTTGGGAGGATTCTTTGAGAGTCAGTTGTGCTGTCATGAAGGTAAGGGAGTCCTCAGGTTTTAAGACACCTTTAAGATCTTTTTTGTGGAACTCTGATTGAATAAATTGACCTTTGACACAATTATGCCCAATGTAGAGCAGAGAAGTAATGTTCACTCATACACACAGAATTCCAAATCGGTGCAAATTAGATTACTCTGGCATCACTCCTGTTTTCCAAATAATTTACTCCCAATACACTAGTTTGTGCCACCATAAATATAGCTGATAAATTTAGGCTTGCACATTTAAATATAAAAAACACATTGTTTTCATATCTGGCAAACTCAACAAGGTTAAATAATTCCCTATGAGATGTGAAAAATGAAATATTTCAGCCCCCCACCTCTTGTCAGATTCTGTTGAACAACCATTTCAGAGTAGTTCACCTCATCTGGTATTGTTTGTTTCCCTTTCTCTCACTCCGGTCTGTGCCACGGCCAATTGAGAAGGGTGAGATGCATGCATTCATATAGATCAACTATTATTTAAAAACAAACAAAGTCCCTGGTTTGTCATTTGCCTTGAGAAGTTGTAAAAGTGCCTTCTTTGGAAGTTTTCAAGAGGGGGGTGGATGGGCATCCATGTGTATAAACAAATGTACATACACAATGGGCATGTCTACAGGTGCCCCTGATTGCACATTTGGTACTGCACAGTCATTTAGTATTTGCTTTAGTGTTAGCATTACTGCGCAGTTCTGACTATGCACAGTTATTTTTAGACACTAGGTCACTGTAGCGATGTGCTATGGTGATATAGCTCATTGCTATGGCTATGTAGTATCAGCTTATTGGATCATCGCCACAGCAACATAGCATCAAAAAATAACCGTGCGCCACCAGGACTGCACAGTAATGGTAATGGTAAAGCATGTACTAAATGACTGCACAGAGTACTACTACTGCTGAGAACATTACTACTACACTCTGTCATAGCATTTCATGTAGATGCTCCCAGTAGCTTCAAAAAAGAGAGGGGGAGCTGCAGTTCAGGACTGTGCTGTTGTTGTTACACAGGAACTGCTTCCTTTGCATAACACTGTGTTTTGAAACTGCTTTGCATTTAACTCTGCTTCTTCCAGGATCAGAGTTAAGGTCATTTATATCACTTGTATTGCTACTGGTTTATGAAGAGGTAACAGCTGCTGTCTGATCCTGGGGAACAGCTTCCTCTGCATCCCTCTGAAGTCACTACGCAGAGCCAGCCTCAGGGGCGGGCAATGTGAGTGACTGCCCAGGGTACCGTGGTCAGGAGGGTGCTATGCACATACATGTGGCGCACACACACATACACATGTGCAAGGAGCCCACATTCACAGCAGTGCTTTTTGCCCACCCCAAGCAGGAGTGGTGCTCAGACCAGCCCACTGCCCCCTCCTCCAACTACTGTTCAGGAGGAGCCAGGCCAGGCAAAGTGGGTGGTAGCACCACACTGTTCTGACTCCCTGTTGGACTACACCTTTGCCCCTGCTCACCGGCCTCTGCCTATAGCAGTGCTGCTGACATGGGGAAGGGTGACAGAGGGGTGGGGAGATACCAAAATACAAGATCTCTCAGGGAATCATTTTCTCTAAATTCTGCTCTGTTGCTATAAATGGATGATGGCTGGGACAATCCCTGTCTGGGTTTGTTTAGGAATAGCAAATCCTGCAATAGTGCAGAGGGTTGGACTAGAGACTGTTGAGATCTGTTCTAAATCTATGGTATAACTTACAATAATAAAAAAAAAAAGAAAGAAAGCCCGAGAAAAACCTGAGGCTCTCCCTCTACTCATTTTGTTTTGACAATAATCCCAGAGTTCAGATACTAAGGAGTACAAGCATTTTTTCCCCATCTAGTTTTTGGAAGACTTCCAGGTAGCTGTGTTGACAGCTTCAAAGTTACCTCTTAGTTTATCACATGCTGATAGAATCCAGATATTCCTGAAAAATCATATACTTCCAATTTATCTTTGAAAATGGAGAATTTGTAAATACAATATGACACAAGCCTCTTATCAGAGCTTTACTTTGCAGGGTGGTAATGCAAAATAATGGTGTTTCAATTGGATCCATAAACTGGATAGTTCAGATGCTGGTCTTTATGCCATCTACCACCTGACATGTTGGCTGATTGTCTAGAAATGAATCATTTTGATTTTGACTACTGAGAGGATGACACCTTATGCCAAAATCAAGTCAAAAGAACCAAAATTAAATCCATCATTTCTCTTTGCACCTAAAAATTGTGGGCTCAAAGAACAATGGATGCTGACTTACACTCACTTTAATTTGATCTCTTATGTATGGCCACTTGTCTTTCAGGTACTTAGAGGTCTGAGTGATATTAATAGTGTATCTACCATTTTTAGATACAATATTGTATCGGAAAGTGACAAATGTATTCTAGCTTTTGCAAAAACTGGTCTAAATATTGACTTATTAATTAGAAGGAGAAAAGAGTGACATGAGCACAAGCCTACAAGTTGTTTTCTCCCTACAGATTGATAGACTCATCTTCTTTCTAATACCTGAATTAATATGTAGAAATGGTCTGACTTCATGAAGACCACATCCCATTGATGTGCATGTTCCTTACAAGTTTAATAATTGATCAACTTACAGGGGTTTATCTCTCTCAACATTACAGGTAAACAGAGAAGTATTACTATCTGCAGTATAGAGTTGGGGAACTGAGGCAAAGATGTTTTTCCTAAGGACTCAGTACATTCATTTTAATAATGAATAGCCCTTTCTCTACAGACAGCAAGAGACAGAAGTCTATACTATTATTTTTACTGAGTCATTTTCAGTGTGAAATGTATCACCACAATTGTTTTTGATTCTCTTTGTCAGAGTAGGAAGTGCTGGGCACTTCCCAAGGTGAATTCCCCTGTTTCTATAAGAACTCAGGTTTTTATCTTCCAAAAGAAAAAAGGGAGGAAAAAAAGGAGGCAGGAAAAGCCTGAAATTGGATAGCTAATATCTTGAAGGTTTTTCAGCTAAGATTTTCTTTATAGAACCTTTTATCCTAGTCCATACACTGTTTCTTTTTTCAGATTAAATGTATTTACTTACCTTTTTTTATTGAGTAAAGCAGTTCATCTTTGCAAAGATAAGAGATTTTTCCAAGAACTGAGTGTCAGCATTTTGCTGCTGCTGAAACTCCATCCCAGAGAAAGCCATATATAAGTACCTTGCTTTAATGCCATCTGTCTGTTAACTGCACATTACACTGCAATTACTATGGGAATATTTTCATTTGTACCTTTTTTTTTTTAATTGGTGAACAAATGATAGAAATAATAGGTTCTGGATACCATACTGGAATTTAAATAATATTAATAAAAAACACAGACAGTAAACCAAATAAATCTGCTATTGAATAAATGAAATAAAACAATTATGAAACCCTACAAAGGTCTCAGACCAACACAGTTTCTAAGTACACCCCTGAAACTTAAGTGTCGCTTTTCAGAAGAACTATAATTTAAGTACAGTAGTGCTGCTTAGAAATTTACTTCAGACAGTTTATTTTGGTCAGATTTTTTGTGGACTTTCAGACCTCAACCATTTACATCACTCAGGTTACATGTAGTTAGTTCAAGTATAATTAAGACTTTAGGTCAGCCTACTCTCCCTTGCTTCAATACGAATCTTTACTCATATACCAAAGCCCTAATTTACAAGTGATTCTTGATGAACATTCAATCAGATTTCTTATGCTCACTCACATTCAATAACATAGATGTGCTTGCTTTATTGAATCTAAATTAAAGTTATATGCTCAGCTGGCAAAAGAATAAGTTAATTTCACAAGAACTTTACCTTCCTTACTTCTGACTCCTTTGTAACCTGCACTAATATCTGTACCAAATGCATAAATGAGTTTAAATGGGTTTGGTTTGGTTCTTGTTTTGGATTAAGAATAAAGTCTAGCTCTTAGCTTTACATTGAGAATCATCAAAGACAGTGATGCCAGAGAAAGAGAGAGAGAGTGCCAATAGCTCTCACTGGGTTTGGCTCTTACTGCAAGGATAAACATGAGGCTTCTTTCTGGATTTTTGGAATGGAAAAATGTCAAAATCAAAATATCCACAAGTGGGGTGTATGTAAAAATAGAGAGAGTGAATCTTAGGGAAGGAGGGATGTAGGCTTTAGTGTTTGTCAGGTTTACTCTTGAGAAGAACGTTAACTGTGAAAAAGGCAAATTCAAACTGACTGCTTGGGCAAGAAATATTTTTGAGATCTGAGCTGAGAAAAGTTTTGCCTAAGAGGCATTATTCTCGCAGGTCCACTTGCAAGTCCATGACTTGGCAGGAGGTCAGAGAACAACTTGGCAAAACTAAGATTCAGCCTTCTACTTGTAGTCTTAATCAGATTTAAAGTTACATTTGTGAGGTCCAGATATGAAGTGCCCCTCCCAGATGAAGCTGGTGAATGAAACATGATAAAATATTTGATTGATGGGTTCAAAAAAGTAACATAGAAAAAGGGCTTTATTGCTTTTGTATCTCTACAGCAGTTATGAGACCTGTATAACCAACATTTTTATTTCCTTTGTTTTGGGTTATGTAATTGCTCAAGAGATTTACCCTGTGGAATTTTAACTCTTCCACTTCTGGGCAGTCTTTGTACTGACATCAGACTCTCCCAAAGGAAATAATAGAATTTCCTAAACCTCTTTAGAAGGGGTTAGCTATGGGTTACTGGAAATGACCTGTTATTGTTGTGCCAGTGAATAAAATGTCACAAGTAATTCTGGAAGAACTAAAGAGAAAACTAATTGAAGGGCCAATCAGTGGAAGTCATAAAAACTTCATCTGTTTCTAATATGCTGTATATTCTCCAATTCAGATTACATTTCACATATAAAGATATAGACGCTGAAACACACACACCTCTTTCTAGTGTTACATATGGTATTACTCTTGTGGGGCTGTCTTATGCATTTTGATCAATAATGAAACCCAGGGAGATTAAAATTTAAAGAGGAATTGCATTTTCAGTTCCTGTTTGGAATGCTTAGGTCTGTTCATTAAAAGATTTATACAATGATCTAGGAAAAAAAAAACCCATTGCATATGCAGTTTTGCAACTGGGGGAATGTGTATTTATAAATCTCCAAGCAGCCTGTTGCATGGAACTGAAGCAGGAACCCCTGTCTTATCCTCTGAGAGGGCTATTCATAACTTAAGAATGTATAAATACAGAACACTCCCTGCATAAAGGCTGTTGTTGGGAGCCAAAAAATCTTGGGGTTAACAATGAGGTATTGTTACTGTTATTATTTATGATGGGTTTTAATAGAATCAAAGAGCCAAAGCACAGCAGCCATATAGCAGCAAACGGGGTTATTACAACAGGAAAAAAAGTTGCTTAAAGGCTGTGTTAGGTCTGCAGATTGTTTACTGGCATGCAACATCGTCTGTTATCTATATACTCCCCATCATCTTTTCTTTTTCTTTATAAAATCCCAGTGGTCTATGGTCATTTATTTTTTTTTCATGATCTTCTATAGTGACATTTCTGGCTAATGTACAGTTGCAGACTTTTTTATGACAAAAACAGTCTTGCCAGCTTGTACCCTTTATAATTTTATTGAATTCCATGAAAACAAAGTTGCTATCTTCATCAAGAAATGCAGGGTGTTTTTACAGGTTAAATTCTTCTCCAAGTTACACCAGGGCTACTCCAGTTTTTAAAGTGCTGTATGATGCAACTGAGGGAGAGTTTGGCCCATGCAATATTCGGCAATATATGAATATAATAGGTATTATAGGAAATATGAGCAAAGGGAAATGTTAGGCTGAATCTCAGGAATTATTTCTTAACAATGTAGTCTTTTAAAATATAGAATGCTCTCCTGAGGAAAGTGGTAAGAGTACCATTTCTTGAGTCATTAAAAACTGGACACGGCTCTAGAAACACAATGTAGAACAATCTTATGTTGGCAAAGATATGGACTAGATGACCTAATGGGGCTTTTCCATCCCTAATTTCTATGAAAGACAGATGGGTAGGTTGAAAACAACCTTATGAGGCAATATTAGCAGTTTACTGCTAATGTAGTTCTTATACTTGCCAAACAAGATTTTCAAAAGAGTTCAGCTGCCATTTAGACAACTAAGTGTAAAGTCGCTTGTAAAGTATGCATCATTGTGCCAACACAATTCCTTGCACTCTAGGGGTGATGTCTTCTAGAAGAGAGAAATCAGTGTTTCCACTATTACCCTAATTCTTTCCATGGGAGGTTCTACAGGATTACACAAGACCTCCACTGCTGGGGTGGTTTCTCCAGTGACCTGCGCATTAGTGGATTCTCCAGTCACTTGAAAATTTTCCCTGCCTGCTCATCACCACTCAGTTGTGGAACACTATCTCTCCATATCTTTTGGGGATTTTCTAAATTATATAACTTGCATCCCTTTAGGTACCTGGTAAGGGATTTTAGGTTTTGGTCAGTCTTGCTTCTATCCTATACCCATAATACATCCTTCAAACAAGGAGTGATTCAATATTTAGGACTTAGTTAAATCTTATGCTATAAGCTGAACAAATGTTAATTTCTTACTGGTGTTTGGCTTAGTGGAGCAGTCACACCTTAATGCAAAAAACATCTCTGACTGCCCTTTAACTGCACAGCTGTGATTTGCCACTAGAGGCTTGGTGAGCATTGGTAGGACTAGGAGTTAAAGGCAGGAATAGCGTGCTGCTGCCACTGGGCAGGGCCAGTGCTGCAGCCCTGGAGCTTGCTCTCTCTGTTCAGGCCTAGTGGTCCAGGAACATGCTGGGACTTCCTGCCCCTGCCGGGCTTGGGAGGTGGCTGTGAGTGCTGCAGCCTTGCCACCTGCTGTGTGCATCCCCAGCCTGGACAGGCAGCCCCACACCCCACACTCCAGGCCCAGCATCACCCAGCCTCAACATGGGGTTCAGGGGCTTAGGTATCTGCCAACTTTGGATGGCTGCTGCGGGGTGAGCCAGGCAGCATGAGCCAGCAGCCAAACCCTGCACAGCCCAGAAGAGAGTAGGATCAGTGGGAGCTAGACTTCAGCTGCTGCAGTCTCCATGTTCCATGATGCTCCAACCAACTGACCCCACCAAGTTGTGTATCTGGGTCCTGGGGGTGCAGGCACTGGGTGGGGGTTATGTTGCATTGCAGTGCAAGGCTGGGTAGAGGTTCAAATGTGGCTCAGCAGAAGGAATGAGGACCAAACTTTTTCCCCCTGCAGGCACCATGGTTTGAGTCCAGCCTGTGCATTCGGAGCAGTGAGCTGGTCCAGAAGACACCATGGCCATGCCAGGGCTGTAGCACTGGCTTTGCCCAGTGGGAAGAATGAGGCAGATGGACTGTGCCTGGTCCTGCTGTGCCCCTGCATTCCTGCCCTCACTTAGGAGGGGTCATTGCATCCTGGGCCTGAGCTTCAACTTGGATTGACTCGCTGTGAAGAATGGCTAGTGTTCAGTGGTGGGGGCAGGGGGCAAGTGGGGCTCAGACCCTGCCTGCACTGGCACTGAGGGAGCTCCTGCACACCTCCCAGGAGGTTGCCCAAATGGTCCTCTTCCCAGCCCCACCCACCACCCCCTACTGATCTGGCAATGGGCAACAGTGATGGAGGGAGTGGTAGGCCCTGTCCACAGCCTCCCTGCCTGGCCTCCACTGTGGCACACTACAGTAGGGGTAGCTGTGGGGAAAGAGACCCTGGAGCCCTTCTCCCACAGCACCCCCCTCCTGGGAGAGACTTAATAGCTCTTCTCCTGCAGTGTCCTTCCCATACAGTGCCACCCCCACACCAAGCAGCAGCATACCACTGCCCGGCCTGGGCTGCTATAGGGGGAGAGACCTTGGGTCCTCTCACTACAACCCCAACCCCGTGAAGCACTGGTGCACTGCTGCCTGGCCCAGGCTGCTGTGCAGGGAGAGACCCCAGATCCCTTCCCCCACTTCAGATGGGTTGTGGTGCACCGTGGGGCCACGGTGACTGAGCGAACAGAACCCCCTTTCCCAGCCTTCCAGTTCCCTGGCAAGGCTGTGTGTTGGGCTGCAATCAGAGGCTGTCACTGACAGACAAGGGGGCAAGACTGGCCCAAGCTCAGGCAGAGCAAAGGGGCTTTACCCAAGGCTGGAGCACAACACTGCACAATTTCACCTGGGATGGTGGCAGTAATGTTGTAAGTTATCCCTTGATGAGATCTGGCACAGATGTTTGATAAAGCACGCTAACAGAAAGCACTTTAGATTAGCACATATCCATTGAGGGTTAACGTAGAGTGTGATCTGCCATTTTTAAAGTGCTGTAAGAGCCATGATCATCTGTTCAGTTATGGCTTTAGAGTGCTTTCTGCTTGCATGATACATGTTACATCTGTACCTGGCCTTAGGGACGTGATGTTTTCTCACAGGTACCCCAACAGCTGCTGGAATTGTTCACCTAGCTAAGACTGTTTGGGCCTAGCCTCCACATGCTTATTTCATTTTGGTAATGGAGGATGAGAGGCTATGCCTTGCTCATATTTATACTTAATTGCATTGAATGTGGACAAAAAATAAAAAGCTGTTATTCAAATTTAGCTTTAATATGCATCTCTAATGTCTTGTATGATTAAGTTTGTAAATGTTAAGCAGAAAGTACTAGGGTAGGATGGATGATTCACAGCATCTGACAAAGTAGGTTCTTGCCTAAAAAAGCTCACGCCTCTCTTGATCAGTTAGTCTCTAAAGGCATTTGTACACGTTTGTAACGCAGCACAGAGCGCTTTTAAAAGCATTGCATTGGTATAAATGGTAAAATGCATGTCATCACTGAGAAAATGGTGGCAACACACTTTTGAACTAAAACACATCAATGTTGTTTTAATTCACGAGCACACTGCAGCCATTTTCTCAGTGCTGATGTGCATTTCACCATTTATACAAATGCAGGCAATGAAGCATCAAGTACTTCAGATGTGCCAGGATGTCTGGCACGTTGGAGCAGACAAATGTATGTGTATTTTGCCCTAAGGTGGCTTCTTGCTTTCTGTCTGACTTCAGGCAGCTAACCACCTTTGTAAAAGTTGTGTGCATACCTAACCAACTTGTGTTTTTGGATGGCATTTGCACAAAACCATTACATTAAAAATGTTTAGGGCTGGAGGGAGTGGGGAGGAAGGGATGAGATGTAGCGATCCTTTCTTGTGCTTACTTTTAGAATTTGCAAGATGTACAGAGCCAAATTCTATTCATCTATTAGATGCCTCAGCTTGATTTTATTCTACTCTGCATGAGTCCTGGTCAACAATGAATGCAAGAACTGAAAGGGTCTTTCTGCTTTCTGTGAAAGTCTTAAAGCTAAAGATGATGGCATAGTATAAATGTAATGATGTTATAAATGTAATGTAATGATTACACTCAGATGCCTAAGGCCATTACTTGCTGAATACATAGAATAGGATCTGGCCCTATTTCAGGAAGTTCCAGAGTTCCTACATTATTGATGTGTAATATCTAGGCACGTAAGTAGATTGGCTGGAAATATTTTGGACTGTGTTGAAAGGTCTCGATGTGCTCTCTGAATGGTGAATTTCTTTATCTTTGGATGGCTTTTGTTTTCATTACTGAGTGTCTTGCCCTCCTGTCTTTTTTTTAAAAGAATCATACTGAAACATGCCTCTCATTCCTACTGAATCCCATCATAAAAAAACTGGGCAGGATGGATCTGCTTATTTGCTTTGTTTCCTTCCTACTTCTGGCAAAGAAAGTCCTCTGATGTTGTCCTAGCTGATGTATTCCAGTAGAATAATGTGCAGCTAAGAAAAGGAGGCTAGGATGTCTGCCTCATTTTGAATAAGGATTTCTGACTTTTCAGATGCATGACAATAATATTCCTCCCTGTTATGTGGCCCCTTTCTTGTTTATTTAAAATAACCAGCTGAAATCTTGCCTCCTTTCAAAGATTTCTGTAACACCCTTGGGTCTGAAGGATCCTTTCAGGTCCTCTGAACATTTTGTAACAGAGCTGCTGCTGAATCCATTTCCTTGCTGTCATTAATGCTGACTCAAGGCATATTTAGGTTGCATTTGTGGTAGAACTCACAATCGAATGTTACATTTTATAAGGATGAAGGGAAGAAAAATGTAGTGATCGCCAGATGTTCTGCACAAGGTAATTATTTTAGAAGTAGATAATTAGCAATCCCTGTAGGTAACATGATGTAACTTTAGAATAACTATTTATTAGAGAGCTGAATGCCAGCTGGTCCAACATGACTGTTCCTGATGATGATTTCATTTTTTTCATACTCTTCTTTGATTAGTAGCTGATGTCATTTTTCTTTTTTTATTGCTACAGCTGATCTGGAATGAGAGAGACAACTTAAAAGAGTCCATAATCCCTTGAAAAAATCCAAATCTGTTTTATTATCTAAAATATCCTTGGCATTAGAAATGAAGAAATAGTAAAGCTTTTAGTGGAAAACTATGCTAGGTTCATATTTATGGGGAAATTAATTGAAGCTGAAAGTGCTTATGTGAAAAGTGGGGAAAAATGGCAAGTGGGCCAATTTCTGCCTGATACTGCTTCAATAATTTTTTAGACTTCTCTCTAATGCAAATGCACTTAGTGTATTTTACTAATGAAACAAAAAGAAAAAAGGTACAGAAATTTGTTCATAGCTTTAAAGAAAAGATGCTATTCTATGTGTTCTTTTGTTTGAGAGTTTTCTGAAGCATTTATTTAGTCAGATGAAAAGTAGAAAAATATGATTGTTGTTGTTGTATGGTATTGCTATGTTACAGATTTTCTTAGAGTTGCACTTGAGATCAAATGAGAATTCTCCCTGGATATTGGCTACTTTGTTTCATGCTGAATTTGAAACATAGTAAAATGCTTGGCATACAATTTTGTCATTAAAGGAAATGACAAAAACTAGTATCTAAAAAGTGGTGGTAATTCAATAAAAATGGATACATTTTACTTGGTTAGTTGACTGAAATCCCATAAAATTATATATATTTGATAAAAAAGTTATTAAATTATTATTATAACATATTTAAAATATAAATGTGTAAGTGCTTTTGTGTTCATTAAATACTTGAAAGATAGATACTTAATGCAAAGCAGATTTTAATAGACAGAAGACCACTTGAAGTTGAAACACTACTCCATCTGCCAGTTACCCTGCACACAAGTGATATAAAAAGTATTATATTTTATTTAATAGCTGTCAGGGGTTGCATTATGAAAATGTAAAGCAATACACAGTGATGGGGGATCATCAGCTAGGAGTAACATCTGCTCCAGGAACAACTCAAAGGTAAGGGTGAGGCTATGGGGAAGGAGGAGGCCTCATTGGTCCTGGGCGTAACCTAAAACTGCACCTTGCCCAGATAGGGAAGCCAGGTGGTCCTGCCTGTGGTGGAGCAGACCCATCTAAATAACAGGCTGAGAACCTCCCCGGTATAAGGCAAGTCAGGGAGACTAAACCCCTGCCCCCACCCTTGGGTGGGTTACTAGGAGCATAAAAGGGGGTCCAGGCACACTTTGTGAAGCACCTAAGCCTACAGGGGTGCAAGAACCTGGGCCCTGAGAATAGCAGGGTGGTGTAGTGAGGCCAGTTAAGCTCAGATTGCTCAGAGAGGAGTGGCTGAGCCACAAGGGGTGTTTGACCCCAAACCCCAGTAGGAGGGGTGGCGTATTTGCCCAAGGGTGCAGGAGTAAGAAATGGTCAGTGAGGGGCTAGGGCCAAGAAAGCCTTGAGTGGGGTGAATCAGCAGTCACTGTCCAGATGAGGGTCAAAGAAGACCCAAAAGGCTGGGCCAGGGCTGGCTAAAGAGAGTAAGTGGATGAGTCAGCCCAGATGAGCACCATGGGAGAGGCCCAAAAGGCCGGGCCAGGGCCGTTTCAGGTATGAGTGGACAAGCCTGAGGATCCTTTGAGAGAGGGGTGTAGTGTGCGAGGCCCTTGTGAGAGGGGGAGAGTAAGAGAGAGGCCCAAGTGGGGTGTATGTGAGCAGCCTCACAAAGGGCTATATTTGACCCGACTGCAGCCCAGATGTCATTTTAATAGTATGACATCCGTGAGGCATGAGGCATGTGTAGGGGTTGTTGGAGCATGTACATCAAGCCCTTGACACCATGGCAGATCAAAGGGCAGCCTCCTGATTAATAACATCAAAATAATATTACATCAAGGCATGGCAGAAGAAAGGTGGGTATATTAGCACCAGGCCTGGAAGTTGCTCATGTCACAACAGCATTTATATTGTGCATTGCGACCATGAAAGTAGTTCAGCTGATCTCCAAGGAGACCGTGCTATTGGGGTCCTGTAGGCATGCCAGGGCCAGCTCTGACATGGTGGAAGCTTAGTGCATTGGAGCACACTCGATTAATCAAGTCTGCTGGAGTACACAAATAAACATGCTCCAGCAGACTCTGACGCCATGTGTGTCAGTGTCCCAAGGACAAATAATGGTGGTGAAGTGCTTTGAACTAAAGCTCATTGAATGAGCCATTTTTTCAGTGCAGGGGATACTGATGCATGCGACTCTCAGGTGCTTTTAATTAGTGTGGCTCTCTAACTAAAGCGACCGCCATGGGGCACATGTAAAAATGCCCATTATTTCTGAGACTAGTTCAGAGTGATCTCTGGTTGATTTGCATATGAAACAGATTCTCTACTTTTAAGAGTTTACAATTTAACTTGGAATGAAGATACAACAAATTAATGTAAGAGACAACAGGAAGGAAAGGATGGCATTGAAATCACACAGATATTATGATTAGTTGAAAGCATAGCTTAATGGTTCCTGTTTATTTAAAAGTTTCTTGTATTTTTCCCATGTATAAACCTATAAAGGCCATCCTTAGCTGGCTAATTTTTTGTAAGTATCACAGTTGCAATGTGTCTTGAGGAAGATGAGGAGGAAGAAGTGTGCTGACTGTACATGTTAGGTAGAGAAGCATATTACAAGCTGCATAGTAACACGCATACTGTGTTTTTTGGGAGAAGGACATGTGGTTGTTCAAAAGAAGGAACATTAGTAAGGCAGAGAGGATGGGCCAAAGTGGTGAATGTTCCAATCCTACAATAGCACCAGTCTTAAAAATATTTATATAAATCTTATGTCCTTCATGTCCTTCTTATGTCCTCCTTCTCATGGCATAAACTAGATGTTTTTCCAGAATCTTGCACAAGAGGTGGCTCTTACCATTGCTGCAGTGAGGTTTTCCATTGTACAGGTCTCACCAAGGAGTCAGCAAACAAGTAGGTGCTCCATGCTCTGCACTTCATAGCACTCACATATGTCATAGAATCATAGGGCTGGAAGGGACCCTGAAGGATCATCGGGTCTAGCCCCTGATATGCGTGTCATTACAGTAGCCTCATTTAATCATGTTTGTTTTGAATCTTTCATTCTGCATATACAGGCAGTTTAGGCATCACCATATTGACCAGCATGAATTAGTCCCTCTGGGAAGGTCCTTCTGAGGTTCCAGGTCCATTTCAGGGCATCTGATTGTGCATAATCTTTCCATACATAACTAACAGGGTACGGTTGAGATTATTGTGTCCAAGGGTGCAACGCTGGTCACAAAACTCTTTCACGCATTACTTTTGTGTGACCACAGATTGGATGTTTGGAGTCTTCCATCTGCCAAGATATTTCCTTTTGACTCAATACCTTTCTTCTGATATCAGGTGGTGCAATGCCAGGCAGTAAGTATAGGCTATCCCTTGGTGTTGGCTTTAGACATCTTGTTATTTCACAACAGCTGCTGTATAGAATTTGGTCTAGTTTCTCAGTATGAACTGATCATTCCCATACTGGACATGTGCACTCTTCAGTGGAGTAACACAAGCAGTCATTCATAATATAGCTGGGTTTACTCCCTGCTTTGAAGTGACCAACTTTCAAAGTATCCTGTTGCGGGTGCTGACTTTCCCTTTTATCTTCTCTATATGTGCTTTGAAAGTAAATGTTCAGCCCTTTAAGTAAATGTTCAGCAACCTTCAAGTACATAGGATTCAGGTGATTAGTCAGTGGGATTCTATCTCAAGTGATGTTTAATTTCCACTTGGCTTTTCTATGGCATAGGTGAAAAGTGTCTTGGTTGAGTTCGAGTGAAGCTGGTTCTTATTGTAATAATCTGAGAGGCTAGCTACTGCATAAGTCTGTCTGTTCTCGCCAGGTGACATCCTTCTATTGCATCGTGATAAATAGATCATCAGCATGTATGAAGCTCATGTTGCTTTGTAAGGGTTGGTCTTTGTATATATGTTAAAGAAGATTGGTGCTAGTATGCTGCCTTGTGGGAGGCTATTTCATTGTTGTCTCCAGCAGCTCTGTTTCTTGTATAATTCTACGTAAAATAGCTATTCTCCAAAAGAGATCAGATGAGCTACACAAGGTGATAGTTGTGTGTCATATCATAGAAGACTTTGGCAAGCAAATTTCATGGTCTGACTGTCAAATGCTGCTGATAGGTCTACAAGCTCAGCACTTTTATGATCCCTTTCTTGATTCTGTCTTCTATACGCTGGGTAGTATTTAGTATTTGAGTAGTTCAGGACTTGCCTGGTCTGAATCCAGCTTGTTCAGGTATTAGATGTTGTTTTAAAAAAGGGAAAGGCAATGGAAAATAAGGCGTTCATAAAGTTTATAACAATGGTGCAGGAACGACACTGGTCTGAAGTTCTCAGAGCCAGAGGCTTTCTCTGGCTTTACTACAGCTATTACACAGACTTATTGCCATAGTTTAGGTATTCTAAGGGTTGATGAGCAATTGTTAAAAGCTGTAATACAAAGATTATGTAGAGGATTTTACTAAAGTACTGTGATTAGTCCTATTGACTTCAAAGATGCTTACAGTGATTAAGGTGTCATCTATGCCTAACCTTTGGCGGGATCATCATATTCAGGAAAAAAACAGTTATTTTAGCACAGCTGTCCAGTACATTAGCTCAGACATACACTGTGTATTTGCTCATCTTATTTTATTTAAATCAAAGTATCAAATGTAAATGCTTTAGAAAAAAGGAAAAGGGAATCTGGAAGGGTAAGGGAATATCCCAATCAATACATCATTATTTTTCTATAAACTCCAAAGAAATAATAAATGGTAAG
>JAGPOW010000229.1:9730355-9757033 GCA_030014935.1 Caiman crocodilus | reverse complement strand
AGCAAATCCCGGGATGTCATTCTCCCCTTGCATTTGGCCTTGGTGAAGCCACAGCTGTGTACTGCATACAGTTTTGGGCTCCACAATTCAAAACGGTTGTGAAGAAGCTTGAGAGAGTTCAGAGAAGAGCCACACACATGATCAGAGGTCAGGGAAGCAGACCCTATGATGACAGAGATGGCTTTGTGAAGAGGATTAACCTCTAAAGGTGGTGTTACAAATTGCCTTTAAATGATCATAAAGGCATTTAAAACAGGGAATATTCAACCATTAATGGGTGCAAACTGGTGATAAATACCCTCTCAGATTGCTTAAAGAGGTAAAAAAAAAGCCAAGCAAACAAATTCCAGCACCTTACTTTCTGCTCAGTGAGCCCCCCACACCAGGTGCAGCACATGCCAGAGGAGACATTTTATTAATGTAACCCAGCTTGCCAAACATCTTTATAGATCAGGCAGTTAAGCAGGGCTTTTTGCCACTTCTATTTCACAGCAGACTGAATCAGATTTATCTACAAATGCCAAAAGCCCCAGCTGAAGTGTTCAATTTTACATACTGTCCAATCTACATAGATGCTGTGGAATAAGGTCAAATTACTGTGCTTCCTCTTTTGGCAATGAGGTGGGTTTTTGTTTTCATTTTTGTTTTTTGCTTTTTTTCCACACCTGTCAGTGCCCTCAATGTTTTAAAGTTATGCCACTTCAAGTGAGGGTTATTTTTTTATCTCTTTTACCCAGGTCATTCCAGGGCATTGTTATCCTGCTCTAGGAAGATAAAATATACTATTTTAATTCCTTCAGCATCCCATAATGCACCTGTCTCAGTCCTTCCCACTCCTTTGCTCAATGGGCAAACTTAACCCTACTGATCTCTAATGCCCAAACCAATACTGCCTCAACCTCCATGGTTTCTTTCCTGCTCTAGCTTTGCTGCTTGCTATAGCACCCCTATATGAACAGCAGTAACAATGCTACTCCTTGCCTCCATGAAGCGAATGAGTCAGAGAATGCAAACCATTCTCAGCTGGATGTGTGCTCTGTCCCAATGTTGCATACATGCAGTGAGCTCACTGGCTCTCAGGTCTGCCCTGGTGTGAGTATGAACGTAACTCCCCTGTCAGTTCAGTTCAATGAAACATATGCAAGATTTTGTTTTGTTTGGGTTTTTTTTCCACTTTTTCTCTTTACTTCAAACAATTTTCTTTTCAAGATTTTTTCTCCCCCACAGCTCTGTTTGGCTCCTGCTGCCTGCAGAGTGAAGGAAGCTAGGACTCGCATCTTAGGCTCTCTGAATGTAACAGCCACATTCTCCCCTCCTCTACCAGGACAGAGGAATGATACAATCCTGGCTCCTGTCCCCACCCCTGCTCGGAAGCTGTTTTGACTTCATGATAGCATAACATACCACAGATTTTAAATGTTTTAAAGATAACTTATAGTAGCACCCCAAAAGTGAATTGCCTGCTACTTTTCACTTAAACTTGAGAAAACTACTTAGACTCAGATCCTCAAAAATAGGGCATAAATGCCTGAAGTGGGATGTGACAAGTATTTAAGTGCTGCAGTCCAATACTGCCATCATCAAACCCTTGTATACATGTCAATCTGTTAATGGTCCCTCTGTGTCCAAAGTTCTGTCTGTGCATGCTTCAAACTATTACTTTCTTTGTGAGGCTGAGCAGTTCTTCATTTATACATATATCTCACCCCCAACCCCAATCATTATCTACAAACTAGTATTCTCTTGCTTAATTATTTGGGCCTCAGAATATACTTAACACAAGTATGGGATGGAGCTCTCCATAGATGCAACTTCCTTTAAAATAAAACACAGCTAGGGCTATGGTAGTGACCCCTCCTTATACAGTACCCTAGAGCAGTAGCATCGCTGTGGCGGAGGTTGTAACTAGGGCAGCAGCCATTAACCCCTTTTCTGTTACGGGGGGTGGGTTGTAAAAGCAGCTGCTGGCACAAAAGTGGCTGGATGCACAGCTGTAATCAACACGGCAGGAGTTAGTGCTTTCTTGGGAGTAGTCTGCCCCACATATAGAATTGCCCTTCTATGTCTCTGCACTAAAGCACTCACCCAGACAAAGACAGAACAGATCCCACATCCTCTTTAACCTAAAAGAACAAGTCTATATATCCTACTTCTCAGGAGACTGCCCTAACCTCTGTCTGGGTAGACAAGGAGGGACACTCTCTATTCTTCCAGTTAAAGCTGTGCCACTATGCAAAAATGATTTGTAGATAGGAAACTTGTATGAAGTTAACTTAGTGGGTAGAGCACTCATGTCAGAGGGCAAAAGACTTGGGCTTTGGTTTCTGATTCCATGTTGCATTTTATTCAGCAGTTTCTTCATATAAATTAAACAACCAATCACTGGACATAAAGTGAAGCCCAGGTCAACTCTCTACCCAGTGGCTGTGTCTACATGAGATGCTGACTGTGCGGTAGCTTAAGAGTACTGCACAGTTGTGTTGCATGGCAGCAACCATGACACAATGCTATTGCACATTAGTCTTGGACTACTACACAGTCAGTGTCACTAGAAAACTGTTTGTTGGCGCTACTGTGCAGCAATTCAGGTTACTGCACAGTCATTTAGTACTGGTTTATACTACTGCACAGTCAATGTCTCATGTAGATGCAGCCAGTGGGTAGTGGAAGGAGACATATGTAGCTCCATATAAATAAGAGATTTAACTGTAGACAAATGAGGAGGCATTGCTTTAGGCTATACTGCTTAATTAGGCTATGAGTTAGGGAAACAAGTTATTACTTTAAGGTTCAACAAACATCACTTCTATCACTGATAGCATTTAACTATCACAATCTAGGAGTAGAAAGAGCATTTGTTTCTTCTGCTTATACACTATCACTGCTTTTTGGAAACCTGTCTGTTTGCTGGTAAAACAGTTATTAGAATTTTCTAATCTGGTATTTTATTGACAGCTGACTGAACCAATGGGAAATGGTATTCCCTTCATGAGGGGAAAATGAAACTGCCACAACAAAAAGCTGCAGTGATGAGAAATTCTCTCAGCCAGACAGCCAGGCTGAGATTGACAGACCACTGATCCCTCCAGAGTCTTCAGCTGATGATATCATTACATTCCAGAGCTCTAGTTTTAGTAGTGAAAACTACTTCATAATAAAGGAAAACTAATAAACATTACACAGATAATGGTTTTTAAGAACTACTGTGAACATTAAAATATAATAATTTAAAAAGATATATTTTCATTGTTCTACTCAGGCAAATGTACCTTTCATAGATTGTTAGGGCTGCAAGGGACCTTGCAGATCACTGAGTCCAGCCCCCTGGCTCTGGGCAGGAAGACAAGTGAGGTTAGGTGACCTCAGCAAGGTGACTATCCAGTCTCCTCTTGAAAACCTCCAGGGTAGGTGACTGCACCACCTCTGGAGAGAGTTTATTCCACAGTCTGGACACCCTGACTGTGAAGGAGTTTTTCCTGGTACTAAGCCTGAAGTGGCCTTCTAGGAGTTTGTATCCATTGGTCCTGATCTTCCCTGGGGTGCCCTAGTGAACAGTTGTTCACCAAGCTCCTGATGCACTATTCTGATATAGTAGTAAGGTACTATCAGGTCCCCTCTCAACCTTCCCTTCTTTAGGCTAAAGAGGCCCAGGTCCCTCAGCCTTTTCTTGTATGGCTTGCACTGCAAATCTCTGATCATACAGGTGGCTTTTCTGGACTCTCTCAAGCTTTTCCAAATCCTTATTCAAGTGCAGTGCCCAGAACTGGACACAGTACTCCGACTGTGGTCTCACCTGTGCTGAGTACACTGGGAGCCCAGGCTCCCTCATTACTGTTGAACAGGGCCGTGTTGATACAGAAACTCAGGTGCCCTGGCTCTTAAATGTGCACTTATCCATTGGGCCATATAAACCCTTTGTTATATGCATGAGTTGCAAAACTTTAAATTGAGGTTTGGCATGCAGGTACTGTTTTACATTAATGGAACTTTTAAAAAGAGTGAATAAATGCTTAATGCATGCTATAAGAATGTTAACGGACATACATGGTATATGGTTATAACAACATTAATAGAAGTTGTTCTTAGTTATGGTTATAAGTGATCATTTGTGCTGTTGAACTCTAGCAGTACCAAGAACAATTAACCATTGATATTATTAAAAGAATTCATAGCATTTATGAATGTGCATTTATAAGTATACTAAATACATCTGAAGTTAAACATAAAATAAAACAGAAATGAAAAGGAGGGGAGGATGGACTTGAGTTAGAGAGGAGCATGACATAATGCTCAAGGGAGTGGTGGTGGAGTTCAGCTTTGATTTAGTTATAGAAGGGTAAAAGAAGATAGGATGACAGGGGGATGAAGGAAGTTAAGATATGAAGTTATGTGGTCCATAGGAAACCAAGACAGGGAAGAATGTTTTTGAACAAGTCTGTGAAATCTTATTCAGGATCTATGAAATCTATGAAAGTCCAGAGAAGATGTGCATTTAAGAGGTCAGTATTCTGTGGATAAAAAATAGTATTATTTGGTTAAGAACCCCAATGTTAAAAGGTCTGTCAAAATTCTTATTATATAAAAAATTGTCTGCTGACTTACAAAAACATCTTTTTGAACCTTGTGTTGATTGGCTAATCATTGTTATTTAGTGAGGGGATACTAATATTTTTTGTAAAGGAGTTCATAGAAACCAAACTTCCGAGGTAAGCATTCCTATTTAGTGCACTGAAAGTGGTAGGCCTTAGAAGCATAATAAAAAAACCCTGCATGCCAAGAAGTGAATCGGAAAGAGTTGGGCAATAGGTATTTTCCAATTTCCAGGTATATTTCCCAATTTCTACCATTCCCTGTAAGGGAAGCACCAGAGTCCAGGCTGCCAAATTAATTTAAGGAACCTCTGGTGCTAAGAAGTTTCTGAGTGGGGGCTTTTTGGATTGCAATTTTGGACATCTAGTGATGGGGACTCCATCTGGCCCCGTGCTCCTAAATCACTTGGGTTCTTCTGAACATTTTGCCATCAGTGTAGTTCACTCATTTATCGGCTAGATGCAGAAATTATAGACTGAACTTGTGTGGGATCATCTAGGAGATCAGGCTAAATTATCATAATGTTCCCTTCAGACCTTAAATAGGTAAATGACCTAACAGACATTCTTGGGGAAAAAAAACCCTAGATTTCTCTTCATTTTGAGCTACAGTTTTCTTCCTGATCTTCTGTAGCAGTGGAGCACTACCAAATTACTTTTCAGCAAGTAAATAGAAATCTACTTTGGGACATAAAAACCCTGCAAGAAATGGGAAAAAAGAATGACTACTACAGAGAGAAAAAGGGGCAGAATTACATGCATTAAGTATCCTTAACATGAAACAATGCAGTAGCAAGTTTTGAAATGTGGCTATTGGAAACCCTCTCTCAACTGTTAATTCATTTTACGCAATGCATCAATGTCAGTGTTTGATGCTTTAGTTTGTAGGTTTCAATTAAACTCCTGGTTTAGTGAAATTACGTATGCCAATATTTTTAAAAAGCTTATTAACTTCACTGACAAAGTGAAATAAACTATGTAAGAATGAACTATATAAATATCCACCCACATTTTTCTCATTTTTCCAGAGTATCTCTTTTCCTTCTGTCTCAGCCCTGGGAATAATTTTCCATTTACTGGACTTCCAAGCAAGCCCAGCTAGTAAAGTATATCTTGGTAAGAGATTAGTTTTCCAGTAGTTCTAATTTAAAGAATATTTGAGGTACTAGCGGCATTTTATGTTTAGCAATAAATTACTACAGATCATAAAATTTAATATTAGAAAATGAAGACTTTGATTCTCATCTAATTTAAATGTTCAGATATCAGGTTGATGAGAGATGGAATATATAATGATCTGTGTATACAGTTTTTATAGAAAAAATAAGCAAGATTCTGGGAGTGATTCTGTCTACATTGGTGAAAATCAGGAATAACTATAAGGTCAAAGATTTGAGCTGGTTAGTATGTATAAGTGAAATCAAATTGTGTCCAATTTTGTAACTTCTCAGAAATCTCAAATACAGTGAAGAATGCATAAAAAATCGGATCATCACCAACTAGGATGAATTATATTCAAGGTTTCACTCTTACTCTGAAAATCATGTACAGTAAAAGTGAGGAACTTCCTCTTACTGTTCTTTCAAAAAGTTGGAAGAAAGTTCAAACAACAGCATGCAAACTTCATCTCTTATTGAAGTCAATCAGAATCATTCCATTAACTTCCTTTGGAACTTGATTAGGCTCTTAGCTTTGTGAGAAAAACGGAATATATAACGAATGACTGCTACCCAGTTCTGGTTTAAAATCTAATCTTTCTGAAAAGGTCTCCATGGTGACTAGAGAGGGGAAATTCCTTCTCTTCTCACTTGTCACTCCAAGAAAACAGGTACCTTGTACAAGATAAAATAAAGGAGCAGATCATTATTTTACATTATAATTAGAAGCAGAATTATATACATTTTAATTCCATAGTACAGTCAGAACATATAACATATTTTTAATTCTACACCTTTTTATTACTGTCTAACAAAAACAGCCTTGCAGATAGAAATGAAAGTATTTTATCTATTCCTGAGTCAGTGAAAGAACAGATATCACGAGAGGTTAGTGTATTTTATGACTAGGAGCCAGAATTACATGGTTATCTTGGCTCTGCTACTGACTTAGTTTGTGGTGCTTCATACGTCATGTAACTTGTCTGTGTCTTTTCCCATCTGTAAATGGGTGGAACAGCCTACTCTGCTTTTTCAAGGGCACTACAGGATTAATTAGAGAAATCTTAAAACAGTAAAGTTCTATATAAGTGATAATTATTTCTGCCTTACTACCTGGTGGATTAACCTAGGGACCATGGGAGCTCAGGGTCTAAAGCTCTGGGTTGGATCAATCAGGCACTTTGTCCCAGAGGTGGTGACTTGGGTCTTTCAGGGTCATTGGGTCTTTATGCTGCAATCTCTGAACTCTTTAAGGGTATGTGATAGTCAACATAGATAGAAATGGCGCGCCACAACTCCACGTTTAGACATGGCTGCATTCCTACGAACGTGGCTGTGCAGTATTTGGCACTGAAGACATGTTTGTGGCACCACATGCTGCACATTCAGCTGTTGTCCACACTGCAAGGTAGCAGCATGGGTTGCTGATTTCTTTGGATCCTGGGAGATCCTGGGGTCAAAAAAACCTTCAGAAAAAAACCTGAGTGGCATACATGGGAGCAGCACATACCACCCAAACACTCTGGCTGCTGGCCAGGCTCTGAGCAGCCCCAGGAGGCCCTCAGGACCCCATTAAGGCTACTGTGGCAGTACGGTGTTGGCCTTAGCTTCCCCTACCCAACCTGGGATAATCTGCTGCTCTCCAGAGGGCATGTAGAACAGGCATTCCCCGGGGACAAGTAGCAGCATCACAAAGTATGTTGCTGTTTCTTGTCCCCAGGAAAACAGACATCCATGGATCATGTGGACATGACCATAGGTGGTATTTTGAGTGATTAAAGCAGATTTTAGAAACTACTTTCCCTTGGGAAAACACATGTCTCCTTGCAGCGTGCAAAATGGAGAAAAAGCCCAAGGTTTAGGTCATGTGCTAAAGATAAGACCTATAGCATGTGCCAGACTCCCGCTAACCCAGAAGGGTATTTGAACCTAAGTCTTCTACTTCCCACTAAAGTACTCTAACCACCAAACTGTTAACTTATTACTACAGAGGTGAAAAATGCAATCTTACTGGGTCTTGTAATCAAATACAAAATCTTGGCTATCCAAGATAATATGTAGTTAAGTGTTCCTTGCCATATTGCTCTTACGCTCTTGGAGGTAAAAGTAAATCCATGAACTAAGTGCAGTAATTCTTCCATATGCTTGATTACTGGCCATCCATTTCCATTTTGTTCATGAATGTTCTTTATTGTTTTACCCTTTCTTGAGTATCTTTTATTGTTTTACAAATATCTGATGGATGATGAGCGCTTTGGAGTCTCTGTTCTCTTGGGCAATCAGCCTAACCTTGAAGATTTCGGGTATCGCATATATTCAGTACCTCTGGAATTTTTTCCAGCCATTTTCACCTTCCATCATAAATCTGGTAACAATCACTGTATGCTTTGTTTCATTTGAAGAAGGGAACATCTGGAATAGTTGTATGTATGTTGGATTTTTTGTTGAAAGTATCATTCTGATTTGGTCTTGTATGTCATTTTCCTTACTTTATATAGCTTACTTTGCTACCTATTTTGCTTAAACATATTGACATGGGAATTTGTAAAGTGGATCCTTGGCCTGCTATCAAATAATATTTTCTTGAACAATTGACTATTTGTGAAGCCTTTCAACTGTAAGTCTTCCTTAATATCTAAGAGATGTTTGACACCCAAATTCTAAACTAACAAATGAAGCAAACACCCTAACAATTTTTCTAAATAACTGTTATGACCAGAACCTGACCATTTGGTCAAACCCAAACAAAGGGCTGAGACACTACATGGACTAACAAACACAAAACTGTCTGTCTGAAACTTGTATATCCTTTTTTATAGAGACAGGACATAATATTAATGTTACTTGTGTGGATCTGAGGCAGAATGCTTTGTGAGCCAAAGGACAACATTTTGTATGTTGTCTTTTTTATAACCTCAGTTCATTAGTCTCATTAGACCATAATACATGTAAATCTTAAAGGGTTGTTCCTTTTTCTATAATTTGTTTGGAACAAATTATACTTGTGTTTGACCAAAATGCTCATTTTCTGATCACTAGCTCACTGTGAATGTAGCTGTAATGCATAAATAGAATATTTTGTAATTTTGTTAAGGAAACAATAACACAAATATACTATCACTCTTGGCTAGCATTTTATATGTTTCCTTTCAAGTTCAGTATTAAAACTCAATCATCCATATAAATAGCTGGGCGTATTTCTGGAGGAAGATTTCACCTTCCTCTAAAGGATTAAGTGTTGGCCATTACAGGAATGTTCTGTTCCAATATGACAATTCTCCTGTACAGTAGGGGTTTTCATTTGGATTGCACATCTGCAAAAAAGCACTGGAGTTTGAAATCTGAGTAGGCACTACCTTAAGGACCCAATCCTCTAAGGCATTGATCATCTCCTGTAACATGCTGTCTGCTTTCATCCCTGTTGTATTCAGGAGGAGATGAGGGCTCTCAGCATCCCACAGAATTAGGCCCTTAGAGGCTGTTTTTTGGAGGGTTTTGTCTGCCTGTGTATTCAGCTGACTAGGTGATCTATAGTCAGACAGATCCATATGTTATTGCACATCCCAGATTTTTCTGCTGTCATCTGAACATAAAACAATGTCTGCATTGTTTGGATTGAAGTTTGAAAGTCACTTAGTGAAAGCAAGATAGAGTAATGTTCCTGAAAATGTATTTCTCTCATTTTTTTCTTTCTAAATTAGCTTCAATTTATAAAAGGCTACCATTTGTCATCTTTCAAACTCATTTCTAAAACATTTGGCTTTATTGCTTTTTCTACTTTTTTGCATCTTGTACAATTTTGCTGCTGTAACAATTTGATAAATAAATTAGAGTAGATATAAAATGCAGGGTGGGATTCAGTCAAGTTTTGAATAGTAGCCAGATGGCACTGTAATGTATGGATGACTTTGAAACTCCAACTCTCTGGGATGATGAAGACAATTCATACATCATGAGGGTCCCAAAAACACCTTCAAAAGGAATACTAAAAACTTACTATAAGCAGAGATGAAAAGTACAGCTGAACCAATAAAGGGCGGGGGGTGGGATGGACCTCCACCTGGTCCTAATGTTTATTGTGCATAATTTAGGTTTTCTGTTTTATATTGATGCAAAATGAATTGAATAACGGGCCTAAATTAAAACACCACATTTGAGTGTCTTTTACATATGTGGAAATTAAAGGGAAATCACTTACATTTCAGGAGTGGTTTCTATCTGTATCATGGGTCAAACTAACAAACCAAATTAATTTTCTTCCCCTATGGATGGTTTTGACAGTGTCTTGTACTGAATACAGTAACTCAGCCTAACTTTAAGTCTATGACTGTTTTTTGTAAGAAGACTTTATTGTATTTAATCTCATTGTAATCCTCCACAGGCTCAGGACATTTTGATCAAATTCACATAAAACCTCTAGGTTCATATACTGTTAATACTTTTCCTTGGAGAAGTTGTATGTGTAGATTTAAAACGTGTGGTGTTTAAAGAGTGAAGCAGGAAAATTCATTGTGCTTGGGGTCCTAACCAGACCTAGTTGAAATCACTTGCAAAATCCCCATTGGTTAGGGACAGATATTACACATAAACCAGTTTAAGTGATCAGAAACTGGTTTAAACCTGTAACAGGACAGACATTCAGTGCACATAAACCAGTTTTTAAATGGCTAAAACCATTTTGAGATAAACCTGGTTGAATGTGGTATCAGACTTAACAGATTTGGGTAAAACTGGTTTATGCAATGTCTGTCCCAGGCCCCTTCCTTGCTTAAGTTAAATCAGAGACCCCCAGCATCCTGGCATGCTCTCTGGGCTGGGCTCTCTGCTTTAGCCCAGCCAGGCTGGCCCCCTTCCCTGCTCCTCAACCAGACCAGGGAAAGGTAGGATGGGGGTCTGGCCAGGGAATGTTTTAATTCCCCCCTCTCTGTTCCATTGGCAGGGACCTGAGCTGCATCTGCCAGGTGCTCCCCCCTCACTGCTGCTGCAGTAGGGTACCATGGCCCCTGAGACAGAGGGGAGCAAGGAGGAGATTTGATCTACCCTCTACTCCCACTGGCAGCCAGGTTTGCCCACCCTCCCTGCCTGCCCTTCCTGCCTGCCCCCTGAGGGGCCCTGCCTGGCCATGCCCCCTTCCTCTAGCTGCAGCAGGAGGGGCCAGGAGGGAGATTATTTTTCCACTGGCCCCAAGCACAAGCCAAGCAGTGGCTGCAGCCAGGTCAGGCAGACCCTACTGAGGTGCTAGTGGCCTTTCTGTGCTTGGAGAAAGCCCCTTCCTAGCAAGAGGGGGCTTACTCAGCCACTGGCACCACAGTGTGGTCTGCCTGGCCCGGACGCTGCCGCTCTGTGCTAGGGGCCAGTGTGTGAATAAGCCCGATGCTGCCAGGAGGGGGTTGGCCCCAAGCATAGAATGGTGGTGGTGGCTGGGCCGGGCAGACCCTATTGTGGTGCCAGTGGCCTCTCTGCAGTTGGGACAAGCCCCCTCCCAGCAGCCCCAAATGGGGTCTGTCTGGCCCGGCCACAGCTGCTACTAAGCCTGGCCTCAGGACCACCAGCTGAATAAGTCCCCTCTTGCCAGGAGGGGCTTGCCCCCAGCATAGACTGAGCAGCAGGAGCCAAGCCCTGCCCTCACCTGGCAGCTGGAATGGTGAGCGGTGAGTGACCGGGATGGGCTGCTTCCTGGAGTTTGTAGGGCTGACCTATCCTATCTTATGAAACCTGCAGCCACAGGGGGCCCCACAGCTAAGGGGCCCCTTGTGTCCAACCACTCGCCCCTCCCCACTGTGGCCACTGCTGCTGGCTTCAGCCACTCACTACCCCCACCCCCTGCTGCCAATGCCACTGCCACTGGCTTCTTCAGCTGCTGACCATACCTTCCCCCAATACTACCACCAGCAGCTTCTTCATGGCAGGGGCCCCCAAAACTACTTCTTGCAGGGGGTACCAAAAAATTGTGGGCTCACCCTGGAAGTGTGAACTGTTTCTCAGTGGGGGCCAGCAGAGCTGCTACACAGCATGGCAGTGCTGCAGGGGGTTTGGGCTGGCCCACTCCAGGCCCTGGTGCTACCATGTGTAGCCCAGCACAGGTCTGCTGACCCCACAGCACAGTACCCCTACTGGGAAGGGGCTTATGTTCCTCCACATTATGACACGGGCTGCTGTACCCAACAAGGGCCCTACCCCCTCTGGCTGTAGTGATGTGGTGGAGGCACAGCCAGATGCTGGCTGGCAGGGTCTTTGGGGTGCAGGGGTAGGGACAGGGGTTATTCCTCCTCCCTCCATTGTCAGGCAGAGGGGATAGGAGGGGTCCTATTCTGGGGCAGGCAGTACAGGGGCAAAGGTGGTCAGACCCAGGTGCCAGTAGGGGTAGAGGGGAAACTAACTCTCCTCCTTGCCCCCCTCTGTCTCAGGGGCCATGGTGGCTCCGCTGCTGCAGCAGCAAGCGGGGAATGCCCAGAAGACCTGGCTTGGGTCCCTGCTGGTCAGAGAGAGGTAGGGATTAAAGTCCTCTCTGGCCAGTTCAGCCCAGACTGTGCACCCCCCCGAACAGCTTCCCTGCAGCCGAGGGTCTGCTCTAGTGCTCCCCAGAGCCTGGCCTTAGCAACTGCAGGCATATGCCTGCATTGCCCCTGCCCAGAGAGAATGTTTGTCCTGTTACAAACTGGTTCATCCTAGGCAGGTTAGACTAACCTGCAAAGGTTGAATCAATTCAGGCTTCAGTTTTCTGGATATCTGTCCTGAGCCATTAAGGTCAGTGAGAGATAAAGCAGGCCCACAGTGGCAAAGACAGAAAATAAAGTTTACTGACTTTTGTAATCTAGGATTTCATCTTCTCTGCTTGCTTTTATACAATAGGAAAGAAACAGTGCCTAGAGGGAATATGAGTTTGGGGTCCCATTCTCCATTATCCTGCATCTTGTATAGTTAGAGTGTTGCTCTTGGTTCTCTTACTGACTGCTGCTGTGACTGGAAACAGATACCATGCCTCAGATTCCCTGACTGTATAATTCATATATAATATAAAATAAATACTCATCTTGTAAGATATTTGGAGGATTAATTGATTAGTGTTTGCTTTACACAATATAATATTGTCATGGAAAACACTATATAAATCCTAAATATTTTAGTATGTAAATAAATATATATATATAAAGTATGCTCATATATGTATTTTTCTGCATAACATATTTTAGCAATTTTCTTCCAAAATATTGAAACATAATGGAGAGAGTAGGAAAAAATGTATTTAATTTTGTTATGAAGGAGGATTTTTCATCTATGAGGTAGTTCTTTATACAGTGAGCAAATGTGTTGATCTAAGGTTGACTGACTAGACTAGAACAGAAACAGCAAATACCTCTTTTAAAATAGATTTCTATGTACTAACAGCTAAATGGAGAAATCTTACACCAACACAATTTTATTCTACACCGCAGCCTCTCTGATGCCATTGTGACCACTCTTGGTGGATAATGCTGTTGTACATAAAAAGTACACATCTGTCTTGATCTGTTTCTATGGAGATGGCATAAGGAGAGCTGAACATCTGAAGAAAGGTAGTGGTGAGACAGGAAGGCAATAGTAATTTGTCAAAAAGGCAACAATATATTTACTTTAGGACTTTTTACAGCAAAGGTGACTACATTTCAGCTTTCTCATCATACACTCTCATCTCTGGATTGCAAACAACATGTATATTCATTTGTTCACTTGCTCTTCAAACTAAAAAATTACGTAGAAAGAAAACATAACAAAATCTTTGTGCAAAAGTATAGGTTCTAAAATCGTATCAGTAGCTTTTGCAATTACTCTCCAATTCTCCTTATATATAATCCTATTACGTACATATTGGGTGACAAGAAATACTTTCCTAATAGGTTCTCAGCACACAGCAACTCTAAATATCCATTGTAAATCACTTAAAATATATCACCTATAATTTGACCCTCACACCCACCCAGCTTCTCTTGTGTTTAATTGTATCATCAGATATTGGTGCATAGAAAGTCATTCTTAGCATCACTCCTTAGCTCTAGGATTTCTTCCCTCCTTCCATTCTTTCTTCCCTTGGCTGGAGCCTGAGCATAGAAATCTCTCAGAAGCACTGTAACACCTTTTCCCCAAACTTCTTTTTTCTTTTCCTCTCTGCTGACCAACATTTCAGAAGTCTTCATTTCCCCATGTAAGACCCTTTATTAAGGAGAGACCAAGAGGTCTAACAAATTTATCTATATTATTTGGCAGCTCTTCAAGCTGGCTAACCAAATATTACTAACAACACATAGAAAGAATTTAGTTGTAGGTTTATAATAAAGCATGTTCAGTCACGGATAGGAATAAAAGCACATATCACATCTTCACAATCGATCACTCGTGAAATATAAACTATTATATAAATATCTCTATAGGTAGGGAAACCTTGTCACCTAAGAGAAAATAAAACATATAATGAAAATTGAACCTTTCATAGAATCTTCTGGTTTTGAATTTTCTGGAAGCTGAATGCATCACCCAGTCCATAGGCACAGAATTGAGTTGTTCTTTCCTTATCTTTTGGGTCTTTGACAGCTATGGCAAATTTTGCAGTAACCAAAACATTCCACTGTTAAATCTTAGAAAACCAGTAGCTATTGTACTAGCAGTGTCTATGAATGAGAGAAAGTAATGGCATGAAAATTAACAGCCCACTCTCCTGTTCTTTCATATAAATGTTAGGGGACATTTTTTCAAGATGTTGGCTGCCACTTTATAAGCTTAGTTTGCGTTCTCCAGCAGTTTAACTAAAGGAAGATATCAGGTTTAAGTGATGAACCTATAAGGATTTCCCACAGATTATGCTGACAACTCTTATTATATTCCAGTGATTATGCTGACAGATTTTGTCATCTGTACACACAGCTGCCCATTTTGGCCTCAATCTAGTTAAAATAATTCTATTTAACTTTCTTTCATCTTTCTTAGTACTATCATTTGACCAGTCAGACAGGGGAGGGTCAAACTCACCCCATGCTGGATCTGTACCACAAGGTTTCTTACGTACTGGATTCACTGAGCCAGAGACAGTGGCAGCAGAAGGGGCAGGACTGGCAGAGAAGGCAGTGGTGGTAGGATCGTTAGCAGAGGCAGTAAGACCAGTGGTAGCAGCAGAAGTGGTGAGACAAGTAGCTGTTTGTTAATCAGCTTCAGGGCAAATGGAGCCTTTGTGGCAACATAGCTGCTGTTTGCCTGTCTACCACCAAGAGCTATGTCCAGCAGTAGCCTGATTCCATGGCAGGCCTGGCTCCCTCCTAGCCACACCCCCAAATTCCCTGGCCCACCAGTAGCCACTATAATAAGTGCCACCATCCCCTTGATCTACTAGAGTCTAGATTATTGTAGATATTTGAAATGCCCTCAATTAATAATGGAAAAAAATTAAAATGCAAACTAAAAAAAAAGATTTTATGTATATAAATACCTACCCACACACACTCTTAATACATACATACTATATTGTATAGTATATAATGTACAAAGCCCAAATCTATCTATTATCAATAGCATGGGCAAATCTGCTATCACAGCTTCAGAAACACTGTTCAAGGATTAGAGGGGAAGAAAAAGAAATAGTTAATGTTGGATAAAATAATCTGCTTGCTGCATTATAATGAGAGAATGTGCCGAACCCTTACTCATTATGTACATGATGTACTGTCCAATACCAGAAGTGGGGGAAGAGACTTGAGCTCTTAAACTATGCTGACTCTCCTAAAAAGCAAAATAGTCCAAGTGTCTAATGAAATTCTTGTTCAGAACCACAGAATGGTCTGGTCAAGGGGAATGCTTTGAATTGTCAAACATCCACAAGAATGCAAGGACCTAGCTAGGTTTCGTGTCCATGGAAAGACAGAGAGTCTGTTAATAGAAAAGGACTGAGGCAACAAAAATAGTAATGTCATTATGTTTCTCAGGAAAATCTGAGAATCTGTCCTAAAATGTTATTTGTTGAACTTTAATAAGCATGAGAAGATTTAAGGAATCTATGTTCATCTTTTGAATTCTATGTGATACTGGATATTCCATTTCTGTCTCAGACTACAATCTTTATATTGAATATCAGGTTTATCTGCCTTCTGTTGTCTTTTAACTTCTGTATTGGATTGAAATTTCAAATGATATGACATAGGTCTAATAAAGGAGGGTCATTAAAGCAGGATTATCTTCTAGTTGTATAGGAGCCTCCATGGAGAAAGTAAATATCCAATTTACCCAGTGCAAATTAGTTTTTCAAGTATGAAATCCATTGACAATATAGCAAAGGGTAACTTAGTAGAAGACTTTGATCACGTGATGAAACTGGTCACAGGTCACTTGGAAAAGGAGAACAGAGGTTATAAAACAAGGTACATCTCATTAGCAGGAATCTTCATTTTCTCTGATAAAAAAAATCCTCAAAAGTGGAATTTGGGTTAGTTTTTTTAAACCAAAAATTGGAGGGTTTTTTTATCAGAGAAAACCAGGATTCCTGCTCATTAGCCATTTTAGAAAGACAGAGCAAGAGCAGGCAAGTGAATGTTTGCACATGTGCAGAAGGCAACTAGGTATAGAGGTCAGAGGGAGACTGTTCTAGAAGACTACCAATGTGTAGGAGGGCAGCACAAAAAGGAGGATCCTGTGTTCTTTAGAGGACTTTAAAATAAGCTGAAAGCACTTCCAAGAAGCATGTATATTAGCCTAGTGTGATGAACTGTGGTTTTTTATATGATTTTTCTAGGTTAACTGTATCCACATTACTATAATATTGTGTGAATCAGTGTGGCTGTTAGGTGTTATATGGCCTAGGTCCTTTCCAAACAGGCACCCTTCTACCAAGCAATGAGGCGGTGAGGACCTAGAAAGTGTCACTCAGGTGTTCTGGTAGATTTCCCTTTTGCCTACCATGACTTGATTTTACTTCGGTTGAGAGTCAGTTCCCCTTTGAGTAACATTCTAGGTCTGAGGCCCCTGTCTCTTTGTGGGGCTCTACCTCCCCTACACCACACCCTAACCACCTCCTTGTTATTGGTTGGTATTCTAGAGCTGATAGGAGGGAGGATGCAAGGTTTTTCCTTTTCCTTGTTTCTCCCATGGTTCTGGGCTGACACCAGTGATGGCTTTCATTATTTACACTCTACTCAACTGACAGCCCCAAGGCCACTCAGGCAGGCTGGGTTAAATTTGGCCTTCCAACTCAGGGGATTTCTAATTCAGTCTCACCAAAAGCAAAAGAAATAAGCAGTGTAAACTTCCAAAAAAAGAACCAACCCCAAAATAAAGAAAAAGAAGATCAACGCCCAGCTTACTCCTCTGAGGCTTAACTCCCACTCTTGCACCCCAGTAAGGTCTCTTTTGGCCAGGTCTATGTACAGTCAATTCCCAGACCCTCAAGGGGTATGAGAACTGCCCACAGTTGGATGCTGCCCCACAGTTTGAAACAAAGTCCTCAGAAGGAAGGCAAACCCATCTGGGCTGCTCCCAGCTCAATTCGCATATAGTTTCATAGTTACATACATAAGTCCCTTCAAGAGGGACCAACCCCTCAAGGTGGTCTCCTTTGTGTGCTCTCACTCAGTCTTTAAGAGGAAGGGAATGCTTCTAGGCTGGTTCCCACACGTGGGAGTAGGCCTGTGTGAATAAGAAAGTATTCAATTCAGATTCGGCCGATTCAGGGGATAGTGATTTGATTCAGTGATTTGGATCACTGTCCCAGATCGATTTAGCCAAATCAACTTTGGAAGATTCAGCGCTGATCTAGAGATTCGGCCATAGACTATAATGGGGAATCGCTGAAATACTGATAGCTTTGTCATTTTCTGGCTGATTCAGATACATTTTCAAGGATGATAGCTCCTTCTGAGGGCGTGGTATCTGCCAAGTTTAAAGGAGATAGCTGTAGGGGTTTCTGGGAAACTGCAGCTCAAGTTGCTGACAAGCAAAACTCATGACATGTGACACTGTGTGTGTGTTAAGGTGCACCTTCACTGGTGCTGGGGCCTCTAGATGACATGGTAAAAACTTAAAACTGCAAAAACTGCTAAAACTGCAAAACCTAAGCATAACCAGATCAACTGTACATTCAGCATTTTTCATACTCCTCCTTGAAGTGAAAACACTGTCACCAATATTATCAAAAGTGACTACTGATTTTGGGATCCAACCTTGAGATATCAAAAGGCGCAATTTTTGCAGGTAATGAACTCCTGGAAGTCATACTGAAATTAAAAGGAATTGTCAAACACCTAAGATAATCAAACCCAGGTGTTTCAAGTTGGAATAAAAAACTGGGGCATCTAAAATGGTGATCCCTTTAAAAAAATGTTGATCTTATTATCTGCTAAATTCTTATTCTCTCACTCCTACAAATATATATTTTCATCTCCTTCAAAATTAATATTATTTTTCTATTGACTTCCAATGGGGGCAGAGCATTATCTGTAACTTTGTCTGCAGATAGTTTTACTTTCTTTCCAATTTCATTGCATTGCAATTTGTAGCAGTGAATTAAATGCTAGATTTTACCCATGTGCATATAACGCACTGATAGAAATCTTGTGGCAAGATGTGAGAATTCATTCTTTCCCACGCTGAAGCTACCTTCCTACTGAACAACTTTTGATATTGTGTTCTCTGCTTTCCAAATGAGAGCATTGCCGAAGATTTTGTTCAGTGCAGTGTAAAACATTACACCTAAAAAGTCTGAAGTAGATTGAAGTTAAATGATCGCATCTAAAGTAGCTCTCTCATATAGCACGAATGCATATATTTATAGAATGTCTTGCTCTTTTGAAAGTTCTGTTTTTACGTGATAATAATTATTGAAAATAAAGCTGGTGTCCATTACTTGTACATCGGAAACTTGGGTGAATTGCTATGGCAGCTCAAACCATTTCCCCGTTACCACACACAGGTGTTGGTTTAGAGTGGGGCAGGAGGAAAAAGTCCTTCTTTCAAGCCCACAGCCACCAGAAGCTCCCCAAAGCTTGTTGGTACAGCCATACACACTGACTATCCAGTTATTAACTGTAAGGTCATTTAGCACTTGCATACCTGAGTACTAAATGACTGTGCAGTTACTGGAATTATTGCACAGTAGCATCCCTTCATGGCTTTGTGGTGATGTGTACTTCACAGTAGCCCATTATTACTGCACAGTAGCTTGATATTACTGTGCAGTAGTGTCTCATCATGGTTTGTGCCCCGCAACACTATTGCATAGTAATAAAAAGCTACTGCTTAGTATGCATCTTGTGTAGACGTAGCCTGTATAGATGAGAGGAGCCAGGCGACCTGCAGAATTTGGTTGGTGATGTCACAGAAGTGGCGTACTGATATTTACGTATATTTCCTGACCTTCACATTTGTGCTTCTATCAAGACTCTAGAGAATCAGCACTGATGATTTTAAATTAAAGGAAAATTAACTTAATTATGGTGTGAGGAAAATTATTCTAAATAATGGCAGCAGTTAAATAATGAATAAGCCTAACAAGAAAGATTGCTAAGACATCATTAAGAAATGTTTTAAACTAATTATACATATGCAAACATTTAGGGAATGGTAAGGTATGCTAACTGCAGGGAGACCATAACTTATGATCTATTTTGCAGCAGCAGCTTCTCTAATGGAGAGAACCAAGGGAGGCTAAATTCCTACTGTCATTCTCACCTTAAAAAGGCTTACTTATCTGCTTAGTGAATAAAATTAGGATTGCTACTTATTTGTTATCATAGAGCTTTTAAACTGCCTTAAATAATTGATAAATCTACATGTGCAATTAATGTTTATGAATATACTGTGCAGCAAACTGATGCACAGTAAACTACTCCAGGATGCACAGTCTACACATGCGCACAGGTCAGGAGCAAACTGAGGTGAGGTGGAGCTGTTTAGACCTGAAGCAGCCAAGGGGAGATCCAGGCTTCAGCTGGAGCTGCCCGATGCTTTGTTACCTGACCAAATACTTCTCTGGCCTTGAGCATTATGCAGCCTGCTGGCATAGCCCTCCAGGATGCAATCCCAAGAGCCTGTGCCCAGTGCCCCATAGATGCTCCTCACCCTCCTTGCAGCAGCAGTGACTAGTGTTGTGGCCTTCTGCTCGCTACTGTGCTAGTCACATTCCACACACACTGACCACCACCTGACCCTGGTGGGACTTGACCCCATCTGCTCCACCCTGCCATGTGACTCTGAATCTGGGCCCAGGGCCCTGTCTATGCCCTGCCGTACCTGGGCTATCAGCTAACAGCCCTTAGGCACACATGTAGATGGCTAGCTCTTAGTATCTCCTGAACAGGTCTGAGTCTTTTCCTCTTTTTTTAAAAGAGCAAGGATAGTGACCCTGGACTGTTCAGATTATTCATGTTTTTTTTCCTTGGGCCCTAGCTTTGTAGTGAGATTGGTTAATTCTGAATGGGAATTTAACCATCAGCAGCATGGGCTGGAGTTGTGATCAGTTACTTAAAAGCCAGGTCACTGCTGAGCCATGCTAAGTTCAAATGTAATCAAACATTGCAACTCTATCGTAGATGCATTTTCACATTGTTAACTTCAGTCTTGATGAAAAACACTTTTCCTTGAGAATTCTTCAGAAAATAACATCATGAATGCAGAGAGTCATTTCTGTCTCCTGGCGTGCTAGGGTACCTGAGCTGATTTGCAGGATTTCACCCTTATTTTTGCAGAGACTGCACTTTCTCCCACTTTCTCTGACAGCTACTCTTTGTATATATACTATAGGAGAATGAGGTGGGACATGGTACCATTTAATTTCCTGGGGCAGGAGGATCCAAAAATTGACTTCTGTTATATTAGTACAGCTATTGACAACTCATCCTAAAGTTTAATTACTGTGATTTATAGTAAATTACCTCCAAGAAATAGATATTATTCTTAATATTTATCACTGCTCAAATAACAAATACACTTGAGAAAGTATTTGCTGAATTTAGTAATTTACAATAGACCGTGTTCACTACAGAGTAAATTGAAAAGCACTGGGTTTTTTGGAAGCAGGGTTTACTAAATATGGTTATGAATTAGTTCCTTTTCAGAAAGATTATATGATTTGTCTGCTTATATACATTTATATATATTAGTTTAGTTTATATATAATTTTAGGAGCTCTAGGGAAAATGTAGTTGACAAAAAGCCAGGGTGTCTCTTTATTTAAGGGACTCACTTGAAAACCTTTATGTAAACTGGTCTCAGCAATATATTTTTCCAAGCAGGGGAAATATTTTTGCTTTTAAATAATTTTAACAGATGCATGGAAAGCTACACAGTGACTAAATCATCTTTGATTATTGAGTGAAATTAGTTTACATTGTTAATAAAACTTAAAATCTTGGAGAGCATCTTGAAGGTGGTTGTGAGGCAACCCTAATAAAATATGTCTAAGCCAGAATCAATAACTTTCATATTTCATAAAAACAAATGAACTACATAATGCAATGAAATAATGAAAAAATAAATGTTGCATATATAACATATAGTCCTACTCATTATAGCTCTCCTATTGAGACATCAGTGATTTTAGTTATTTAGACTCAGTTTTGCTTACTGTTTATTTTAAATCCTAGAATATGCCACATAGGCAGGAAAAGGGCGAGCTATCTACAGAAGTAAGCAAAATAAATGGAACCATTTCACACAGGAGTGTGCACCTTCTGCTCTTTATTGAGGAAATAGCTGTCTGTCTGTATTCACAGTCCCAGTAACATACCAGTGAATCTGGGCACACTGAAAATATCAGCCCCTGTTGAATAAAATACCATCTTCTCCATGCACTTTTGAGAGTAGAACCCTTCTTCTTCAAGTGTCTTTGGCCACATGCAGGCATTCCTAAGACCTGATTTATGACCATGTGGTTTAGTTTAAGTGGCATGATCATAGATCAGGTCCCTGCTGATATGCTAAATACTGATGATAATTCAGAAATTGTACCTCTAAACAGCTGGTGTGGTGGGGGCAGGGTCTGGCAACGGAGAAGCTCTGTGATGAGACTAGATAGCTGGAGAAATTGCATTAAGAAACAACAATTTGTCTCCCAATATTTACTTTTCCCTTTGGATTTTCTTTTAACATGAAAGGCATGGTGGGCAAGAACCAAAGAGAATGAGCAGGATCTGAGTGGAAGAATTATGTACGTTCCTACAGAAAGCATTAGATTTTCACAAGAGGAAATATCTGTAAATCACAATCAGGCCTCTGCTTTGCCTTTGTGCAAAAAAAAAAGGTAGAAAAAAATGTAAAGTTACAATTAAACCCTGAATAATTGACCAAAAGTTAATTAATCCTGAATATTGAGTCCAAAAGTTAATTAACGCAAAATAAATCCAATTAACCCTAAATACTGAGCCTTTCACACAACAGATGGGCAGAGAAATACTTTGGGGAGAGATTGGACCCTACAAGTGAGACATTCAGAATGACATCTTGTTCAAGAATTGTTCTGGGACTTGAGCATACACTGATGTGTTGAATTCTCTGGCACTAGGACTTCATAATGAGAAATTTGAAAATATCTACAGTTAGACATGGATTTGTGAATATGTGTTCCACCTGAATGATACATTTAAGCATTTAAGTCTTTCTGTGAATCTAGCCCATGTGCAACTTGATTCATTAAAGTAATTTCATTCCTATAAATGGGTTAAATTACTCATGTGTTTGCATTTTTACAGAATTGGGACTCAAATAACCACATTCAAAAGAACTGAAATGGAGTTGAAGTACCAATTCGTGACTTAAATATTTCAGTGCAAGGTAATGATTGTCGGAACTTTCTATTAAATAGATAAGAAACTGGGTGAAAGATATGGTGGGGGTGTTTATACATAAGCAGCGAGGCCGGTCCAACATGATGTAATTACAGTGCATTGGAGCAGACTTGATTAATTGACTCTGCTGGGGCATGGTAATTCCTGTGCTCCAGCAGCCTCCAGTGTCTCATATATCAGCATCCCTGTGCTTCAAAATGGCAGTGGGGGCACTTCATTAAAGGCTCATTGAGCGAGCTTTAGATGAAGCACCCTCACTGCCATTTTAAAGTGTGGGGATGCTGATACATGAGACTACAATACACTAGGAGTTTTAATTAGAGTGGCTCTCAGCAACGCTCTAATTAAAGTGCCTCACCCACTCCCAGAGCATGCGTATAAATGCCCTCTCTTTCTAAATTTCTGGCACAGTACTCAGAAGCAAAAAAAGCAAAATGTATAACCAGTTTTATCAAATGTTTCAAAGGAAATCATACTAAGACTTACAGATGAAAGATGAAGCCATGTTTGGCTTATCAACTGCAATTCTATGACAATTGTGTAGAAAAGTGTGCAATGTTATGATACCTCATTGTATAGAAGATATACCAGAAATTAAGAAAATAAAGCAGAGAAATTTATCTGAAGGAAATTTGTATCTGCAAGGACCCTTTGGGTATGTCTATAGCACAGAAGCCATGAGTCTTGGTTAAGATGTTTCTCAGCCCAACTTGCCCACCCAGGCATACTTGCAGGCCCCAAGTATGGAAATATGTGGGTTCTTGGGACATCCCTATATACAACTTTCTTGAGAACAGTCTCCAGTGTTGCCACTGATGATGACTGCATAGTTGTCTAACCAGCACGTTTCTGAATCTGGAACATCTGGAAAGTAGGCAGGTGGGTTATGGTTGGGAAAATGCTTGCTGGAACATGTTCTGTAAACAGTAGACATAACCCTGATTAACCAGTTACAATGATTTGAAATTTCCGGGAGTGAAGAAAGAAGGAGAAATCCTTCTGTGGATAGTCCTTCTGCTGGAAGAACCAAAAGTGAGGCATAAGGAAGGTAATACAAGTTGTCATTTTATACTTCCTGTACAAATGGGAACATATTCATTCTCTGTGCAGCAGCACTGATGAGGTTTGGGATGGTAGTTTTAAATGAGAGGGTCCATAGCTCAATAGAAAGACTGGCCAGAATCTACAAACAGAAATAGCAGCTCCTACCTCTAGTTCAGTTGTAAGTATTTCTTTTTCCGGTAAACAGGGTTTTGTTTTTTTTTAATACTCACCTGTTTCCATGTGTAAGATCCCTTCAGTCTGAAGAATTATAATCCTGATTTTTGGTTGCATTTTTGTCCCATAGTTGTCTGTCCTTATCTTTGGTTTACTTTTGTTTTCTGTCTTAGAGGGTTTTATTCCTGGATCCAAGTTAGCCTGCTCACGCAGTCCTGACCAGAAGACCTGACACAGATAGAGAAAGAAGCTTCTCCCAAACAAGAGCTAAGGAGAATCATATCTCCTGATCTAGTCTGCTAGCCCTCTTAAAGTTGCTTAAAAGATATTGCTAAAGTTTTAAAATCTGAATTGATTTAATCACTACCAACCTGCAATATGAACTTGAGTAAGCTCTGAGGCTGGTTTAAATTACATTGTCTCTGTGCCAAGTGTTTCTTTGTATGAATGAAGCAACGTTATGATAGCGTAAAGCCTTCTTCTGTGCCGAGGACAACCTGACCAGACCTAAAGATGAGGGTTCATGTGCTCAACTACTGTTGTTTGGAGACAATGATTAAGAGCCTCAGTTATTTCAATTCTAACATCAAAGCACACTAAAGAGCCTCTGATTTATCTTTAAATTGGGATATACTATTTTCTTTCTTTTCCTGAACATTGGGTGCATCTACATGAGACACTTTGAGATTAGAGGAAATTACTGCATACCACCTTGCTTACTGCAAGATGCTTACTATACAGTAATTTCTTCTAATCATGAGTAAATTTGCTACCTCTAAATTCAAATAGCAAATTTGTTCATGAATACTTACTGCACAGCATGGCATGTGTAGATAGCCAACCAGAGGCAAATTTGCTCCTAGACAGCAGGGCAGCAGGGATCAGGAGACTGCTCCTGGGAGTGGCCTTCTGCCTGAGTGGGCTCTGCCACCAGAGCCTGGACAGGGACAATGTTCTCTGCCCCAGCAGCAAGGAGCTCTCTCCCAGGCCTCACTCCGCAATCTCGGGGAATCCCTGTCCAGGCCAGGATGTGCTGCTAGCTGCCCCACTAGCAGATTGGGGCAGGGGCCTGGGACCTACCCCTCCCCAAGCCCCTGTCCAAGCCTCAAATGGGGAGGTGGGGCTGGGAGCTCCCTGCTTCTGGGGCAGTGGGACATTGTCCCCAGCTAGGCTCTGGTGGCAGGGCCACACCAGCAGCAAGCAGCTCCCGGGGCAGGGAGCAATCTGCCAGCCCCCTCCAAAAGACTGCTGTCTCCTATGATAGTCTCCCTATGCTCCCTACTAGCCCTTTGGCTAGCACTCAGGGGAAGCCTAGAGATCCCCCTGGCTGCTGCAGAGCTAGACGGGGCAGGAGCAGATTGCTGCCATGAGCAGCAAATCTGCTTCTGCTTCTCTGCATGTGTAGACACCTACCTGGAGTTTTACTCTACAGTAAATTACTCTATAATAAACCCAGCCCAGAGCATCTACATCTATTGCGCCTACTGTGCAATATAATTCTATTCTTTACTTCACTGAATTTACTTTTGTTTGTGTCAGTTATTTATAAAGTTATTTTTTCATGGGGTTTATCATCATCCTGGTTTTTATCTTCAACATTTTCCACATGCAGGAAAAAACTAAACGTTCTGCACGTTTCACCCATCCAACTTTAGTCTCTTGTTAACAACACGTATTCACTAATTTAGTCTCCAACATTTGAAAAAGTAGAAAGGTTGGTTAAAAGCTGGTTTGTCATGGTTTTGTGTGTGATCTTATCAGACTGGCCTTTCCTTTCCAGATGTCATAATTTTATGTGGTATAAATGATATTCCCATTACCAGATGGTATGAGAAAGAAACAGCTTCAGGGAGGTATATGGTGTTTAATTTTGCACATCCAGTGTCTACAAGAAAAAAAAAAGAAAGAAAAGAATGTTTCTTTATTTTATTTTAAATCTGGTCAGTATAGTGTCTGAATTTTGTAATACACATTTGGGAATAGAAGCCCTTAACTGACTGAATGCATACTTGACCAGATGTGGCCCCTTCTTAATAGTCAACAAACCAGACCACCAATAAAATAATTCAAAATAGTGGCAATCACACTACTGCTATTCTCATCATAACAAGGGCAACTGTGCATAAACACTATAAGGGTCAAATTCAGTTCTCATGTATACTGGAAACATTGTCAGAGCTACTCTGTTGAAGGAAGGGGATTTGTTCTGGATTTTCACAAATTAGCTGACAGCTAAATTTGGTTTTAAATTTATCTGTATAGAAAAGCACTTACTGGGGGAACATAGGTAATATAGCAAATGTTAAAAGACTCTTTAATTGTATCCTAATGCCATAATGACTTCAGCTCTTAGATAATGGTGTACTTTGCAATTATCATTGAATTCAAAAAAAGCTCAGTGTAGCTATCTGGGAGAATCCAGATGAGCGTGGGCGTGTGGTATGTGGTGCACAGACTTGTCTGCAGTGCCACACACAACACATGCAGGCACTTCTCATGCTGCTACTTTGCAGTACAGGGTTTTGTTGTGTTTTTTTGACCATTGCCAAAAAAAAGCAGGGAAGCTCATGTAGCAGCAGTGTACACCACTCAAAACCGAAGCCTGGGTGGGTGGAGCCACACTCCAGCTGCTGGCCAGGCTTCCTGCCATGACTACAACTCCCAGAGGCCCCCAGGACACCAGGTAAGTCTGTTGGGGTAACTTGTCACATGGCAGAGTCTGTACGGTATAGGTGTTCACCAGGGACAAGTAGCAGAGGCATAAGGAGTGCTGCTGCTACTTGTCTCCAGGGATACAAGTGTTCCTGCTCTTGGAGGGCAGATTCATAGTTTCATAGTAACTAGGGTCAGAAGGGGCCTAGAGCAGGCCATCTAGTCTGACCCCCTGCCAATGGCAGGAAACAAGTGCTGGGGTCACA
>JAGPOW010000229.1:9719587-9730255 GCA_030014935.1 Caiman crocodilus | reverse complement strand
TTCTGGTTGGGTGGTCTATAGCAGACACCCACCATTAAGTCCCTTACCCCTCGTCCTCCTTGCAGCCTGACCCAAATCGCTTCCACCTGGTCGTCAGTCACCCCCAAATTAACGCTCACTGCAGAGAAGCGCTCTTTAACATTGCTCCATGAAGGGACAAACTGCCTGTTTCCTAAAGGGTAAGAGTTCTTATACTTTTTTTTAATCAGAGTTCCTTTGGGAATGGTTGCTGAGTCAATTAATAATTAAGCAGAACACTATCTTAATTGCAAATCCTATGTTATAGTTCATAGAAGTAGTGATAGAAACAATGGGGTGCAATGTTTAACTGGATTAGTGTGGACACTAACTAAATATGAGCCAGTGGGCCAAATTCAGATCAGAATAGGGGACTGACCATCAGGCTTAGGGCAAGCAGAGCAGTCTTCTATTCATTTCCCATGCTGTCAAAATAGTGAATAGGTGAATCTGTGATAACGAAGGCTGGCGGGACCTGGTCTCATTTCATTTCTTGAGAACCTGATGTAAAGTAAAGCAGTTTCCAGGATCTTCTCAGTTGTGTTTCAAACATGAACAAACGATGGAGAGCAGATTCCTTGAAAGCCCTCTTTCTGCCCTTCCCTGATTCTACCCTATCCATTAGAAAGTTACTTCTAGTTCCAAATGTAATATGCGGTTACCCTATTGGTCAGAGCAGGAGTGAAAGTTTAGGAAGATAATCAGTTAGTATTTTTAATGATATATTGCTTATGTAAAAAATAATCAATCAAAAGTCTGTAATAGAGCCCAGAAAGATTAAAAATAGTAAAATGTATATAAGGTCACAACTTTTCTAAGTCAGTGTAAAATTGCATTTTAAAGATTAATTATTTCAGAGATGCATAAAGTATAACTCTATCCTGCCTTCTGCCTGACTTCAGACTAACATGGCTAACTGCTTCTATGTCTTCTAAAGTGAAATCTAATTCATTATGTGATATTTCCCCCTTTTTATCTTTTCATGGAGTTTTGTTTTACAGAAGTCATAGAAGTCATAGAGACAAAGAGCTGAAAGGGCCTCTAGAAGTCATATAGTTCAACCCTGTGCTTGAGGCAAGATCATCCATATCCAAACAATCCCATACGACCATAATCTGAATTCTACATGAGACTGGATGCGAGTCATATGAGATATGGATTTGAGTGAGGAAGAGGTGCCAAGCATCAGCCTCATTCTCTTCTCTGAGCCAATTGGTAACCAGTGGCAGGACAGTGTCAAGACAGTTGGATATTGGGCCAAATGCAGTGAATGACCAGGGCATGTTTTGTGCCTTTTCCTGCTTTGTGCAATCCATGACATACTGCTGTACCACCATCATGGCCATTGGGCCATACAAGGGTCTTATCTGCCCAGTCACCCAGAGTCAGACTTTGCATGCAGGGATAGGTGCGTCCCTATCTTCCCTACAGGTCTAGAGACTGACTGGGTACCCTCACCTGGGTTGGCCCACCCTTTGAGGTAGTTTACCTGGGCATGGCCACTGTCACATGCAGACTGCTGCTTGGAGCTACAGGTGAGAGTTGGATGCTGGTGAGGACCAATAGAGGAAGAAGCACTCAGGTAAGCATGACATACTCCTTCTCTGGAGGTGTTACCTCTCCCAGACACCCCAGACAGACCTCCTTTATGCCTGTGAAACCTGGACCATCTACCAGCATTGTGCCAAGAAACTAAACCACTTCCACCTGTGCTGCCTGCAAAAGATACTGAAGATCAAGGGCAGGACAAAATTCCAGACACTGAGGTGCTCAGAAGATCAGCTCTTCCCAGTATTCACACTCTACTGAAACTGGTGCAGCTAAGATGGGCCAGCCACCTTTCAAGAATGCCTGACACTCGCATGACAGAAAATTTTCTATGGAAAACTGTCAAATGGAGTACACTTTTGTGGTGTACCAAAGAAGCAGTACAAAGACACCCTAAAGATGTCCCTAAAGAGTTTTGGCATCAACCCTGAGTTGTAGGACCAAATCACTCATGACTGTCCATCCTAGAAGTCATCAGTCCAGAGTGGAGCACTGGCCTTTGAGCAGTGGCACATGAGAGGTCCTCATTTTCCTGGCCACACACTTCCATGTCCAATCCTCATCGCTGTCCTGCCCCTGCTGCTGCAGATTGTTCAGGGAAAAGATTGGTCTTATAAATCATCTTCATACCTACCCTCCTCTCTCATTCCTCTTCCTTCTTTCTCCTTTTTCCTCTCTTTCTCCATTTTTCTTTTCCCCTCCTTTTTTCTTTTCTGCTTCCTCTCTCACTCCCCCCACCCCACTGGATGCGGTCATCTTCACTTGTGAAGGATGAACAACACATAAGACCACCCTCAACCCTGACAGAACATAGATCTGAGATCCTAATCTGCCACAGGTAAATCAGGGGAACCACAGCAGCCAATGGTCTGCTTCTATAAAATTCATGTTCCCATTATTATTTTTTTCTTTAAGCTGTAATATTCCCAAGGATAATGTATGCAAAAAAATACCATTTAAAAAAATATTGTAAGTCATTAATCTTAGTTCTGAGGATGAATGCCACCAGATTCTAGTAGTCTTTTTTTGTCTTTGATTTTCTGCTCATCTCTTTTTCCACTTACCTCTTTCATATGCAGCAATATTACTCCTGTGGTATTTTTCCTGGTTGCCATCTGAGCATTTTATAGGGGCAATGTGTAAGAAACTGGTAAAGGGACAACCATGGAGCACAAAGTTAAACCTTCAGTTAAGGTGTTAATTGAATGAGATGGGGTTTTTTGCTTTCTGATTTATTCAGTGAAGGAGACAGTGACAGATGCATACATTTCAAATTTCATGAAAAAAATAGTTGAATTAATACAGCAGCTGATTGGAAGGCCTGGCATGGTACCCACTAAAATAAGATGAAGAACTTCCACTGACTCTAACGTGATAAGAATCAAGCCACAATTAGCAGCAATTCTGGGAGAACTGCTGGGAGGGGAGCAGGTATAGAATAAGCAGGAAGATGAATGTAGAGAAGGCAGATTTGGGGGTGGGGATGGGTATGTAAGAGGATCTGCTGTAAAGGTGCATACAAATGAGAGAAAAGGGGCATAGGGCTGAGGGTTTATTTGCTAAAATATTCAGGTTGCTTAGTTAAAACTATTATGATAGAGAAAAGAAAGTCTGTGGATGTCTGTTTGACTTTAGGCAGCTTTAATATTCATACTTTGGAATTTCTGAAACTCTCTGGAGGTGCTGCGATAGCTTTGGAATACTGAAGGCATTACTAGAGTAAAGAATTGGTGAAAAATGAAGGCAATACAATTTGAAGAAATACAATTATCAGTCACTGAAATAAAGATGTTACTTATCTTATTCTTAGAAAATCTGCTCCCAGACATAATTATGGTACTTTATAACAACAATCCTGAATGGGCAAACTGAAAAAAAAATATTTGCTATAGAGAATAAATACAATGGGGACACTTTTTCTTTCATCTGTCATGGTTCAGTAGATATAACTTTCCTTTCTTTTTTTTCCCCATTACCAGTGAAGGGACAGGGGGCAATCCCCTGTTAGATACTACAGAAAATCCCTGAACCCTATGCCAACTCCTGCTTTACCTATGAATATATAGAAATCTTATCTCCATTTAGTCCGGTGCCAAACAAAGGCTGGCTAATACCAAGGATTCAGACCAACACCATTCATGTAGAAATCCTGTCTATTTTGGCCTGTTTGTCAGAATCTCCTGTTTGGCTTAATACAGCAGCTTTGCTAGCCAGGAGCAGTTGGAGATAATATGCTATCCTAGAGACTCTGTCTCCTTTTCCAACCCACTGCAGTCATCAAGGAGGTTCATATGTTTTCCATCTGTGGAAAAGGTCAAGTATTTACCAAAATAACATGTAAAAAAAAATATATATATATATATATATAGACACACATACACTTTTCATCTGATAGAATACCTGTTTTATTCATCTATTAGTTTTGCTTAGTGGGCAACACTGTAGGAGACAAGCAGTCACAGACCTTAATTAATTCATCCTTACAAACTAAGTAGGCTATTTTAATTCATCTCATTTACAGCTGTGGAAATGTGGGCTTTGTTTGGAGAAGTCTGAGAGAGAGAACAGATTTTCTAAAGTGGGATATTAAGATTGAAGTGTTTCTGTCTAATTTTTAAAATGAAGATTTTTTTTATTTTTATTTTTTTACTGGAGGTTGGATGTTACTGAATTTTGAAGGGCGTAACACCTACCTATCATCTAGGAAAAAGCAATTGAGCTTATTTATAAGATAGATAGCTGAAACAAAATGGGAACAGTTCAAAACACACTTTGTGTGCAAGGCTGAAGTAGGAGTTTCATTCATGTGAAGGATTTTTCTTTTGGTGCGAGTGAAAATGCTCAGGGTATTGTTTGATGCAGCTGAATATGTGTGTGTGTGTGTGTGTGATGGGAAAGAGATTTAGAGATGTGACAAAAGAAACTGTTCTGTTTGTTATTGTAAATGACTGTGTTCAGGGAAACAGGACTATACGGGGCAGATGGAGGGGGGAGGCATAAACTGGATTCCTGGTCCCCCCAAAGTTTAAAAACAACTGCTGGACAGTGGCAGCACCATTTCTATTCAGACAACAATGAAAAAGATAGCTGACTTCATGGCTCATTATAAGCTATCTGATTCCTTCTAAATTCTTAATTCCATTGGTGTTTGTGACCTTTTTAATAGTCTTGATACTCTGTTAACCAAGCTAGACTTTCTTCTGAAATTCTGCTGCCTGTTAGCTACTCCTGGTAATATATCTCCTGTTTCGCTGCCCTGTTGACTGTTTTTAACTCTAGCTAAAAACATTAACTCAGGTGCAGAAGCTTTAATTCAGGTGAACATTAACTCAGGTGAGGAAGTACCATATTTTCCTGGGTACAAGATGGCCCTGACTGTACTCCGTAATAATTAGACTGTACACACAGAAAATGTATACATTTACTAAAATTTTCAAGTATGGAAACTAATTACTGGAGGATCATCTTAAATTCACCCCCCCCTTGCTCTGCAGCTGGGGGTGGGAGAGGTGATGAAGGGGGCAGTAACAGGGCAAGTGGTGGGGAACAGACAGTGGGGGAGGCAGTAGTGGGAGCAAAGGCTAGGGCAGGCACAGGGATGGTAATGGGGCAGGCAATTGTCATACCTAAATAAATCATGCTCATGTCACAAAAGTATACCACCCACTAGCCAGCCCAAATAAGATGGAACTCACACTCAGTTGGTTATTAGTAGTGATGTCAGTACCTCTATAAAACATACAGACATGGAGTCCATTTTGAGAGACTCCGGGGTGACAAACCAGCCACTTCGTGTCTTCCCATCAGCGATATGGTGACATTCCTTATGTAGGCCTCTGAACGATTGTATTTAGTGTCTACGAGCTTCCCCAGCGACTCCCTGTCCCTTCACTTATAACTGTAACTAAGAGCTTCCAGCCTCAGCCGCTGGCGACGTAAGTAAACTTTTCTTTTTACCACATGCATCTCTGCCTAGTCAGTTCTGGCTACTAAACTGCCCACCTGTTCGTCCTGGTCATAGCTGACCGATCAGATCGTGACATGGCGTCACGGACAGGATCATCAGGAGGTAATCTAAGCTCAGAACTGACTATGAACTGCCCTTGGAGGCTGGGCTTTTGCTCGGTCACCACCAGCGATCAGCTATGGGCTCATATTGCATTCCATCAGGCAGGAGAAACCACTACCACCACAGGTTCGGGGGTGTCAGGTTTTCTTTCTCTCGATTGCATTACGCCATCAGAATCCAGTGAAGTGACCCACAAAGAGTGGATGGTAACTGGGTTAGTCCTGGCAGCACTAGGGTGTTTACTATCCAGCCCTAGAGTGCTATACAGACCCCAATCGACTGTAGAAACCACGGTCCTAGCTCGAGTGAAACCTAATCCGAGGGAAAGTGTGACCCCAGCCCAGGAATGTGCTTGCTGCATAAGGCATATACGGGAGGGTGGCTAGCTGACCCTGGCCGACAAATTCAACTGTCTGGCCGTAAAGTCAGGCTTGAGAGGGCACGAATTGCTCCCTAAACTTTCTAAAGACTTAGAAACAGAGGGACACGCTGCCACCAAGTGGCACGGACTAAAATGGCACAAGAGAAAAATGATAAATGTATTGTTCCAGGTTCTTATGAGCTCGCTGCAAGAAAATGCAGATCTAGAAGCACAACTCCACTGTTATTCAAACCGTGTTAGAAGCCAGTGGAGCAGCCCTCAAAGATGGCGCTGGGCAGGAAGAACGGGGTGAGGAACAAAGAACAGCTCAAATAACACCGCCAGCCTATCCCTCCACCCCGCCCCCGAGCAGCCCGCTGCAGAGACAAAGAAACCAGAGAGACTAGAGAGAAAAGGGGAGGGACTGCCCCCCCTTATCAGACACAGACAGAGACACTGTATCCAGCTTTGCCTGAGCCTGATTCCTCCATTGCAGAGGAATACCCGTTAGCAATTACCAAGTACACCATGGACGGAGGGGGGCAAACAACCCAGACCCTTACTTACTGTACCTGCAATTGAGGAGAACTTAAAGACTCCTCAAAGCGGAAGCCTAACGAAACCCCCATTCAGTGGCAAGTTCAGCTAGTTATTGAATTTGGATCTGAGCTAGTTGATCAGGAAGAAGCATCTTACTTTATCCACCAGCCTGGATGGAGTGGAGGAGCATTTGGGGATACAGGAATAGTCCTCCATAACACCCAATGGAACATTCACCTCCCCGCTTTGGTAGCGGCGACTCTAGGACATCAAGCCCACATTTGGCACAATGAAAAAACCCAGTACGACCCCTTAGGTCTAATACATGGTATATGTGGCATGCAGTGCATTGTCTGGAGCCCACACAGACATTCCTTAGGCTTAACCCAGCAACAGCTGCAACAAGGCTGGCCACAACAATTTTTATTAGACCCAGGAACAATTTCACTGTCTCCAGCCACAACTGAATCAGCAATAGAAGTGTATGCACCCCCACATTGTCAAGTTGATTTAAAAATCCTTTTGGGGACATGTGCCAATGAGGCTATAAGCACGACTCTAGGCAAACTACACCAGATTACAAACCTCATGACGAGGACAAGACCAAGGCCAGTGCATTTCCAGTTCATCAGCACACCTCCCTTGAGGGGCCAAAAATACCTAGTCGCAAAGGCAAATTTCTCCAACGAACACCAGAAGAGCGTGCCAGATTCGGGTTCCTCCTTAACCACTCAGGACTCACTAAACACCAACTATGTGCACTAGGAGACGAGGGACAAAAGACACTAGCCGATAAGTTGGGGTTCAATACGAGGACAAGCAAAAAAATGAGTAGTGGCCACCGGGACCGCCGGCAGCCTACAACCATCTGACCCCACAGACCCCCGTCCCTATGCCACCTTGTATGTGCTAAACCCCACTAACCTAACCACAGGGTGTGAAGTTTGTTTTCTCCTAGATACAGGAGCTCAAGTCAACATCATCGCCCTATTGACTCTTCACAAAAAAACAAAGAAGCCTAGTCAAGTCCAAGGCCTCAATTCCACCTCCACCACAGTCAAGGTAAAGTTCCGCATTCGGGATCACGAGTGACCCCTAGAGGCAGTCCTGGGAAACATCAATATCCTAGGCACCATGGGTCTTAAAGCACTGCAGCTAAAACAGGCTGTTCTCGAGGTGCTCCCAATAGCCATTTTGGATGTGGAACGACACCAGCCGATACTCAACCATACGGCTTCTTGGTGGTATAAACCGATCCCCACCAAAACCCATTTGCAGACCCCGCTTGAAAACTTCCTCCACCGGCTCGAACAACAAGGCTGCATTACTCCAATCGTGGCCAGCATTTATTTGTCGCCGGGATGGGGAATAGCCAAACCCAGAAAGCCAAATGAAGTCCCATTGCCAAACCACTTCTCACTGAAAAGAGGGAATTTCAACAACTCCTAGGACACCTCAACTAGTATTGACACTACATCATGCCACAACACCTACCTGTCCTAGCCCGGCTCCAATGCCAAGCCCATGATAAACTCTGACGCCATTCACCGTGGACACATAAGGACCAAAAGGATTTAAGCAACCTGTTGTGCACCGTCAAACACACACCCCTTGCAGCTATTGACTTTTTGAAACCATTAACGCTCACAGTGGGATACACTGATACCCACATCTGGGCTATTGTCCATAACAGCCAAGATCAGTTTATTTTTGCCTCGCATAAAGTTCTTCAGACTATGCAACACCGCTACAGGGAGTTTGGAAAAATTATGTTAGCTTGCCAACTCACGGATGTCTTATCTCAAGGACACGGAACTCTGCGTGCACCTGCCGCTACGTTACTACCTCTGCTTGACGAAACCAAACCTGACCCAAGATTCCAAGGAGACCTGTCTACCTGGAACACGCTTGTCTTAAACCACCATTACTGCTGGAACTGTTGGAAAAATGAGGACACACATCCAGGACCCCCCTCTCAGCCAAACCCAGTGCCCACACTCTAAGGTACAACTGCTCTGGCCTGGATGGCGTCTGATGGCACAACCCACAACGATAGAGGCTACAGGTACTACTGTCAACCATGTAAAGATGTCCAAATATGCACCATGCACAGTCCAGCCTCCGCGCAACTACTTGAACTCAAAAAATTTAAAGCCGTCCTAGAACACTGCCTTCAGTGTCATGATCAAACACTTCCAGTTCCAGTCATTGCCTTTGATTCCCAGTACATCTACAAAATTGTCACTGGAACGGCTCAGGCCACAGAAAACCTCAACCAATGGATGAAAGTCTGGGATCTTCTATCACAGTTTGCACCCCTTCTCCTAATCAAACACACTAAGTTCCATAGAACAGATACAGACCCGGTACACAAAATCATTGACAAATTACTCAAGGACCTGCTTCGCACAGATGTCGACATCTGCATTGCTTCTGTGCCAGAACCAACCGACGACCCTCTACTAGTCTGGCTACACGAGCACTGGGGACACCCAGGTCTGAAGTGGGGATACTCCAAGTGGCGATCTCAGTTAACAGAACCGATTCAATATGGGCGTAGAGTCGACTGGAACCGAATATCCCGAGCTTGTCAAGCCTGTGCTAAAGAAGAATTCCACCCTACCTCTCACCGAACAGAAGCCTTCAACCCAAAAATGTTCGTACCGGGAAGAACGTGGCAAGTTGATCTTCTGGGACCACTACCAGGGGCAAAACCCCTAAACAAAGGTCTTGTCATTGTCACCCTAGGTACACGACAAATGCAAGTTGTTCTCCTGTGGAAAAGTAATGCTACTACTGTCACTACAGCCCTAACAACCGTCTTCACAAGTTGGAAACCCCCCCACGAAATTCAATCTGATGGCGGACCTCCTTTCAATTCTAAGGCCGTTGAAAAATTCACCTGTCTTCACAATGTCACTTGGCACCTTCACCTTCCCTATCACCCCCCAGTTGAACAGTGTAGTTGAAAGACACACAGGACTCTAAAAGGAACAACTCTGACTGCGAAATGGTGGAAACTTCAAAAACTGGACGAAGTTCAATCACGAGGTTTTGATCACCCTCAACGCCGACAAAACACTCTGGCACGTCACTGAGGCACAAAAACCCGAACCCTGGACACCAAAATTCACTCTGGGAGAGACTGTTTGTGTCACCATTCCAAGCCCACATACCACACAACCCAAGCCACCATTACACAGGCAGAAACTTATCTCAGTATGTATTTGGTTACACTTCAAGAGCCAGATGACTCCAAAGTATCCTTCATAGTCCACCACAACTGGCTCTCCTGTCATGAAAACCTACAACTCTAACTTTTTCCCTAGTTTTCTCTCTCTCCCCTCCCTTGTTTTCTCGCTTCTCTCATTTCAGGCATCTCCGAGGGACCGAATAAAGATCAACGGATGTCTGGTCCAAGATGCATCTTCATCTACCATCATGTGCTCCGGAACATCATGATGGTGCTTGCCGTGTTTCTCCTGTCAATTGCGGCCATCACTTCAGTATATTCCACAAAGTCCAATTCTTCCGACTCGGTGCTAACTCTCTTGTCAATATGGGCCAACATGACGGGCTCCAATGACACGTTGAGACTGACAGCTTGCTTAAAACTCCCTTTATCTGTTACTGACCCGGTGCTAGATCCCATTGTATATCTGTTAAATGTTACAGCTTGGTTTCAGGTGAGAAATGGATTTAATAGAACTGCTAAATTAACCTTCCCAAGCGACAAAGGTCTAATGTACCACACATACACTTGGTCTGCTAACCTATCCTTCGACTCCATGGCCAAACGAAACTTTTTCTGAATCACCTATAATTCTAACACAAACAAAAACAGCACGCAACTGTTAATGGGTTTGGAAGTCCCCTCGGGAGTCCCAGGTGAAGGAGTGAATTGGCAATGACCTAACAATTCCCTAAAATGGTACCCAAAGCAGGATTGGTCACAACCTTGGTACTTATCCCTTCCACCCAATGCCAATTTTACTGTCCCAACCAACAAAGCCAAAGATTCCTTTGGTCCCCCGCCTTTTAGCCTTTCTCCCTTGCTAACCCCTAAGCCAGTCATAACATGGAACGCTTCCTTAGCGGTAAACGTTTCAAACCGCATGAGTTGGTACTCATA